>CM060913.1:113374809-113749809 GCA_030737875.1 Allium sativum
ATAAATCTAATTTTTATCTTCACTATATATATATATATCTAATTTTTATCTTCAAAAAAAATCATAACTTTATATATTAACAAAGTCATAACTTTATATATTGAAAAAAATCATAACTTTATAGATTTAAAAAAATCATAACTTTATGTATTTAAAAATCAGAAAATAAATTCAATATGAATTTATATAAAAAAAACAGAAAATAAAACAAGGCAAATATATATATATATATAAAAGCTCACTGTAAATTTTCTAGAGGGGGTGGAGGATGGTGCAGGTGGATGGAGAAGGAGGCGTAAGCGTCAGGTGGTGGCAGCGGCAAGGGGGCGGCGCGGTGGGACTGTGGAGGGCTTTTCCGTCGGTTTCTTAGGGTTAGATGGGATTAGGGAGGGGAGGGGGGAGGGGCGGCGGCTGGAGCAACGCCTGGAGGGGGATCGGAGGGGGGGCGACTGACCGTGGCGACGACGGAACAGTGCGGTGGCACAGCCTGGAGGGGGGCGGTGATGTGATCCATCATTTTTTTTATTCTACGATTTTGAAATGAACGGGTAAAAAGGGGGGTTTGACAGATATAAGGAGAAAAGGGGGTGGACCACCCTTTATATAATTTATTATACATTTAATTTAAAAAAAAGTTACTTTTTCATTTGATCTCCGATACAAACCCAACGACTATCGCCTCTAGGTCATTACCCCCATTCCAAATGCAATGGGATATGTCCTGTAAGCCGATTCGACTGTTTCGATCAGTTTTTCTCAAAATTAAAATATAAATTAATATAACGTTCAAAATAGATTTTACTATACATTTCAATTTACTGGGGCCATATACTGACTCCAAAAATTCCCGAAAAATAAATCTAGCTATATTTTGAAGATACGGTCCTAACAAAACTAATTTCGTCGAATTTGGAGACCATTTGAAAAATGGTCAATTTTCAGTCGATTAAATTCAAACTGAATTGACCAAACGCATTTAAATTCACCACGCTCGCATATTGATTCCAAAAATTATGAAAATTGAAATCTAGCAATAATTTGACATTCCGGATCCAATAAATGTGATTTCATCAAAAACGGAGGTCGTTTGCAAAATATTTATTTTTAAGGGCTGTATTTTATATAATATGTATATAAATTCCATAGCGACTATTCTGAATTTTAAACTAGACATAACTTTCAATTCCCATTATGAAATCTGGATTTTTCACATTTGTTAGAAAGATATTATTAAATAGATTCAAATATTTTTGGTTTTACTGAAATCCGATTTATTTTGAATCCAGTACATTCATTTGAAATTTGAAATCGAATTTTTAAACTACTACGCCATTTCATGGTCGTATTATAATTAATATAAATTTATTCGTTCTAACTTGGATTAAAATATATTTTTAGTCGTTGTTATTTAAAATAAATCATTTTAAATATTCAAAATCCACTAAAATTGCCAAAATAAAAATTTTAAATTGGTTCTGAAATTCCGGATTATTACACAGAGCTTAGGCAGCCTCTTAGAAACTGTGAGATTTAGGCTAGGCTCTGCTAGTCTATTTATAGGTGTTCAGGGTCTTATCGTACACGCAACGCTGAGTCAGCAACGAATGTGGTTAAGAAAACCCTATCCTCTGGCTTGCGTTGCATTGTGTGATGGGACCTGGGTCTTATAATAACTTCATTTTTCCAAAAATCATTGCGCTGTTTTGTTATATGCACTGGTATTCTTGGGAGGAAACCCGTTCCGTGTTATACGGCGTGGTCCTTTGTTATATCTGATTTAAAGTAAAGCTTTAAATAACTGTTTTAGTTCTCACACCAATCACATGACTGACCTGGAGTTTATTGTTTTAACCTAAACTCTGCGTGCCCTTATTTTGACACGGGCAGCTAGTAGTTTTGGTTTTGCATATTTATATTCATAGGAACCTGGCTTACAGCTGGAATGATATCTGAAAAGCTCTGTATCCATATATTTCTTTCAGTTGCGTTTTGTATTATTTTTCCGCTGCATTGTAATTTGTAAATCTCTGATGTTTATCGAATGTGTAATATTGATTTATACTCTGTATATTCTTGTATTCTGATGGAATTGTTGTAATAAACAAGGAAATGTTCTTCTGTTTGTATTCTGGTCTGTCTTGTCCTCAATTCAATCCGTGCTCTCCTTCACGGGGAAGTTCGGGTCGTCTCAGCTGGTATCAGAGCTTTGGTTTACAGAGCTCGGCGGAGAACAAGACACATTAGAACCAAACGAAAGAATTCACCAGAGATTGGGTTAGTAATATCCAGTAAGAATGACTCGTTAGAGATGAGATCAGTAGTGTCCTAGAACGAGTGTGAAGAGTATATTTTTAAAATGAAAATGATTTTTTTTTTGAAAATTTAAATCAATTATTCGTATTTGAATATTATTTTTATATTGATTTGGACAATAAAGTATATAAAATAAAATTTGTGTATACGTCTGATCCGCGTGTATTTGAAGTTTTAATATACTGGATAGATATAGAATCACTTTTTAGTCGCCTCAAGATGGTTCTGATGATCGCTATAGCGATCGCATCATCAGTATTCATGTTCGAGTTTCGAAAGTGGGATTTCTATATATTTCCAATTGGCTGGTGTGAGAACAAAAATATTGTTAGAATATATTGTTGTGATTTGGCATCAAAAATGTGATTTTTGACTATGTATCAAAATTATGAATTTGAAAAGATAATCAACTAATTGATTGATGATTGTGTTGTTTGATTATTGTTTGATTAATTAAATGTTGAACCTTTAGCCAAATTGAACCAAAAAGTGAATTGTATTGAAAATTTATCGCATTTGCATGCATATACATGAACTTACATTGAACAGGTCATAGCAAGGAGGCTAGAGCAGAAGAATAAAATTGTTTGCCCAAAAAATAGGTACATGTTTATTATATTTCTTTGGGTTTGGATGATTTTATGAGCCAACTGGCTAGTTGCTTGGCTTTTTTTTTTGGAATTGTGAGGGCAATGGGAGGCTATTTGAAATATCTCGAAGCTCCCGGTGCAGGGGAGGTTATGGCGAAATTTTTCTAAAATTTAGGGTGTTAGCCAAATTTTTGAAAAATTTGAAAAGTTCTTAGAAACTGAAAAGTTGAAGAACTTAAGCAATAAAGAAAACAATGAAAGTTGAGTTGATTAGTTAAACAACTTTCGGCTTCGTCCCTTTTCGGGGATGAAAAGTTTTAAGTGGGGGAGTTTGTAATAACCCGGAAATCTGAGCCAATTTAATTTTTTTATTTTGGTGATTTTAGTGAATTTTGAATATTTTAAATGAATTATTTTAAATAAAAATGGTGAGAAATTTATTTTGAATAGAATTCGAAAGTATATGTTTATATAGATCGTCATTAGAATATAAATATTTATTTTTAATTATAAAAGGAATTGAAAATGGCGCGGTAGTTTGAAAATTCGATTTCAAAGTTCAAACGAATGTATAGGATTCAAAGTAAATCGGATTTTAGCGAAACCAAAAATATTTTAATCCATATGAGAATATCTTTCCAACGAATCCGAAAAATTGAAATTTTATAGCGGGAATCAAAAGTTATGCCCAGTTGAAAATTCAGAATAGTCGCTATGGAATTCTGGCCCTTAAAAATAGAAATTTTGCAAACGATCTCGGTTTTCGATGAAACCACTTTTATTGGATCAGGGATATCTAGTTATTGCTAGGTTTCAAAATTCATAATTTTTCAAATAAATATGTGAGCATAGTGAAGAAAAACGCGTTTGACTAGTTTCAGTTGATTTTAATCGACTGGAAAATGGCCATTTTTCAAAAGGTCTTGGAATTAGACGAAATTAGTTTTGTTAGGACCGTATCGTCAGAGCGAAGCTAGAAAATATTTTTCGAGAATTTTTAGAGTCTATATGTGGCCCCGGTAAATTGAAATGCGTGTTTAAATTCAATATATAGATTTATATTTTGATTTTGATGAAAACTGATCGAAACGATCAAATCAGCTTACGATACATATCCCATTGTGTTCGGAATGGGGGTAATTAGCTATGGGCGACAATCGATGGGTTCGATTTCGAGGTCGAAATAAAAGGTTGCTTTTTGAAATTAAATAAATAAAATAACAAAATATATATATTTATAACCCCTCCCTTCTTCATTCTCTCTCCCTTCTGGTCAACCCCTCCCTCATTCAACGAATAAACAGAAAAAGAAAAAAAAGAAAAATGGCCGAAGCCCGATGTCGCAGCCCTGTCGCCAACTGACCTACCCCCGTCGCGCCTCCAAGCGGCCGCCACCAGCCGCCACTCCCCAGTCCGAGCTCCTCCACGACCTCCCTCTACTTTACCTCCTTCGATTTAAACCACACGACCCCCAAGCCTCAAGACCCGGACTGAATCGACGCCGCCTCTTCCCCTGGGCCTGCCACCGGCCAAGGCGCGACCCCCACCACTACTTCGACACCAGACCGCCACCATCACCCTCCCCCTAACCCCAAAACTGACGTGGATCTTCCCCCTTCCTTCAAAGAATTGATTTTTACACTGAAGTGAGTCTCTAATTATTTTAATTTCTTTGTATGGTTAATTCAGTAATTAAAACCTTATTAGCATTGTTCTAGGATGTAATTTATATATATACATATAAATTACTATAAAAAAATTAGATCTTTATTTATAAAAAGATTAGAGTTAAATCTATGAAAGATATGATTTTGATTGACATAAAATTAAGATTTTTAACATGAGAAAGATTTCATTTTATTTAGAAAAGGTTATATTTTCAAATATAAAAAGATTAGATTTTTAAACCATATAAAGATGTGATTTTTATTTCTATGAATACCATATAAAAATGTGATTTTTATAGAAAAGGTTTAGAATAAAAATATAATCTTTATAATGAAAACATCGTGTTAAAGATGGTATTTTTATCATCTTAAAGTGAAGTAAAATATGTGATTTTTATACATGTAGTGAATACGGGCAAAGAAAGTGGAAAAAGGCGAGCACGACGACGATTTTCTACATATGAAGAGTCAAGGCGTTTGGTTTAGCTCTCGGTGAGAACTCCTCACTTTTATTTTCATTTCTAGTTGAAATATATACTAGGATGCAGACGGTGCTTAGCAGCACCCGACACCCGTCGTCCACAGATCAAGGATGACTTGTTTGTTTGATTGCTGTGTTGTGAAATTTGACTGTTGATTGTTATGTGTGAAATATAAATTCATGTGTTGAATTGAAAATAAATTCATATGTTGAAATAAAATATATAGTCAGGTGTTGAAATAAAATATACATATTCATGTGTTGAATAAAATATGTATTCGTGTGTCAAAGTAAAATAAACATTTATAAACAAATTGGACGATTTGTTTATGTACACTGATTTGACTGATATTAATTGGGATGATAAATTTTACACATTGCCCAACTGCACAAATAAAATCTGTGTTTGTTGATTTGAAACCCCATACGGGTATAGGGATGATATTTGACGTACACTAATCCTGATTGTTTAGTTGTATGACAATCGATGGGTTGACAGACTGTGTAAGCGTTAATTATTTATATTTAATGCTTATGCAGTTGTGTGGTGCACTCTGGATGATGGTTGATTATTTATCGTTGCTATTATATACATGTGCTGTAGAAAGTCCATATAATTAACATTATATGGTAATTGATTAGGCCTCATTCCAATTTAGAAAATAAATTCATGTGTTGAATTGAAAAAAAAATCATGTGTTAAATAGAAAATAAATTCATGTGTTGAATAGAAAATAAATTCTTGTGTTGAATAGAAAATAAATTCATGTGTTGAATAGAAAATAAATTCATGTGTTGAATAAAAAATATATTCACGTGTTGAATAGAAAATAAATTCATGTGTTGAATAGAAAATAAATTCATGTGTTGAACTGAAAATATATTCGTGTGTTGAATAGAATAAACATTCATGTGTTGAATAAAAGCCGTGTTGATTAGATTGACGCCATTTTGACATGAACGATATTTATATCGATTTTATTTATTTTTATAATGAATATAATAAAGAAAGTGATTTCAAAATATAACGTTTTGAAAATATTATCATTTGTATATCGATGATGTGGAATATTCAATTTTGATTCGAAATTGAGTATGAAGTTGAAATCGTTTCGAAAACGAATTTAAACGATTTATAAAATACGTTTTAAAAAGGAAATCGACGAAATATATATAATATTATATATATATATATATATATATATATATAATGGCCTGAATAGAACGCGTCGCACCGCGGCAGTTCGCGAATTTCGACCATTGACTTCGAATGGATATTACGGGAGATCCGACCGTCATATTCTCCTAAAATCGGAACCGTTGGGTTCGTATCGAAACGAGCTTTCTAATGAATGTTAGTGATTTGAAATCTAATGGTTAGATTTGGAATTATGTCCAAATCAAATTTGGAAAAGGTCGCTGTGAGTGCAGTTCGATGGCCGTTGATGGAATTCGACTGTACGGGCCTTCATAAAATTAATAAAAATAGTAATAATTTGTGTAAAATCATAAAAAATGATTTTGTGAAGAATTGGGATAAAAATTCCATATTTGAAAAGATAAAAATATATTTTTATCGAAATGAACTAGTTTTGAACTAGAATTATAAGCCATTTATGTTTGAAATAAATAAATTGGATTTGAAAGGGGTTTTAAAGGTGACTAGAAATTACAATAAATGAATTAGAATGGATTTGAATCGAAATTGTCTTTGGGATATTTCAATGTTGGATTTCGTGATGATACAGATATTGTTATGGGAATTTGAAAGATATATTAATACCATTATTTCCAATATGATATTTGTTGGTCGTAGAATTTGATATTGAATATAAGCCGATATATTTACTATTCAGAGCCTTGTATTTAATATCAAATGTGATTTGGGTTTGTCATGAATGGTGTCTTCATTAACACTATTCTTAAACCCAGTTGAGAAAAAGATTAAATCTTTTATTTAGATTTAATGAAGTATACCGATTAAATGATATTTAAATTGGAATTGAATTGGAATTGATTTTTGGGTTTATCGTGAACGGTGTTTTAAATAACACTTGTTCTTTAACCCAATAATTAATGGAATGTGATTTTGGGTTTATCGTGAACCGTGTTTTAGATGACATTGGTTCTTTAACCCAGTTAAAGAAAGGTTATTGATTTTTGGGAAGATTAAAACTAAGTGGAGTTTTAATGAATCTTTAATTAGATTGAAGTGATCGAGAATGAAGTATGACCAGTTTTGCTCCAGGCGATAGTTAAATATTTAATTAGATTTGAACGTGAAATGGTAATTTAATTTACCGATAACACCGTGGTGTTAGATATGAAGTATAACTAGTTTTACTTCATGGGATGAATAGGTTGGGATCGGGAAATAAAATAAATGATTACTTCGGTATGGTTCGCTAATCCCGACTAGTTTGAATTGATATTCAAAAGAAGATTAAAGAATAAATTTAAAGAATTTATCTTTGATAAAATTAATGGGAACCTTCCCAAAGTATAAGAATATTTGAATAAAAGAATATTCTGAATCGGAATGAGGCGTATATTGTGTTTGTGTAACACTTGTTTATTATATACGCGAGTTATTCAGAAAGACCGGGTTTATCCCATTCTGAATAACTGATTCGACGTGGTGTCGAGGATGAAGACGGTGGTCGAAGACCGGAGGTCTTCACATCGTTTGGGTGACTGCTGATGATCTTGATTGGACTGTACACCCAAGAGGAGGGAATCAGTTGGTGATCGTCTAGACGTACTTGGAGATCGATGGATATGCGAGGTACAAGGTGCCTCCGGTTTCGTTTAGACCCAGAACGGACTTGTATATGGACTGTGCGTCTGACACTAGATTTTATTCTGTGTGATTGATTTCTTACCATATTTTGAAAACGCAGAGTTTAGGCTAAAACAATAAACTCCCGGTCGTCTCAGCGGTTGACCCCCTATGGTTGTGTAGACCTCCCTATGGTTGTGTAGACACCATGGTCAACCCCCATGGGTTCCGGGAGCGATTTTGTGCAGATGTTTACCGCTTTAACGTTTTTAATTTTAAACATTTGATTAGTATCTTGCTATACTTTCTTTGATCTGTTTAAATATTATATTTACATATAATCTACTAATATGTATAAAAAAACTTCAAATGCCCATTTTGCACGTACATATATACACATAACTTTTATTGTGTTTTCAAAATTCAAACAGTGTTATGCCGTTATTTAATTCTTACCATATTTCTTTGATTGCAGCCTTATTTTGAATTTCTCCTTTGTGTATGTATATATATATATGTGTGTGTATATATATATATATATATATATATATATATATATATATATATATATATATATATATTTGCACACATATACGCACATATTTTCATATATATATATATACACTTTCTTATATGTTTACTTTTCCTTATATGTGCATTTATACATATTTTCTCTTCAGAACATGTGTTATTTTAGCAATTCCTTAAAATAAAAATATGGCGCCTGCGGGGATTGAAGTCGCGCCACTCTCATAAAAGCCACATGCTCTAACCAACTGGACTACTTAGGCTTTTGTTAACAAGGCTGAGAACAATGGTGGCCATTGTTCTTTTCTTATTCCTCCTTTTCATGTTTGTTGTAATCTTTCATTTAAACCATTTCAAGTAACCTTATCATTTTACATGCATCTTTTTCTTTCATTTTTCTTTTCTTATTAATGCGAAATATTTCTAAATCATTGCATGCAATATAATTTTTTCTTTCTTTTAACGCGTGCGTTGCATTGTTATTTGCATTAATCTTTTCTTCTTTTCAATACATGTATTTATTACATGCAATCATACATTACCATTATTTTATTCTTCTTTTATACATTTATGTCTATGCATATATATATATATACACATATATATATATATATATATAGAGAGAGAGAGGGAGACATACACACACACATATGCATTATTAAATATTTAATCGTCATAAAATGCGGGGTGTTACATTCTCCCACCCTTAGGAAATTTTGTCCCCGATATTTGATAAGGGTAAAAATAGATAATCCCTCGCATAATATCCATCCATCATGTGTGCATCTAATTATTTTGCAAACATTGTGCAGTTATGCAAAGTGTAATACAACATAATAATAGACGTATGCCTAAGCGGTACCTCTTATATGTACGCAAATTTTTCCAAAAATCCTTTTAAAAATATGATGTGCACATCCTAAATATACTGGCAATTCTACATGAATGCAATATTTTGAAAATCAAAATACCTTTTCATCCAAAATTTTCCCACACTCTTACAGAGCTAGAGCGCAGTTCATCCAATTGTTGCATCCAAAATCCTACCAACCAACTCTATTTTTTGAATTTCAGAAAAAAACTAATTTTCTAAATTTGATTTCTTATGTTACAAAAAGGTGAAAAACGGAAAACTTCACATCTTTCGTTTATCTTTTATGTACCTTCTCTATCTGTACTTGGATTTTATGTAACTATTATATAAAGATTCCCTATTTTCCTATCCCAACATAGCCTACATAAGAAAAAAAATTATTACAGAATTTCCTTTTCAACTTATCTTGGAAAAATTTACTCTTATCCACTTTTTCAGAATTTTCCATCTTTCTTTAACTGCCATGTTTGTTGCTTTACTGAATTTGTTGTTTCCTTTTTAGTAATTCGATTACTCTTTTCTTAGCTTATTTGACTTAACCCTCAGATCTAGGTTTAGTTTCAAATAATCCTTCTAGTCCTTCAACTAAAACAGAAAAACAGACGCTCTTCACAACTACTACTAAGGGCCAAGAATCTCAGGGCTATGTTCCCCTTAAAAAAGTTCAAACCACGGGATCAATGACAGGTTTAGGTGTTACCCTAACTACCCAACAGGAACGAAATAACAAAACGATCCCAACCGAAATGTGATAATGGAGTTTACCCTTAATAGGAAAATCAGCAATAGGATCTAAACACTTACATTGCCCTTCACTATCTAGTAGTCACTACTGGTCCTAGCTGTGTACAAACAGTCATTTTCAAGCAACACCCTTGGATTCTCAAATAATTTTTGTGCATTCTATGAGAACTTACCATTATTTCCATATAATTCTTGCTATCTACTTCATAGTCAAAACTTTTCCTGTCTTCCCTAGGACTAATCCTTACCTACTCCATACTTTTTAAAACACGGTTTGGCCTTTTTATTTCACTTTTCTTTCAAAAGTTAGAAGTATCAAAACTTTATTTTCCTCATCAAAACTTACTTTTGCCAAATCATAAAAACATGTCATATAAAAAAATGTAAATCATTTTTTTTTTCAAATCACAAAAATTGGAGTAGATAAGGACAACTATTTCTCAATCATGTTTACAACTTGTTCTTGCCTATAAGGTCAATTTACTACAAAGTGCAAACATCTACTCTATTCTTAATTTCTACAACTTATTTTGTCCACCTAACAAAATTTTCTTGCTAAAACAATTTATCAAAAATAATTGTCAAAAGAATAGAGATTTCAAAACTTTTTTTTTTACTAAAAAATCTAGTTTTCAACAAAAAGAAACATTTAAATCACTACACCATAGATGGCCTACCACAACGAAAATCCATGGTGTTGCTAGCTACAGTGTTGCCATTGCTATGCTGTTTTTTATATTGCAATGCACGCTTAAATGTGTTAGCATAGATAAACCATGTGTTGCTTTAGCTATAGATATATTCTAATTAAAAAAATAAAAAAAAAATGTTACACCTCAGCAATCCACGCCTTTTGTTAAAATAAAATCTCAAACGTCCATCCACTATCTAATCCACCCACTATCTATTTCAGCTGTTCCCGCTAACATTTTCATTTACGCGCTTCTTTCATTTCGTTTCCCCCAAATTGTTAATTCTAGGGTTTTTTGGAGAATAAAAAATGGAGCCTGATCATCACCCAAATTTCCCCAAATCAATCTAAATCAAAACCCTAACGAGATAAAATCATCCACTGTAAAAGATGGCTCCTTCACTCTTGGGTCCTCGTCTTCTCCGCCAGACAATCCCTGCTCTCACGTCCGATTCCGCTGCGCATAAAGCAGACACCGTCGCTTTTGATTCTGACTCCCTCGTTATTGATTCCGCTGCCATCACCACTCCCGATTCTTCCATCATGGCCACTGAAACATACCAACTTCCAACCGAGTAAACTTCAAAGCCTCAACTGACGGTCAGATCCCGAACTGCAATGAAATTGGGTCGCAAAGCGAGTGCGAGAGTAAATCAAAATGGTGTAAATGGTGCAGAAGCGACACAGTTGATGACATGTGGTTTGGATCTCAAGAAGCCTGGAGGTTGCCTCGTCAGGTCTTCTCTTTTCCACCATGTAAATCTTGTATCTCATCTTAAAGCTATTGGTCTGTATTATCAATTTTATAACCAATTTTTGGTTTGTTGAGATTTTTACCTTTATTTGTAGCATTATTGATGTATCCTATGATTTGGGGATGTGTAGTGTTTTCTATACTGTAGCGATTAAATGGATAACAGTAATCTTATAATTGTTGTATCCTATGACTTGGGGGTTTCTAATTCTATGTAGATTCTCCCTTACTCACTTTGCCTTTTCATTTTGTATCCTTCCGTATTCATATCTGCTAATCTATGCACTCTCTCATATGTATAATGTATGAACGTCTGTCTGCACCTTTGACTGAATCAGATTCCATCACAGAGTAGTGTCCTAGAGTCTACAATACACCACCTAGAGAGGATATGCATGTATCTAGATTTTTTCACGTACGTATCGTCAATCGTACTCGATGTCGTAACCTTTATGATACACCATCTGGAAGTGGTATGCATGTATCCACACATATCTACAGTGCACCGAGTTCCGTAACAAGGCTGTATCAGAAACATGGAACTCAGTCGGGAGTTTTTCAGATATCTATATACACAGATGCTAAGGTCTGCATTTTCAGTGGCTATGGTCCCACCTGACCCCTCCCTTAACCACTGAAAGACAAATAGAATTAAGAGCAAGTGACCTGGCCCCAGAGAAAACAACAAACAATAAATCCAAATTGGTCTGTCCCTCACCCATAACCTTGATAGCAAAGGGTCTATGGGCCTTTAGTTAAGCTCTCCATCTTTCTGCATCATGTATCATGTATCACGCTGACTGTCGATGGTTGTTATCCTGCGTCTTGCTATCAACATAAGATTAGACCCACCAGTAACTCGATAAAATGGTTGTAACCCAGCCTAGTCACAAGGCAACTGGATCGTCAAATCACCTACGCCACCCTACAGCCTTCTGATTGCCCACTATCATGGCAATCAAGGTATACTCACTGGTAGATACGCGCAGACCTAACCTCTACAAGCATAGTCGAATGTTGTCACAGCACAGAGGACTACCAGGAGTATCCTCCACATACTAGGAAGCTGCATGCTTCCTCTTCCTGTCCTTTAGAGCCAACATAATATTAGCAGAAAAACAGGCAGAATAATCAGATGGATGAGCGCTCCCATCATTCCCATGAAACTGCGATGATCTACCCCATTGGGTTATTCACCTTCAGGCATACGGACTGGCTCAAGTGCTTCAGGTTGAAGTATTATTAGATACCGTGTCTAAACATTTAATTATGTGCTTGCTCTACCTCATTAGATTTACAGTTAACTTAGTTATTCACATTAACTTCTTATTCAAGTTACCAAGTTCCTCTTGCTTATCAATTTCAGTTATAACTTAATCCATTCAAGTTTATTATTCAGCCCATAACATGTTATTCTCTAGATTGTAATCCAAGATCTATAATCTACAATCTCTTTATATTATTCATTGTTTAGTTCCATAATTAAAATAACATGTTCTACTTAATATGTAAATAAGTATACTTCATCTCAATTCACAAGTTTTCTATTTAACATGTCACTTATTATTTATGATTAAATATAACTTATTTCATCTCTCATATTCACCTCGTTCTTTCCTATTTAATCATAATTCCATCTTACACTGTCACTACAACTTGTCGTTGTTTACTTATTAAGTTAGTTCTCTTAACTAAGGTTTACTAATAAGTTTCCTTTCTATTTATTATAACTTATGTTATTATTTCTACTTGTCCCTAGGACAAGCCTACATATTATATAACATTCTCATTAATGTAATTAATTATAATAGGTTGTTATCATTCCCCGTTCATTCCACTTCTTTTACTGTTGAAACCTTCATTCATTTCCATTAATCACAATTAGTGCCATTTATTTCTATCTTTTTATATACATATATTTATATATATGTTTATGCAATAGATTTCTCACATTATGCAGACCACTTGTGGATGTTGGATTTGTCACGCGGTTCAGGGCAGACTTCTACCACAAGTTGGACTTAACCTCGTGTCTTAGCACCATTACATGTATATTTACACACTAGACCCTCACATTAAATTAACAACTTGTGGACGTTGAATTTGCCGGGCAGTTCCGGACAGACTTCTACCACAAGTTGAATTTAACCTTGTATCTAAGTGCGGTTACAGTTTTCTATTCACGGTAAATTTTGGCATATCCATTCTTTCCAAATTTTTCTGTAATATATTTTTACATGTCATACTTAATATCATATTAAGTCCATTATCTGATTATCATGTCGCATGTTCTTCCTAACATGTAATTAACTTCATTTTAAAATAACATGTAATCATCGAATCATGTAATTATTCCATTCTAACAAATTAACATGTAAATATCTTGATTCTTACAGTTAAGGGTTCAATTACATAATATGCCATATAATAACATGCAATTAGAACATATATGTATACAACAGTAATCGTTTCCACATATTTTAACAGGTTTATACATTTAAGCAGGTTTACATTTCAACATATTAACATTTCAACCTATTAACATTTCAACATATTTACATTTCTGCATATTAACGTTTCAACATTTCAACATATTAATTGAGACGACCCGAACTTTCCCGTGAAGGAAAGCGCGGATAGAATTGAGTACAAGACAAAATAGAACGCAGACGGAAGAACATTTCATTGTTATTACAACAAGTCCATCAGATTACAAGAATATACAGAGTATGAATAAATATTATACAACAGAAAAATATCAGAGATTACAATAAATTACATAGATTCGGAAAAATATACAAAACACAACTGAAAGTGATATACGGATACAGAGCTTTCCGAGCATCATTCCAGCTGTAAATCAGGACCCTGTGGATATAAATCTGCAAAACCAAAACTACTAGCTGCCCGTGCGGAAAATAGGGGCACCCAGAGTTTAGGTTAAAACAATAAACTCCAGGTCAGTCATGTGACTGGTGTGAGAACTAAGACAATTATTAATCTTTATTTTTAAAGTTAGGTAAATCAAGGGACCACGCCGTATAACACGGAACGGGTTTCCTCCCAAGAATACCAGTGCATAAAACAAACAGCGCAATGCTAAATAAAGAAAAATGAAGCTGTTATAAGACCCAGGTCCCATCACACAATGCAACGCAAGCCGGAGGATAGGGTTTTTACCTTATAACAGCCAAAGCATGCTTGATACGTTTAAAACACATTATTTGATACTATTATAAGTGTATAGTGTCAAAACAATTTCAATCATAAATATCAATCATAGGCGGCATGAATGACCCATACCACTATGTCGCCATACTAGGTTCTACAAATAAAACCGAAACACACGTATTGGAAATTGGATTCCATCATGAGTCGAGGCAAGGGGCAAGCTCCTCTCCACGTTCGAGACACTCTAGCAACGCCTCAGGACCCCACTCTGATCCTTTGGAACCTCCAAGGCCGGTCCTCTCTTACTTTTGAGGACTAGTTATTCCTAAACACACGTTTCCCGGTCCTTACAGACCTATATCCGAGGCGCCTCGTATCCAACAACCACACAGGTGAAAAGTATATAAATGTCAGGGCTGGTAGGTCACTGACACCACCCTAGCTAGAAAGAAACATCGTGCACTCCTTGGGTCCGTATCCCGTTTTTTACTCATACCGAGGTGTGAGGCTCGCGAATTCACGTTATACACAAAGCTACGCCACACAGGTCGTGCTTTGATCATCAACCACAAGACTTTGCTTTTCAATGGAAGCCTTGATCAATTGCCACTTACGCATGCCACATTGGCAATTCACTTCATGCGACTGATGTCTATCGATATACAACCTCTGAGCTCGTACGTCTCAGAGAAGGGCGTTAAGCAAGAGAATAAATTCTCCGCCGCCAAACAGATGTATATTTAATAGAGATCAATCAACACAGAATAAAATCCAATGTCAGACACACAATCCATTTACAAGTTCGTTCTGGGTCTGAACGAAACCGGAGGCACTTTCCTCGCATATCCATCGATCTCCAAGTACGTCTGGATGATCACTAACTGTTTCCCTCATCTTAGGTGTACAGCCCAATCAAGATCATCAGTAATCACCCAAACGATGTGAAGACTTCCGGTCTTCAACCACCGTCTTCATCTTCGACATCTCGTCGAATCGGTTTTTCAGAATGGGTATAACCCGGCCTTTCTGAATAACCCACGTATATAGTAAACAAATGTTACACAAACACAACGAACGCCTCATTCCAATTCATAATATTCTTTTATTCACAAAATCACATTCTTAGGGAAAGGTTCCCATTAATTTTATCCAAGATAAATTCTTCTAAATTTATTCTATAATTTTCCTTTGGATATCATATCAAACTAGTCGGGATTAGCGAACCACACCGAAGTAATTATTTATTTTATTTCCCAATCCCAACCTATATATCCCATGGAGAAAACTGGTAATACTCCATATCTAACACCACGGTGTTATCGGTAAAATTAATTACCATTTCACGTTCAAATCTAATTAAAGATTTAACTATCGCATTGGAGCAAAACTGGTGGTACTACATTCTCGATCACCTTTCAGATTTGATAATTTAAATTATCAATTCACATTTTAATCTAATTAAAGATTCATTTAAAACTCCACTTAGTTTTAATCTTCTCAAAAATCAACATCCTGCTTTTAACTGGGTTAAAGAACCAATGTCATCTAAAACACGATTCACGATAAACCCAAATCATATTTGATATTAAATACAAGGCTCTGAATAGAAAATATATCGGCTTATATTCAATATCAAATTCTGAAACCAACAAATATCGTATTGGAAATAACGATATAAAATATATCTTTCAAATCCCCATAACAATATTTGTATAGTCACGAAATCCAACATCGAGATATTCCGAAGATAATTTCGATTCAACTCCAGTCCAATTCACGTATTGGGAATATTGATTATTTTTAAAATCACTTTCAAATTCAATTTATATATTTCAAAAATAAATTGATTTTAATTCTAGTTCAAAACTAGTTCATTTCGATAAAAATCTATTTTTATCTTTTCAAATGTGGAATTTTTCAACCCAATTTTTCCCAAATCATTTCTTATGATTTTACACAAATTATAGATATTTTTGATAATTTTATCAAGGCCCGTATAGTCGATTTCCATCAACGGCCATCGAACTGCACTTACAGCGACCTTTTCTGAATTTGATTTGGACATAATTCCAAATCCAACCGTTAGATTTCAAATTTCTAATATTCATTGGAAAGCTCTTTTCGATACGAGCACAACGGTTCTGGTTTTAGGAGAATCCGACGGTCGGATCTCCCGTAATATCCGTTTGAAATAAATGGTCGAAATTCACGAACTGCTGCGGCGCGGCGCGTTCTTTTCAGGCCATTATATATATAATATATATATATTATATATATTTCGTCGATTTCCTTTTAAACCGTATTTTATAAATCGTTTTAAATTCGTTTTCAAAACCATTTCAACGCTACACTCAATTTCAACTCGATTTGATTTCAATTCAAGTCGAATTCATTTCAAATTGATTTCAGTTCAATTTCAGTTCGTTTTTGATTCAATTTCAATTTACTTCAATTTGAATTCATTTCTATTCAATTCGAATTCAAATTCACTTTCTATTCAATTCGAATCGAATTCATTTTCTATTCGATTCGAATTCATTTCAAATGTATTCAACAAAATTTCAATTTGAATTTTAATCTAATTTAATTTGAATTTCATATCAAAGTATTATATTTTGAAATCACTTTTCAATATTCATTATAAAATGAATAAAATCGATATAAATATCGTTCACGTCAAAATAGCGCATCTCTAATCCATACGGCTTTAAAGTTTTCAAAAACTTCTTTATTCTATCCAACAAAGGAATATTTATTCTATTCAACACATGAATCTATATTTCTTTCAACACACGACTATTTTTGTTATGTAAAATATTTTATAAAATTATGGTATCTATCGTTTGATTTTAATTAGACTCCACCGTAAAGTAGATTCTAATTGTAAATATGATAAAGATGTAATTTATTTTATTTAAAATATTTTACTCAACACATGAATAGTTTCAACACATGACTATTTTTGTTATGTAAAATATTTTATAAAATTATGGTATCTATCGTTTGATTTTAATTAGACTCCACCGTGAAGTAGTTCTAATTTTAAATATGATAAAGATGTGAATTTTATTATTAAAATATTTTACTCAACACATAAATATTTTCAACACATGAATGTTTTTATATTCAACACATGAATTTCCTTTTATAATATTCATTATTTTCCCGATTGGAATGAGGCCCAATCAATCACCGTATAATGTTAATTATATGGATTCCATTCAACACATGTATATAATAGCATTGAAAAATAATCAACTATCAACCAAAGTGCACTATACTGTATAAGCATCAAATATAGATATCTTACGCTTATAACAGCCTGTCAATCAATCGATCGACATATTTAATCAATCAGGATGAGTGGACTTCAAATTTCATCCCAACACCCGTGTGGGGTTTCAAACAATCAAACACAGATTTTATTTGTGCAGTTGGGCGATGTGTAAAATTTATCGTCCCAATCAATGTCCTTCAAATAGGTGTACATAAACAAACCGTCCGGTTTGTAAATGAATATTTTATTTTATTCACTTCCATGTTAAAAATTATATTTTTAATGATAAAATATTTTATTTCAACACATAAATATCTATTCATTTCATTTACTCAATAAAAATGATATTTTTATTTTTCTAACATATTTTAGAAAATTTCGACGGCATAACGGCACGATACTAGAAACGGGACGAGGCCTAGCCTTATCCCCGGTCTAGTGAAGGCCCACGCCATTCACACATCAATCAAATCCATTCATTTCACCAAACAATTCAATTCAAACCAAATAGACTAACCAACTACACAACCAAACCATTTAACAAACAAGCCATCCATGGTCTGTGGATGACGGGTGTCGGGTGCGACTAAACACCGTCTACATCCTAGTATATATATATAACTAGAAAAAAAAAAGAAATTTAGAGTGAGAAATTCTCACCAATAGCTATCCAACTTCACGACACTTCAAATGTAGAAGTCTTCGTCATTCTCGCCTTTTAGTCGTCTTCGTTGCCCGTATTCTCTACATATGTAAAAATTGAATTTTTACTTTGCTATTCAATATATAAAAATCGAATTTTTATTTTTGCTATTCAATATATAAAAATCGAATTTTTCCTTGTTATTCAATATATAAAAATCGAATTTTTCTTATACTATTCAGTATATAAAAATCAAATTTTTCCTACCTCGCTATATGGATAAAAATTCTATTTTTACATTGCTACTATATAGATAAAAATTATATTTTCACATCGATGTTCATATAGTAAAGATAAAAATCGAATTTTTCTTATACTATTCAATATATAAAAATCAAAATTTTCCTACCTCGCTATATGGATAAAAATTCTATTTTTACATTGCTACTATATAGATAAAAATTATATTTTCACATCGATGTTCATATAGTAAAGACTATATTTTTATCACGCTATTCTTCATATAAAGATTTCGCCTTTTCAAAAATAAAGATTTCGCCTTTTCAAAAATAAAGATTTTGCATTTTCAAAAATAAAGATTTCGCCTTTTCAAAAATAAAGATTTCGCCTTTTCAAAAATATCATTATAAAATTTACATTTTTATTTTTCTATACATATAAAGATGATATTTCTAATATTCCTATCATGCAAAAATTATATTTCTAATTCTCTACATAAACAAAAATCATATTTTTAATTTATCTATATAGTAAAGACTATATTTTTAATACTTTAAAAATATAAAAATCATATTTTTAACTTCTACATATAATAAAAATTATATTTTTATAACCCTAAACACATTTAAAGCTGAAACTAAAGTAAAACAATTGTAAATATATATAAAAACTCACTTATTTACTGATCTAGGCTTCGGGGGTGAGTCATCGGGTGCTGCTGGTGCCGAGGAAGTCGCGGTGGTGGTCGGATGGGCTGTCGGAGGTCGGGGTTCGGGTCTAGGGGGTGCGGGTTCGGGTCTAAGGGGTGCGTGTTTGGGTCTGGGGGGGTGCGGGTTCATGCAGAAGAGGGGAGATGGAGGCAAGAGAGGGAGGAAGAAGAAGAGAGTGAGGCGGCGGCAGAGGTGGCGCCCCACCTGGGGCGGCGGCGGCTCATCGGGGAGGGGCGGTGGCTCCTCCCCCATTTTGAACACAATGGTACATGTATCGTCAGCTGATTCTGCTGTTTCGATTAGTTTCCATCAAATTTACAATTAAATAATTATATTGAATTTTAAACGTAAATTTCAGTTTACCGGGGTCTCATACTAACTCTATAAATCCCTGAAAAATATTTTCTAGCTTCGTATTGACGATACGGTCCTAACAAAACTACTTTCGTCGAATTCTGAGATCGTTAGAAAAATGGCCATTTTCCAGTCGATTAAAATCAACTGAAACTGGTCAAACGCGTTTTCCTTTGCCACGCTCACATATTGATTCGGAAAATTATGAAATTTGAAACCTAGCAATAACTTAACATCACGGACCCAACAAAAGTGGTTTCGTCGAAATCTGAGGTTGTTTGCAAAATGTTTATTTTTAAGGGCCTGAATTCCATAGCGAATATTCAGAATTTTCAACTGGACATATCCTTTGATTCCCGCTATGAAATTTTGATTTTTCGGATTCGTTGGAAAGATATTCTCAAATAGATCCTAATGTTTTTGGTTTCGCTAAAATCCGGATTGTTTTGCACCCGGTACATTCAATTGAAGTTTGAAATCGAATTATCGAACTACCGCGCCATTTTCAATTCTATTTATAAATATATATAGATATTTATATTCTAACGACGACGTATATAATATATACGTTCTAATTATATTCAAAATAGATTTCTCGTCGATATTATTTAAAATAATTCATTTTAAATATTTAAAATTCATTAAAATTGCCAAAATAAAATTTTTAAACTGGCCCAGATTTTCGGGTTGTTACAATCTCCCCCACTTAAAACTTTTCGTCCCCGAAAAGGAACAAAGTCGAAAGTGGTTTGATTAATCAACTCTACGTTCGATCTGGCTTCCATTCTCCAACTTTTCAGTTTCTGAGAATTTTCAAATTCTTCAAAAATTTGGCTAACACCCGGAATTTTCGAAAAATTTCGCCATAACCTCCCCTGCACCGGGAGCCACGGGAAAATCCCGAAATTGCCATATAGGCCTTCAGATCTCAAAAAGAAAAAGAAAAAGCCAATCGGCTCATAAAATCATCATCACCCAAACAAAACAGTAAATTATGTAGTAAACGTGTACCTATTTGTCGGGCAAACAAATTTTATTCTCTGCTCTAGCCTCCTTGCTATAACCTGTTCAATGTAAGTACAAGTATATGCAAGCAAATGCGACTAATTTCAATATAATTCAATATTTGATTCAAGTAGGCTAAATGGTTCAAAATTATCAAACAAACAAACAAACAACACAAACATCAATCAATTAGTGAATTAGAGTTTCAAATTCATAATTTTGATATATATATAGAAAATCATGTTTTTGATGCCAATTCACAACAATGTATTCTAGCTATATTTTGGTTCTCACACCAGTCTAATGGAAACATATAGAAATCACACCTTCGAAACACGAATATAAGTACTGATGATGTGGCCACATCATCAGAATTATCCCCGGGTGTCAAGAATGTGACTCTATATCTATCCAGTATATTAAAACTTCGAATAAACGTTTGCAAGGCGTATATGCAAATTCTTTATATACTGGACTGTCCAAATCAATACAAATAAATAATCAAATACGAATAGTTGATTTAAATTTTCAAAACAAAAATTGTTTTCACTTTTAAAAATTTACTCTTCACACTCGTTCTAGGATACTACTGATCCTATCTCTAACGAGTCATTCCCATTGGATATTACTAACCCAATATCTGATGAATTCTTTCGTATGGTTCTAAGGTGTCTTGTTCTCGAGCTCTGTAAACCAAAGCTCTGATACCAAACTGACACGACCCGAACTTCCCCGTGAAGGAAAGCACGGATAGAATTGAGTACAAGACAAAATAGAACGCAGACGGAAGAACATTTCATTGTTATTACAACAAGTCCATCAGATTACAAGAATATACAGAGTATGAATAAATATTATACAACAGAAAAATATCAGAGATTACAATAAATTACATAGATTGGGAAAAATATACAAAACACAACTGAAAGTGATACACGGATACAGAGCTTTCCGAGCATCGTTCCAGCTGTAAATCAGGACCCTGTGGATATAAATCTGCAAAACCAAAACTACTAGCTGCCCGTGCGGAAAATAGGGGCACCCAGAGTTTAGGTTAAAACAATAAACTCCAGGTCAGTCATGTGACTGGTGTGAGAACTAAGACAGTTATTAATCTTTATTTTTAAAGTTAGGTAAATCAAGGGACCACGCTGTATAACACGGAATGGGTTTCCTCCCAAGAATACCAGTGCATAAAACAAACAGCGCAATGCTAAATAAAGAAAAATGAAGTTGTTATAAGACCCAGGTCCCATCACACAATGCAACGCAAGCCGGAGGATAGGGTTTTTACCTTATAACAGCCAAAGCATGCTTGATACGTTTAAAACACATTATTTGATACTATTATAAGTGTATAGTGTCAAAACAATTTCAATCATAAATATCAATCATAGGCGGCATGAATGACCCATACCACTATGTCGCCATACTAGGTTCTACAAATAAAACCGAAACACACGTATTGGAAATTGGATTCCATCATGAGTCGAGGCAAGGGGCAAGCTCCTCTCCGCGTTCGAGACACTCTAGCAACGCTTCAGGACCCCACTATGATCCTTTGGAACCTCCAAGGCCGGTCCTCTCTTACTTTTGAGGATTAGTTATTCCTGAACACACGTTTCCCGGTCCTTACAGACCTATATCCGAGGCGCCTCGTATCCAACAACCACACAGGTGAAAAGTATATAAATGTCAGGGCTGGTAGGTCACTGACACCACCCTAGCTAGAAAGAAACGTCGTGCACTCCTTGGGTCCGTATCCCGTTTTTGACTCATACCGAGGTGTGAGGCTCGCGAATTCACGTTATACACAAAGCTACGCCACACAGGCCGTGCTTTGATCATCAACCATAAGACTTTGCTTTTCAACGGAAGCCTTGATCAATTGCCACATACGCATGCCACATTGGCAATTCACTTCATGTGACTGATGTTTATCGATATACAATCTCTAAGCTCGTACGTCTCAGAGAAGGGCATTAAGCAAGAGAATAAATTCTCCGCCGCCAAACAGATGTATATTTAATAGAGATCAATCAACACAGAATAAAATCCAATGTCAGACACACAATCCATTTACAAGTTCGTTCTGGGTCTGAACGAAACCGGAGGCACTTTCCTCGCATATCCATCGATCTCCAAGTACGTCTGGACGATCACTAACTGTTTCCCTCATCTTGGGTGTACAACCCAATCAAGATCATCAGTAATCACCCGAACGATGTGAAGACTTCCGGTCTTCAACCACCGTCTTCATCTTCGACATCTCGTCGAATCGGTTTTTCAGAATGGGTATAACCCGGCCTTTCTGAATAACCCACGTATATAGTAAACAAATGTTACACAAACACAACGAATGCCTCATTCCAATTCAGAATAGTCTTTTATTCACAAAATCACATTCTTAGGGAAAGGTTCCCATTAATTTTATCCAAGATAAATTCTTCTAAATTTATTCTATAATTTTCCTTTGGATATCATATCAAACTAGTCGGGATTAGCGAACCACACCGAAGTAATTATTTATTTTATTTCCCAATCCCAACCTATATATCCCATGGAGAAAACTGGTAATACTCCATATCTAAAACCACGGTGTTATCGGTAAAATTAATTACCATTTCACGTTCAAATCTAATTAAAGATTTAACTATCGCATTGGAGCAAAACTGGTGGTACTCCATTCTCGATCACCTTTCAGATTTGATAATTTAAATTATCAATTCACATTTTAATCTAATTAAAGATTCATTTAAAACTCCACTTAGTTTTAATCTTCTCAAAAATCAACATCCTGCTTTTAACTGGGTTAAAGAACCAATGTCATCTAAAACACGATTCACGATAAACCCAAATCATATTTGATATTAAATACAAGGCTCTGAATAGAAAATATATCGGCTTATATTCAATATCAAATTCTGAAACCAACAAATATCGTATTGGAAATAACGATATAAAATATATCTTTCAAATCCCCATAACAATATTTGTATAGTCACGAAATCCAACATCGAGATATTCCGAAGATAATTTCGATTCAACTCCAGTCCAATTCACGTATTGGGAATATTGATTATTTTTAAAATCACTTTCAAATTCAATTTATATATTTCAAAAATAAATTGATTTTAATTCTAGTTCAAAACTAGTTCATTTCGATAAAAATCTATTTTTATCTTTTCAAATGTGGAATTTTTCAACCCAATTTTTCCCAAATCATTTCTTATGATTTTACACAAATTATAGATATTTTTGATAATTTTATCAATGCCCGTACAGTCGATTTCCATCAACGGCCATCGAACTGCACTTACAGCGACCTTTTCTGAATTTGATTTGGACATAATTCCAAATACAACCGTTAGATTTCAAATTTCTAATATTCATTGGAAAGCTCTTTTCGATACGAGCACAACGGTTCTGGTTTTAGGAGAATCCGACGGTCGGATCTCCCGTAATATCCGTTTGAAATAAATGGTCGAAATTCACGAACTGCCGCGGCGCGGCGCGTTCTTTTCAGGCCATTATATATAATATATATATATATATATATATTATATTTCGTCGATTTCCTTTTAAAACTATTTTATAAATCGTTTTAAATTCGTTTTCAAAACCATTTCAACGCTACACTCAATTTCAACTCGATTTGATTTCAATTCAAGTCGAATTCATTTCAAATTGATTTTAGTTCAATTTCAGTTCGTTTTTGATTCAATTTCAATTTACTTCAATTTGAATTCATTTCTATTCAATTCGAATTCAAATTCACTTTCTATTCAATTCGAATCGAATTCATTTTCTATTCGATTCGAATTCATTTCAAATGGATTCAACAAAATTTCAGTTTGAATTTTAATCTAATTTAATTTGAATTTCATTTCAAAATATTATATTTTGAAATCACTTTTCAATATTCATTATAAAACAAATAAAATCGATATAAATATCGTTCACGTCAAAATAGTGCATCTCTAAACCACACGGCTTTATAGTTTTCAAAAACTTCTTTATTCTATCCAACAAAGGAATATTTATTCTATTCAACACATGAATCTATATTTCTTTCAACACACGACTATTTTTGTTATGTAAAATATTTTATAAAATTATGGTATCTATCGTTTGATTTTAATTAGACTCCACCGTAAAGTAGATTCTAATTGTAAATATGATAAAGATGTAATTTATTTTATTTAAAATATTTTACTCAACACATGAATAGTTTCAACACATGATCATCGTCAACACATGACTATTTTTGTTATGTAAAATATTTTATAAAATTATGGTATCTATCGTTTGATTTTAATTAGACACCACCGTGAAGTAGTTCTAATTTTAAATATGATAAAGATGTGAATTTTATTATTAAAATATTTTACTCAACACATAAATATTTTCAACACATGAATGTTTTTATATTCAACACATGAATTTCCTTTTATAATATTCATTATTTTCCCGATTGGAATGAGGCCCAATCAATCACCGTATAATGTTAATTATATGGATTCCATACAACACATGTATATAATAGCATTGAAAAATAATCAACCATCAACCAAAGTGCACTACACTGTATAAGCATCAAATATAGATATCTTACGCTTATAACAGCCTGTCAATTAATCGATCGACATATTTAATCAATCAGGATGAGTGAACTTCAAATTTCATCCCAACACCCATGTGGGGTTTCAAACAATCAAACACAGATTTTATTTGTGCAGTTGAGCGATGTGTAAAATTTATCGTCCCAATCAATGTCCTTCAAATAGGTGTACATAAACAAACCGTCTGGTTTGTAAATGAATATTTTATTTTATTCACTTCCATGTTAAAAATTATATTTTTAATGATAAAATATTTTATTTCAACACATAAATATCTATTCATTTCATTTACTCAATAAAAATGATATTTTTATTTTTCTAACATATTTTAGAAAATTTCGGCGGCATAACGGCACAATACTAGAAACGGGACGAGGCCTAGCCTTATCCCCGGTCTAGTGAAGGCCCACGCCATTCACACATCAATCAAATCCATTCATTTCACCAAACAATTCAATTCAAACCAAATAGACTAACCAACTACACAACCAAACCATTTAACAAACAAGCCATCCATGGTCTGTGGATGACGGTGTCGGGTGCGACTAAACACCGTCTACATCCTAGTATATATATATATATAACTAGAAAAAAAAAGAAATTTAGAGTGAGAAATTCTCACCAATAGCTATCCAACTTCACGACACTTCAAATGTAGAAGTCTTCGTCATTCTCGCCTTTTAGTCATCTTCGTTGCCCGTATTCTCTACATATGTAAAAATTGAATTTTTACTTTGCTATTCAATATATAAAAATCGAATTTTTATTTTTGCTATTCAATATATAAAAATCGAATTTTTCCTTGTTATTCAATATATAAAAATCGAATTTTTCTTATATTATTCAATATATAAAAATCAAATTTTTCCTACCTCGCTATATGGATAAAAATTCTATTTTTACATTGCTACTATATAGATAAAAATTATATTTTCACATCGATGTTCATATAGTAAAGACTATATTTTTATCACGCTATTCTTCATATAAAGATTTCGCCTTTTCAAAATCAAAGATTTCGCCTTTTCAAAAATAAAGATTTCGCATTTTCAAAAATAAAGATTTCGCCTTTTCAAAAATAAAGATTTCGCCTTTTCAAAAATATCATTATAAAATTTACATTTTTATTTTTCTATACATATAAAGACGATATTTCTAATATTCCTATCATGCAAAAATTATATTTCTAATTCTCTACATAAACAAAAATCATATTTTTAATTTATCTATATAGTAAAGACTATATTTTTAATACTTTAAAAATATAAAAATCATATTTTTAACTTCTACATATAATAAAAATTATATTTTTATAACTCTAAACACATTTAAAGCTGAAACTAAAGTAAAACAATTGTAAATATATATAAAAACTCACTTATTTACTGATCTAGGCTTCGGGGGTGAGTCATCGGGTGCTGCTGGTGCCGAGGAAGTCGCGGTGGTGGTCGGATGGGCTGTCGGATGTCGGGGTTTTGGTCTAGGGGGGTGCGGGTTCGGGTCTAGAGGGGTGCGGGTTCGGGTCTAGGGGGGTGCGGGTTCATGCAGAAGAGGGGAGATGGAGGCAAGAGAGGGAGGAAGAAGAAGAGAGGGAGGCGGCGGCAGAGGTGGCGCCCCACCTGGGGCGGCGGCGGCTCATCGGGGAGGGGCGGCGGCTCCTCCCCCATCGCCCTTTTTCTTCCCTTTTTTTTAATCTGAATTGATTTTGAACAGGGGGGGGGGCAGAACGAGTTAAAGGGGAGAAGGGGGGTTTTTTTATTTAATTATTTATTTTTCACCAAAAAGCAACTTTTATTTTCGACCTCTAAACGAGGCCCACCTCCTGTCGTCCATAGCGTTTTACCCCCATTTTGAACACAATGGGACATGTATCGTCAGCTGATTCGGCTGTTTCGATTAGTTTCCGTCAAATTTACAATTAAATAATTATATTGAATTTTAAACGTAAATTTCAATTTACCGGGTTCTCATACTAACTCTATAAATCCCTGAAAAATATTTTCTAGCTTCGTATTGACGATACGGTCCTAACAAAACTACTTTCGTCGAATTCTGAGACCGTTAGAAAAATGGTCATTTTCCAGTCGATTAAAATCAACTGAAACTGGTCAAACACGTTTTCCTTTACCACGCTCACATATTGATTCGGAAAATTATGAAATTTGAAATCTAGCAATAACTTAACATCATGGACCCAACAAAAGTGGTTTCGTCGAAATCCGAGGTCGTTTGCAAAATGTTTATTTTTAAGGGCCTGAATTCCATAACGACTATTTAGAATTTTCAACTGGACATATCCTTTGATTCCCGCTATGAAATTTTGATTTTTCGGATTCGTTGGAAAGATATTCTCAAATAGATCCTAATGTTTTTGGTTTCGCTAAAATCTGGATTGTTTTGCACCCGGTACATTCAATTGAAGTTTGAAATCGAATTATCGAACTACCGCGCCATTTTCAATTCTATTTATAAATATATATAAATATTTATATTCTAACGACGACGTATATAATATATACGTTCTAATTATATTCAAAATAAATTTCTCGTCGATATTATTTAAAATAATTCATTTTAAATATTCAAAATTCATTAAAATTGCCAAAATAAAAAATTTAAACTGGCCCAGATTTTCGGGTTGTTACATTAATATTTCAATCTATTAAAATTTCAACATATTAATCAGTTAGCATATTTACATTTCAACAGATTAATCATTATAGTAGATTTACATTTCAACAGATTTACCATGCATATTAACGTGGAATGTCAAACGATAAATATTCCATTATCAAAAAGGTATAATATAATCCACTCACCTAATTGCTTTCCAATTCATGAATCTAGTCTAGATCTAGCATTCCATGGTTCTCCTAACTGAATTTAGAACCTAAATAATCATGGATCCACAGTACTCAACTAGAAGAAAAAAGGGAGAAAGAGGAGAAATTTAAATTGACTAGATCCAGTAATTTACCTTACTTCAAATAGAATTTTTAACACCTTCCTTATTAATATACATTCTTTTCCTCCAGATTTTGAATCAGAATTTTCCTAAATTAATTATTCTATTTTTTTGAAGAGATTTGAGAAGGTAGAAGAATGGCAGAGCTTAGGCAGCCTCTCAGAAAGTGTGAGATTTAGGCTAGGCTCTGCTAGCCTATTTATAGGTGTTCAGGATTTTATTGTACACGCAACGCTGAGTCAGCAACGAATGTGGTTAAGAAAACAGTCCAGATTCATCAACAAATCTGCCCGGATCTAGGGTGGGTTGACCCCCCATATGGTTGTGTCTACCCTAGGGCCGACCCCCCTATAGGTGTGTCGACCCCAGGGTCGACCCTATGGGTTCCGCGAGCGATTTTGTGCAGATGTTTACCGCTTTAACGTTTTTAATTTTTAAACATTTGATTAGTATCTTGCTATACTTTCTTCGATCTGTTTAAATATTATATTTACATATAATCTCCTAATATGTATAAAAAACTTCAAATGCCCACTTTACACGTATATATATACACATAACTTTCATTTCGTTTTTCAAAATTCAAACGGTGTTATGCTATTATTTAATTCTTACCATATTTCTTTGATTGCAGTCTTGTTTTGAATTTATATGTGCATATATATATATATATATATATATATATACATACACATATATATGCACGTATATACATATATATTTTCATACACATATATTTTTCTATACTTCCTTATATGTATATTTTTCCTTGTATGTGCATTTATACATATTTTCACTTCAGAACATGTGTTATTTTAGCCGTTCCCTTAAAATAAAAATATGGCGCGTACGGGGATCGAACTTGCACCACGCCCATGAAAGCCACATTCTCTAATTAACTGGACTACTTAGGCTTTTATTAACAAGGCTTTAGAACAATGGTGTTCATTGTTCTTTCTTATTCCTCCTTTTCATATATGTTGTAATCTTTCATTTAAGTCATTACATGTAACCTTATCATTTTGCATGCATCTTTTTCTTTCATTTTTCTTTTCTTATTAATGCATAATATTTGTAATCATTACATGCAACATAATTTCTTCTTTCTTTTAACGCATGCATTGCATTGTTATTTGCATTAATCTTTTCTTCTTTTCAATTCATGTATGTATTACATGCAATCATACATTACCATTATTTTATTCTTTGTTTATACATTTATGTCTATACATATATACATATATATATATATGTATGTATATACACATATGCATTATTGAATATTTAATTGTCATAAAAGTGGGGTGTTACATTCATTTTCAAATTATATTCCAATCTGTTTTTCAGATTGATTCCAAAATTGTATTAGCATGTCTGCTTAATATGCTTCCACTCCATTTTTATAAAATCCACATATCTCATCACATCGTTAGCTCTACCTTTTCATCCTCATCTTTCAAACATTCAAAATCACCGCAATACTGATGACCCAGGAAATTAACTGCATTGAAAGTTTCCTATGCAAATTGAACTTGCTTTGTCATTTAAGGTAATTTCTCCTGCCAATTTTCGGTTTCCGACCAAACATCTGGTTCGGTGTATCGGTTTCTTCATATTCATTCATTTTCTTCTGCATAAAATTCATTGAAATAATTGTTGGCTTCCAATTTACATACTTTGTAGCATGTTATTTTTTTCATTTTATTTGTACACTGCGATTAATTAATTGCTTTCCAATTCCATAGTTGGTATTCTTATATTTCAATGTTTCATATAGATGCATTTATGACCTATCATTGATTCATTCATACCTCGAATTTATCATCATTATAGATTATAGTAATTTAATTTTAGTAGTTTTGATGTACCTTTAAGTTTATTCTGCAGAGTAGGAATTGATTTATGATATGAACTCTCAATATGGAATGATTACTTTGATTTGTTCTGTTATATTTTAACATGGTTTACAATATCAAGAATTTGATGTTTTCTTTTTTCCTTTCCACATATCAGGACGTCAAAGAGTTGAATTTATGGCATATTAAACATTCTTATATGGCAACTCATGGAATTCGTATCACAAAGGTATAATTTTCATTATTCGCTTCCATGTAATTTTTAGTACATGTCAAGCCTAAGTTGATGTATTCTACATTGACTTTCAAAACTTCCGTTACTATTTTTATAAGCTCTTATAGTTTGATATTAGTGTCTGAATTATGTGATTCTTAAATTCAATTTTGCATATTTTTTCATAATCGTATTTATTTTTATATTACATGTTCATTGCCATCTATAACTGTTACATTGTAATGGATAAAAGTTTATTCGTAGCTATATACTTTGTTTAAAGTAAAGCTGCTATGATAAAATGAATTTAAACTGTGTCTACATAGTAATTAAGATGCTCCACCTGAAGTCCACTTAGGTAATTAAGTTTTTCCTGCATATATACAAAAAAGCATTTTATTTCATCGACTGTTGTATTTTGAATGAGCTACCAACCACATAACATATTTCACATGAATAAAATTAATGGATTGTTGATATTTACTTTCAAACCTTTTGATTGTTTGCATCTATTTATGCTTTCTCATCAGATTCTGAGCTGGTTTGCGGTTGTACTGCATAGATGTCAATAAAAAACATTTCTTTACTCTATATTTATGATTGTGAAATATTAAGGCATACTTAACCCGAAATTTCTGTTTAGTTGGATGCATTTTTAATTAGAGATGTTGTTTCAACTTTGTCTGAATATCAAGACTTTGTAGAATGCATAAAAATTGTCTCAAATTCTATTTCATGTTCCACTCAAAGTTATTTATTTTATACTCACGTTGCAAAATTGGTTAACAGAGCGTCTTCTTTCTTTAATGGTTAAACACTAATAAAATCTTTCTTAGAAGAAATGATTTGTGATAATTAAATTAGAGATATAGTGTTCATAACTTTGATTCTTCTGCTCGATTTGATTCCATTACTCTTTTTCCTGTAAGTATCTCTCTTATCCATTTTATATATTCCCACCAATCCATTCGGTTTTATTTCTTATTCATCCAGTATATTAATATAATCACATTTACGACATTTGTTAGAACTTTGTTTTCTATACACTTTGTGCATAGTGAGCTGTCTTGATAGGATAATTACTTTTACATTCTGAATGTTGTAGTTGGTTGCGATCATTCAAATTCTGATATTATACAGTTCTTTCTATGATTTTTTTTATTGCGATGATAAACAGAATTTCTACATGCTGAATTATATTCCAACTATTTTAAAATGATGGAATAACAGGAATAAAATGACATATGACTTTGCATATAAATCCCCTGACATCATTTTAAGGTTTACAAGTGTCGTTTTTTTCATATATTATATTCCTGTTGTTTTTTTAAACAATTTTCATTATTGTCGTTAATTGCAAGAATGCCTCATTGTTAATTGAACTTTCACTTTATATTAGTTGGCTCTGATTTTGATCCGTGATCGATGTGTACAATATTTATCTAGCACAACGAGAGTGGTTGTATGGTTCTTAATTTATTAAGACTTCTCGACTGCATAGCTTATTACTACTTGCATTTTTTGCTCAACAGCACAGCAGAAGTGTTCCTGCTTATTTTACTATTAATGCACATCAAGTTCAAATACTTGAAAAGAACCCGAATTCAGTACCAAGAATCAAATTCGATTCCAGAATTGTAACGGAACTCGATTCCAATTACTGTAATCGACTTTCGTTACAATTTTGGAATCGAAGACGATTCCTTGAATCGATGGCATTTTTTAGTTTATTTTTTTGAAATACCAACTGTTGTCTAGCTCTTGAATGATAGGATGCATCGAATGATACTGGGATGGAACAGGTATGATGAACTACACATCAAAAATCTATTTACCAGTTGGAACTTTGAATATTAAAAGAGGTCAATTACACAGTAAAATTTATGTCTTTAATAAATTAGATGTTCTAATATGCTATTTAGCTACTTTTTATTTCATATTTTACAGCTCATCTGCTTTGAATTGTATTAGATGTCTTCTATTTTAAATTGTATGTCTGAATCATCTGGTTTCTCTTCAGTTTAAAAGTGTACAACTATGTAATATTTGCAGAAGAATCAAATCCTATATGAAATAACGATGCAATAAATTGTTTTGTCCTAGTTTCCAATTCTTTATTGCAATCCGTATGGGTTTTGGTACACGCTTTTCGAATATGATGATTTTATGCAATTTAAAGGTTAGGTGTATGTGTTAGGCGTCATAAGAGTCTTTTAACAAGATAACAATATATATTTCCTCTATTTAACTTTATGTTCGTGTTTTTATTGCTGCTACATTTAATTAAGCTAAGTTTAGATCCAAATTGTATTGATTTGAGTTCTATTTTCATTGCACTATCATGTAACGTGCTTTTTTCAGTCTTCTAATTTACTGAAGCTTTTGGTATGATTTTTTGCTTCACTTTAATTTAATTTCAAACTGTAATAACTCCAAACGTACGTATGGAATACAATAGATATTTCAGGTCAAGTCCTTAGTTAAAACTAATTTACTGAATAAAATAATTATCCTTTAATGCAATTAAACAACTGAGGACAATCGATCCTTCTGATGCCTACGGTAATGAATCTTATTATCACATTACAGTGTAGAAGTATATAAATTAATATATTTCGACTGTTATTTTCTCTTACTTTATTAGTTTTTTATGGTTTTACATGTCATATGTGTTAGACGATAACCGGAGGGATCAGAGGTATGCTATGCTTCTTAAAGTTACATTATATTGTTATACATACATAGAGCACATGTTCTTGGGAAGAGACGAATCGCTTATGGATACATACCCGCTTTCGTCTTGCTTCAGGCCAAATGCTGCAAGTATACAAAGGCATCACAAGTTGGCTAATTAGAAGTGTATGCAGTTGAAACCAAACAACAATTCCAATGGTCTAATAATGGAGATTCTCCTTGGTACTCTATGAGAAAACACAGAGGTTGTCACTTGTCTTAGCAGAATGTTCGAACTTATTTGGCCCTTGGATGATCACACATGTGAACAGATTTGACAGCTGAAAATGACCAAGCTAAAATATTGCTGTACGAAGATCGAGAGAAATAGCTTGGGAGGTATTAGAATAGATGAAATGAACCGGCTCATTTACGCTTAAGTTTTGTCTTTTCATCCCTTGACTCGATAGAATATTGTATCCACATATCTGGTTCCATGTCAAACGCAAGTTCTATGATTATTGAAGAATTTACTGTACAAACAACCGCCCGGCGCAACACTATAAAATGGTTCTTAAGAGTTTAGATATTTTTGGTTTGTATGAACTTGAGAATAACAGTTCAAATGTTATGAAGATTGTCAGCATGTTCCACTAGACGCATGGTATGAATGAGTCGAAGTTTACAGGTTTCAGCAAGCTCGAGATGAAATTGGCTTACCAGGATTGCTCAGCATTTGTTCAAAACCATTGGCAAGTCAGTCAGTTTCTGATGATGGTTTTCAACAATGGGAAAGCTTAATTCAAGAAATCCCTTAGATCTAGACTAGGGGTATTGGTGGTATCGAGTTCCCTCGCAAGTATCGTGATTTCAAGAAATCCCTCCAGCAAATGCAAAATGAGAAAGCCACAGATGTCGCTAAGAAAGCTATGGAGTCACTCATACGACTTATGAAAAAAGTCCTTTCACATCACCTAGATTCTGGCTTCCGCTTTTGCATGATGGTTAAATTGCTAAATTGGAAGGATCGACCATTGTTGAATGTGTCAGAAACTGATCTGCTATTGAATAAATTACAAGAGTTATTATTAGAAATAATCTTGGCTTTTCAGGAAACAATTAATTGTATTGTTAAATTAGCAATTGTATTAATGAATTGAATAAAAGGGAAAATCTAGAATTCCTATTTTAGATATTCTAAATAATGCATTCCTAGAATACTCTAGAGAATGCACTGCATTATAAAAGCAAGGCAATCAAGCTGATGTATGAATGCAATCAAAATTTGTAATCAATGAAAATTTCCTCCTCATTAAAATAATTCTCTCAAAAATTCCTTCTTCTCTTAAAAATATTCCTAATAGTGGTATCAGAGCTCTAGATCCTTGCAATTAAAAAAACAAAAAAAAACAAAGTGCAAAGTAATGGCTTCTCCAAGCAATACTTCAGCAAGCATCAACTCCACCTATAGCAATGTCCAAGTTCCTTTATTTGAAGGAGAAAATTATGATTTTTGGGTAGTAAAAATGGAGACTTTGTTCACCTCCTTGAATGACTTGGAGTTCATCAAACAAGGATATGAAGACTCAACAGCGGCGGTAGAACGTACAACAGCCCAAACTGAAGTATTAAAAAAGAAAAGAAACAAAGATGCTGGAGTTCTTGGAATGATTCAAAGAGGAGTGTCAAACACCATATTCCCAAGAATTATGAGAGAAAAAACAGCCAAGGAAGCATGGGAAATCTTGCAACAAGAGTTTGAAGGGGATTCAAAAGTGAGAACTGACAAACTTTGATCCCTAAAGAGAGATTTTGAAAATGAAAAAAATGGAAGAAAATGAAAGTTTGAATGAGTATTTTAATAGGCTATCTGAATTAGTGAATCAAATGAAGTCTCATGGAGATATAATTGACGATCGTAGAATCGTTGATAAAATTTTGTTAAGCTTAACTAAAAAAATTGATCCTATGGTGGTTGTTATAGAAGAAACCAAAGATTTGTCAAACTTGGTCGTTCAAGGGTTGATGGGTTCACTTAGATCTTACAAGCAAAGGTTGTTACGACATATGGAAAAGATGGTTGAAAACCCGTTTCAGTCCAAACTCACCACTCAATTAAACAATGACAAAACAATAAAGCAAAATAATGGCGAGTCTTCTAGAGATAGCAGATTTGGCAAAGGAAGAGGAAAAAATTCACGCGGAAGAGGTCGAGGCACTATGGCGGAAGAGGAAGTGATGAAGGAACAAATAAATGGTGTGGAATTTGCAAAAAAAGCTCTCATGAAGAAAAGGATTGCTAGAACAAAGGAAAGCCACAATGTTATAATTGCAAAAGGTTCGGGCACATTCAAAAGGACTGTCGCCTTGGTAAGCCACATAACACAGCATTTGTCGGAGCGGAAGATGGAAGGGAGCTTGTTCTTTGCTTGTCAAAAGGCAACTGAAGAATATAAAAATATATGGTACCTGGACAGCGGATGTAGCAATCATATGCCATGAGACAAGAATGCATTCATTGACATAGATGCTTCATTTGGTTCGAAAGTTAAACTTGGCAATGGAGAGTATGTTGAAGTTGAAGGCAAAGGCAGCATTGGAGTTGCAACAAAGCAGGGAAGTAAAGTTATTCATAACACCTTTTATGTTCCTAAATTAGATGAAAATTTGTTGAGCGTTGGACAACTTTTAGAGCACGGTTATTCTCTTAAATTTGAGAATCAAGAATGTAAAATCTTTGATTCAAAAGGAAAACCTACTGCTGTAATAAAAATGACAAACAACAGAAGCTTTCCCCTCCATCTCAATTATGAGAAAAATCATTGCTTCATGGAAAAAAAGGAAGACGACACTAGTTTATGGCATAAGAGACTTGGGCACTTAAACTACAATTGTCTCACATTGCTTTCACAAAAGAAGATGGTGTACGGGTTGCCAACAATAAAAAAAAAAGAACATGGAGTATGTGAAGGCTATGTACTTGGCAAACATCATCGGCAACCGTTTCCAAAGGAAGGATCAAGGAGAGCCAAAGAAGTGTTGGAATCAGTACACACGGATGTATGCGGTCCTATGAGCACATTATCTCATGCTCAAAGCAGGTACTTTATTTTATTCATTGATGATTTGACCCGCATGACATGGGTTTATTTTATGAGACAAAAATCTGAAGTGTTTGTTATATTTAAGAAGTGTAAAGCTTTTGTTGAGAAACAAAGTGGCAGGTCCATAAAAGTTTTGAGAAGTGACAGGGGAAAGCAGTATAACTCCAATGATTTTGATAAATTTTGTGAAGAAGAAGGTGTGGAGAGGCAACTAACCGTTAGGTATACACCTCAGCAAAACGGTGTATCCGAAAGGAAGAATCAAACAGTGATGGAGATGGCTAAATCAATGTTGTTCGAGAAAGGCATGCCTAAAGAATTTTGGCCCAAGGCTATAAACACAGTTGTGTATTTGCTGAATAGATGTCCAACAAAAGCTATATGGGATATGACGCCATTTTAAGCTTGGAGTGGAAGAAAGCCTTCAATGAATCATCTTAGATTCTATGGGAGTATTTGCTATGCTCAAATTCCTAAAGAAAAAAGGACAAAGTTTCAAAAAGCAAGTGAAAGATGCATTTTTATTGGCTACAGTTCTGTGTCAAAGGGCTATAGACTTTACAACTTGAAGATAAAGAAAGTAATCATCAGTAGAGATGTTGTATTTGATGAGAAGACATCTTGGAATTGGCAAAAGGAGAAAGTGGAGGATAAAACCGTTCCAGCAGTAGTTTTAGAACAAAATCCAACAACACTGGCAAATAACCAATGTGATTCATCTACACCAAGTTCTCCATCTAGCACTTCATCCTCAGCAAGCCATAATTCATCATCTCCATGCACAACCCCAATAAAAATGAGGAGTTTGGATGATATTTTTGTTAGGTGCAACTATTGCGTAATGGAACCAGAAAATTTTGAAGAAGCGGTTAAGGAAGACGCTTGGAGGAAGGCAATGCAAGAAGAGATGGATGCACTTGAAAGGAACAAAACATGGATGTTGGTTGATAAGCCAAAGGACAAAGAAACCATTGGAGTAAAATGGATCTACAAAGTGAAGCATAATCCAGATGGTTCAGTTCAAAAGAACAAAGCGAGACTTGTTGCAAAGGGCTATTCTCAACAGCCCGGTATTGACTACAAAGAGACATTCGCTCCAGTGGCACGTCTTGTCACCATTAGAGCTTTAATATCACTTGCAGCCCAAAAAGGATGGAAATTATATCAGCTAGATGTAAAATCGGCATTCTTGAATGGAGAATTGAAAGAAGAGGTTTACGTGGAGCAGCCTCAAGGATTTGAGATTGAAGGACAAGAAGGAAAAGTTTACAAACTAAAGAAAGCGCTTTATGGGCTAAAACAAGCACCACGAGCATGGTATAGCAATATTGACAATTACTTCATGGAGAAAGGCTTTGAGAAGAGCAAGAATGAGCCTATTTTGTATGTCAAACGGCAAGGTATGGATGATATTCTAATTATTGCACTTTATGTAGATGATTTAATTTATACCGGAAACAATTTAAAGTTGATTGAATATTTTTGAAAAGAAATGATGAAGAAATATGAAATGAACAATTTGGGTTTGCTGCATTTTTTCCTTGGAATAGAAATCTCTCAAGGTGATGATGGAGTTTTTATTTGTCAAAAGAAATATGCTGAGAAAATATAAAGAAAGTTTGGGATGCTTGGGTGTAATCCAGTTGATACACCGCTAGTTATGAATGAAAAGCTAAAAAAAGAAGATGGGGGAAGGAAGATTGATGCTAGTTACTACAGAAGCTAGTTGGTAATTTATTTTACCTTACTAATACAAGACCTGACATCATGTTTGCAGCCAGCCTACTTTCTCGTTTCATGAATGATCCTAGTCATATCCATCTAGGTGCCACAAAAAGGGTGCTGAGATATATTCAAGGCACTTTGGACTATGGGATCAAATATGAAAATAATGTTGAAACTAATTTAATTGGGTTTTGCGATATTGACTGGGCAGGAAGTATAGATGACATGAAAAGCACTTCTGGATATGTGTTTTCTGTTGGATCAGGAGCATTTTCTTGGTGTTCGAAGAAGCAACAAACAGTTGCTCAATCTTCTGCAGAAGCTGAATATATTTATGCTGGCCTAGATACACAACAAGCAATATGGTTGAAGAAAATACTAAATGATTTTGGTGAGAAACAAGAAGCTGTGACTATCCATTGTGACACCAAATCAGCCATTGCTATAGCTAAGAATCCAGTCCATCATGGAAGAACAAAGCATATAGCCATCAAACATCATTTCATTCGAGAAGCAATTGAAAATGAAGAGGTGCAGCTGAATTTTTGCAAAACAAATAATCAAGTTGCTGATATTTTCACAAAAGCATTGAAGCCTGATAATTTTAAAAGATTGCGAGATCTTCTTGGAGTTCAAAAACCAAACTTACGAGGGAATATTCTTGGCTTTTCAGGAAAAAATTAATTGTATTGTTAAATTAGCAATTGTATTAATGAACTGAATAAAAGGGAAAATCTAGAATTCCTATTTTAGATATTCTAGATAATGCATTCCTAGAATACTCTAGATAATGCACTGCATTATAAAAGCAAGGAAATCAAGCTGATGTATGAATGCAATCAAAATTTGTAATCAAAAGGAAAGCAATGAAAATTTCCTCCTCATTAAAATAATTCTCTCAAAAATTCCTTCTTCTCCTCTTAAAAATATTCCTAACAGTTATCATTGGCAAGGCCACGCCTCAAAATTTATGACATAGACTTTGCCACCCTAAGCTCTAAGTTCTATCAGACTAACTTAAAACCTTGCTCCTGCCATTCTTGAAGAATCTTGATTTAGTCTATCAGATCCACGTAGCTTCTGCTCCTCTAATGTTTGTACTAGCCAGTGGTGTGTTTGGATTTTTACCACAGCCAATGATCCAGTTATGGTATTTTACCGTGATGTAGCATATATGCATGTTATTGAGACCAATTCTTCTGTATCCATTTCCCCTATCCCTCATGTCCCTCCAATCAAATCTCTCCATTTCCGCTTTTTTGCATTTAAATACAAACACAATTCAAGGGTTTAAGTGCAAAAGACGAAAATCAAGGGATTTTGATTGGTTGGAACACGGGGCACACTGAATTTGGGAATAGAAGAATTGGTGCGTTATACATGCTTTCATATTATAATGGATATTTATAAACTTTGCTCTGGATTTATATTATAGCATGGGTTTTTATTTAGAAAATAATAATTGAGCATAAGTGCAATTTTTTCTATAGCATGATTACACTTTATTATATTATTATTTCCATAAATACGGACTATCAGAGGTACCTAACTTTTTATTTGTCTAGGGTTTGATGTTTTAATTTCATACATGGACCGTTTTTGTATAACCCTTGCCCTACTTACACTCAACATTGGTTGCGGAACTGTGGTAAAAACAACAGAAATATTTTTATAAACCAATTTCAACATAGATATTCAATTTTATAACCAGAAATTGTACCAACTTCAACACCATTCGCTGCTGCAGTATTAAGTGAATTAAATTTTAGTTTATTAAAACTGTAAATACTGCATGCCTTGGGAAATGAATGAAAATATTTATGGCTATCATAACTAATATTTACAGCTAATTTCCATGAATCAAAAGCCTATACCTGGTTCCTATGTGTACAACGACCGCATAATGCCTAAATGGTATGGTTTCGGTAAATAAATAAGCAAAAAACAGTGGCATACTATGCAACCATGCTGCATGACTTTACTAACATTTTTTTTTGAGGTTATGTCTTCAATTTTCATCTTTTATTGCTACAATGTTAGTCTAATCCGTAGTCGAACTCATTTACTGCAAAGAATTATGACTCTAACAAGCTGATTATATGACCAGGGCAGCTTAGAGGAGATGATCTTTGATCCTCTCAAATATGCTGAAAATTTTAGATAACTCTATTGGATGGGAGTAAGCTCATCACGGTTGGTTTACAATTTACAAAGTTTCCATATATTTTCCTAAATTACGTTGATATTGGTTGGTTTACATGCCCAACAGTAATGTTTATATTTTCATTTCAGTATCGTATGCCTATTCCCTTCTCTTTGATTAGCATCTTATTTCATCGATTGTTGTATTTTGATTGCGCTGCCAACTACATAACATATTTCATATGAACAAAATTCATGGATTGTGGATATTTACTTTCAAACCTTTTAATTATTTCACTACAAAAAATCATTGAGCTAAAGACTGAAATTTCCAGTCTTTAATTAAGCGATTGGTCTTTAAATAACGTTTAAAGACTGCCTAAAAACTAAAGATTTTAGTCTTTAATTCTCAAATCTTAAAACAAATTAAGATAACGCATCAGTCTTTACAATTAAAAACTGAAAATCAATCTCAAAGTTGCATAAATACCGAATATTAAAGACTGATTTATGGTCTTTGATCGGTCTTAAATAAATGCAACATTATATAAATGCTTTTACCCCAATTCATACAATGTGCATTCTGAGTTACTGGATGCAATTTATAAATAGACTCGTAATGATTAATCTTACGATTTTATTCATATTAAAAGTAAGTCAGGTAACACGCTTAAAAATGAAAATACGCTGCTTCATTTACATTAAAAAGAAAGGCAGATACATGTTATACCATGCAAAACAATTACCAAGGAAACAAACAGACAACCATTACATAATATCAGCTAAATTGGTTCATACAAAGGACATTCAATTTTATATCCCAAGCAGCCGAATGCATATATAATATAACTACAATAACATAGTAACATGTTTCTAAACATAATTGTATATTCACATTTAGTACAATAACATTTTAAATATATCTGCCATTTGTCAACGTTCTTAAATGAAGCCTTCCTTGAAATGTTTTTGCCCTCTCCACAACATTAATTTACAGTTTCTTTATTAAACCATGCAACTTCATGGACTAAAAATAGGTCCCCGAACTCCGCAACTTCATGTATTATCTTTCACTGCTAAAAGAGCATTTTCTTTACATGTCGCAACCCTGTTGTACAAATACTACAGGTTCTTGTGTCTTCAATGTGGCTTTATCTCTTCCAGAACTTTTGATGTTTCCTTATAATTGACTATTGTAACCGTTGTGATTAATCTGATTCGAGAACACTCGAATTCGATATCTAAACCACAATGCGCCTGATATCTAAACCACAATGCGCTAGCGGAAGACTAGATCGTTGTTAGACTTGCAAAAACAACCAAAGCAATAACTCTAGTCACAAAATCAATATCAACCGATCACGAACAATCCAAATCTCAATCACAAGCAAGAAATTAATGACAAAGTAGCAAAAATAAATCACACAAGGATTTATAGTGGTTCCACTAACATCTTGTTAGTGTACATCCACTTTGGAGAGATTATTAGGCTATAGACCCTAATTCTCCCTTGAGAATAAACCCTTGATCTCAAATCAAGTCTTCAAGCTTTCCCTAATTCACTTCAGAAAATAGCTTATATAGAGGTTGACCAATTAACCATATTGCCCCCGAATTAGTCACAAATTAGCTTGCTTAAACTTTAGCCCGAAAATAGCCCAAAGCTCGCACAGACATCTGTCCAACCTCCTGACAGACGTCTGTCATCTTTCAGAGATTACTTTGGCAAATTCACTCAGCACAGACGTATACCAGGGAAGTGTCAGACGTCTGTCTGAGCTCTCGGGAAACCAATTCCCTACAGTCAGACGTCTGTCATCCCCTATGACAGATGTCTGTCTCTATACCCAGCTGACAGTAAAATCCTTCATGCTCATATCTCGTTCATAAGAGCTCCGATTTGCGAACGGTCACCTCTGACTCGAAGCTATCTTCGACCTCTTCAGTCCAACATATAATATCGCATACTTCAACACTTCACCTCGATACTATAACCATCTCAACTCCAAACTCCAATGCACCCAAGCATTTCCTTCTACCTTCGACCAAGCAACTTGAATGTTCCCTAATGAGCTCCGGCATGGCCACCGCCCATTGCACTACACGAACGAGTTCAGGCAATGCCCCCACCCGCCAATGTAGTGTTGAAAACATTCCAAACCACAAACCGTCTCACCAAAAGACAATGTACTTGGGATTGTAACGAGTACTTACCATGAAGATAGATTTCCAATCTCTCACTGCTATTCCTTTTCCAACAAACGCAAAATCACTCTCTCCACCTCGTGCCACCCTGTGGCACCTACCAACTCAATAAGCGAATTAAGTTCGAGCAATGCTCAAACTTCCCATACGGCAATGCCTTCGTAAACATATCCGCCGCATTATCCTTTGTGTTCACTTTCCGAAGGTATACTAGCTTACCCTCATCCATGGCTACAAGAAGTGACTCTCCCACCTCAATATGCTTGGTCCGTGAGCTAAACGCCAAATTCTCCGCCAAATGGATAGCACTTTGGCTATCACATCGAACATCAACACTCACATGTTCGAAACAACAATCCTCCATGGTCGCTTCCACAACGGTAATAAACTCCGCCTCCATAGTGGATAAAGCAATTATGGTTTGCAATCGCAATCTCCAACTAATGGTTGTCCCGCCAAGGGTGAAGACATATCCGGAAGTTGATTTCCTCCGATCCCTGTCACCGGCGTAGTTCGAGTCACAATAACCAACCAACTTGCAACTCCTATCATCACTATCGCCAAAGACAAGTCCATGAGATGTTGTGCCGTTCAAGTATCTCATAATAGCCTTCACGACTTCCCAATGCGATTTCCCCGGATTAGCCATATACCGACTAAGCACCCCGGCAGCATTTGCAATATCGGGCCTTGTACACACCATTGCGTACATCAAACTACCAACCGCACTTGCATATGGCACCTTTGCCATATAAGCCTTGTCTTTATTCCCGATAGGTGATCCCTTCTCCGAAAGCTTCATATGCAAAGGTAAAGGTGTATTTAACGCCTTTGCATCCTCCATGCTAAATCGGCAAAGCACTTTCTTAATGTATTCCTTTTGAGTCAATCTTAACTCAAAACGCTTTCGGTCCCTTCCTGTTTCCATGCCCAATATTTTTCTTGCTTCTCCAAGATCCTTCATCTCGAATTCCGATTTCAAAAGCATCTTCAACTTGTTGATTTCAATTTGATCCTTGGAAGCAATGAGCATATTATCCACATACAAGAGTAAATACAACCAACAATCATTTCCCAACCTCTTGAAATATATGCAAGCATCCTTGATGCTTCGATGGAAGCCACTTTCAAGCATGAAATGATCGAATCTCTTGTACCATTGTCTAGGCGATTGCTTTAACCCAAATAGTGATTTCTTCAACTTGCAAACCATATTAGACTTACCATCTACAACAAACCCTTCCGGTTGCTCCATGTAGATGTCTTCATCCAAGTCTCCACGCAAGAAGGCGGTTTTCACATCAAGTTTCTCCAACTCCAAGACATGGATAGCAACTATGGCTAGTAAAACTCGGATAGATGTATGACGAACCACCGGTGCAAAAATTTCATCATACTTCTTTCCTTTGTGAGAACCCCTTTGCCACTAACCTTGCTTTGTACCTTCCATCATCCTTCACCTTGTAAATCCATTTGCACCCTATAGCACGGTTTCCTTGAGGAAGTGGAACCAACTCCCAAGTTTGGTTCTTTATAAGCAATTGCATCTCTTCCTCCATGGCGCAAATCCACTTCGAGCTCTCTCTCGACTCCATGACGTCATCAAGGTCCATTGGCTCATCTTGGACTACATTGAGAGCATAGTCCAAATGATTACTAAAGCTAAGGTAGTTCCAATCACCATATCTTTCGGGAGGCCTTATTGCACGTCGACCAACCCGAGTAGCAATACTATCACCCAAACCCCTTTCGGCTCCACCTTGAGTCGAAACTTCTCTAGTATCATGTACATCACCAACATCATCACTAGAGGAACCATGTGGACTATGTATTGTTTCATCAACTGCTTCAACCCCACGAGCTTGTTCAACTCTACTACCACTTGGACGGAATGTGGGAATGATTTCCTTCTCCTTTGATTCACCATGAACCAAATCCGGAACATCCGATGAGCTCTCATTCACCTTGAATAAAGCTGACTCATCAAAAGTGACATGACGAGAATTAACAACCTTCTTCGTTTCCGGATTCCAAATCCGATAGCCTTTCACGCTATCCGTGAAACCAAGCAAGATCCCCTTAAATGCCCTAGCTCCAAGCTTATCATTCCCCAGATCATGCACATAAACCGGGCTACCAAACACACGAAGATATCTCAAGTCCACACTCTTCCCTTTCCACACTTCCTTTGGAATTTTGTTACCAATGGCCGAGCATGGAATTCGATTTACAATATGCACCGCGGTTGACAAAGCTTCGGCCCAAAATCCCTTAGATAAACCCGATATCAATCTCAAGCATCGAGCTTTCTCAAGTAGAGTTCGGTTCATTCTCTCCGCTACTCCATTAGATTGCAGATCTCCCGGTGTAGTAAAATGACTCCGGATCCCGTGATGCTTACAATACTCCAAGAATTCACGCGAGACATATTCGCCGCCATTGTCGGTCCTTAACACCTTCAAAGTCTTACCACTCTCATTCTCAACAAGAGCCTTTCACACTTTGAACTTAGCAAATGCCTCTGACTTGGCCCCCATTACATACACCCATACCTTGCGAGACAAATCATCAATGAAAGAGATATGATACCTTGCTTTTCCCAAAGAAGCAACCTGCGCCGGTCCCCAAACATCCGAATGAACATACTCAACAACCTCCTTTAAGTCATGCTTACCTTCATCGAATGATACCGTTGTTTGCTTCCCCATGACACATTTCTCACAAAACTCTAGTTTGTTGAAACTCTCACCCTCGATCATCTCCCGCTTCCGAAGAATATCCAAACTCCTCTCTGAGACATGACTCAATCTCAAATGCCACAACCGTGTCGCATCCAAGTCACGAGAACTATCAACACCCACACAAGTCTCACCTCCTATGGTCACATCTTGAAGCAAATATATACCATGAGTCCTAGCACCCTTCATAACCACAAGCGCTCCCTTCGAAACCCTCAATCAATCCTTCTCGATAGTGATCTTGCATCCTAGAGAATCCAATTGCCCCAAAGATATAAGCGACTTCCTAAGTCCCGGAACATAGCGAACATTGGAGAGCGTGCGAACAAATCCATCAAACATTCTTATTTGCACGGAGCCACTACCCTTTGATTTGCAAATAGCACTATTTCCCATAGCAATTGCATTTCCCTCTTTGACCTCAGAGGACGAAAAACAATCTCTATTTGGCGTCGTATGATACGACGCACCCGAATCGAGTACCCATTCGTTACCCGAAACACCTGCTGCTACCGCCGTCAACACATTCTCATCTACTTCACCATCCCCACTCTCCACCGCCACGGATGAAGACGCTACTTCCGTCTTATCTTTGTCCAGACATTCATTTTTCCAACGTCCCGGTTTCTTACATATAAAGCACTTCCCATTTCTCTCTTTCGATTTACCTCTTCCACCGGGTTTTCTTGATTTAGAACGCCCTTGGTTTCCTTTCTTCACATTCTTTTCTTTCTCCACAAACAACCCGTGACTACTACTAGCTCCACTACTACCCTCACTCATCACCTTCATTTGATCTCTCAACTCCTCACTAAGAAGACCCGACTTGACGTCATCTAGAGTCAAGGTATCCCGGCCATAGATCAAACTATTTGAGAAACCGTATAGCGATCCGGCAATGAACACAATAATGTCATCGCCTTTTGCTCTTCCTCAATCTTCAAATCAACGACCTTCATCTTCATGAGCAAGTCATCAAACGCACTCAAATGTGCCTTAAGCGAATTACCCTCCTTCATCTTAAAGGTGAAAAACGTTCGCAACAAGATCAAACGATTAGTGAGCGACTTCTTCATATAAAGTTCTTCCAACTGGTCCCAAATACCTTTAGTGGTAGTCTCACACTAATTTTGGAGATCACATTCTCCCCCATAGCAAGTTAATGAGTAGTGTAAGTGTAACGACCCAGAAATTTCGACAACTGAAATATGAGATTAAATAAGGTTTAACTATGAATAATCAATTTTATATTGATATATGAGATTATAAATTAAATCGAATATATGGTCTGGGGTATGATTGAATTCAATATTTAGAATGGTTGGTCAGATCTTTGGATTGGATATTTGATTTGGATTTCGACTAAAAATATAAATGGTTGAAATTAAAAATAAACGGAGTTGACATTAAACAAATCAAGGATATTATTTGTTGAAATTGGTTTGGATATGGATGTATATTGGTGGATATAAAGAAATTTAAAATGAAGTTTCAAATTTGGAATGAAATGAATTTGTTGATGAACAAATGGAATAAAATCAGTGGGAGGATAAATAATTTAAATATAATGTCGTATAAAATCGAAGTCGGATTCCGATCGAAATATTTTTATTAAATTCGGTATAAGAAACCATAGCAGCACATTAAGTCTTGTAGCGGTTGGGGTTTGTTTGCGAGAAAAATTGTGGAACATAAATTGCGGTATTCACACTTTCAGTTCCCTCATCAACAATTAATTGCGTACTGAGAAATCACCCTCCCCACTTCAACCTACTTAAATGCCGTGCTTCCCACGGTTCCTTGGATGCCAAGGTTCCCTTGTTATAAAATCACGTCGCTTGTTCCCAATTCCTTCAGGAAAAATCTGTTCTTTCCCCCAAATTCCAGAGTTCCAGCTCGCTCCTAAAATCATGGCGTCCGCGAAATTCGTCATGGCCTCCTCAAAAAAAAATCTGTCGCTCCATTCTTCCTTCTTGAAAACCCTAACTCCACAGCCTCGCGTCGCTCCTCTCCTCGTCAACCTCGAGAGCACCGGAAAATGGAAGCGCCACAAATCGGAGTAGTTCACCACAGATCGAAGCCCTGGAAGCCACCGCAACGCACGCACCACCTTTGCCTTGATCCAAGCCGACACCCATCTACGTTTTTCTTCTCCTACAGGTGTGTTTCTCTTGGAACTCACGACTGATTAATTTTAGTCCAAGTAGTTAACATCAATTTTAACTAGAGTATAATAATTGATTTTTGGGTGTTATGTTGGCTGTCTTGCGGTTGATTGTTGAGTTGATTACTTGCTGTTGGGTCCATTTGGATGTTTTACTATCTTGCTTTGTGGAAACTCTGTTGTATGTTAAGCTTGTTGGCTGTTGTATCATTTCACCGCATTGAATTTTTGGGACATGAATACGGAACTGCAGTTTAATCCCATCATTTGTGAACTCTTAGTAATTGCTTCAAGTATATGGAATATTATTATTAGGTTCTTTATCCGTTCGTTGGTTATAGTTACATCGAAGTTCATAATTCATTATCATTTTAATATAATTAAGCCTTAAAGAAACTTGCAGGCTATGCACACTTTCCTGGAGATTAATGTAGGTATCATTGTCCTTGCTTCAATGTTGTTGAAAAAAAATAGACATGATGATAAGTTGATATAGGATAATAGTGGTAAGTAATAATAAGCGTAAATATGATTTTTGCTACCACAACAACTAAGTTTCAGTAAAAGTCCAAGTACATCGAGTAATAAGGATAAAGTAGGAGGTGACTATTTTGATTTGTTTGTTGCCATACAGAATTTTTACATTCATAATATCACTCTTGGTATGATCCAAATTGAAAGTCAGAAAAGCGACACCGTGCCCAGATTGATTCATTTAGAAAAATTATCAACTAGGAATTTGGTATGGTTCCGCTAAAGATCATAAACTCTGTTGATGCTTTTCCCTTAATTCAAACTTTGGTTCCGGGCTGGTTGGTAATTTCTTTAACTGAATTATAAGGTTGGTATGAGTATTTATTACTTTGTTAGTTGTCAGTATGAAATAAAGGAAACCAGGTGGCGTTTAACTAAATTTGCATACTATGAAGTTCATGAAACATGCCATGTATTTCCAACCATATGTACTTAAGTTGCTTGCCCATTTTATTTCGATAGTAAGTATTGAATATTGAGACATAAATGTTGACCCTGTTTTGGTACCTTTTACATCTCTATGAAACGCATGGCATTTGCTCCATTATTTGTCCTCTAGGCTGTTGCATTAATCAATTCCGTGTGTTTTGCACCGTATGAACCATATCCTATTTATGTGATCACGGCTGCACCGGGTATTTTGACTTAAGGGATGCTGGGCAGTGCACACATGTACCGGTACATGTGTGCATATGCAAGCTCTCGTGTCCGCTGTCCCTAAAATAGAACTGATTTGAATAGATATTACAGTTATATTAGTCACTGATATTATATAGACCATTATGGGTAGTTATTACGCAACTTTTACTTTGAGTATATTTCAGAAATTGGAAGTAAATATATTCCAGTTTATATTGAAGTTAATTTAATTGAACTATGATTTAATCCTGACTCGAGTATTTTGTGTTTTACATGAAATGCTCCGGTCAGATCCGAGCATTTCAGATGTAAAGATTACAGCTTAGGATTCGAAGATTGGCAAAGCTGGGGATTTCAAAGACGGCGCACTCTGAAGATTTTAATAGTAAAGATTTTTATTGTATTTAAAATATTTTATATTCCGCTGTATCAAAAGAAATCTTGTATCAAAACTTTGATTAATATATAAAGGATTATTTTCGCTGTTCAATACTGTGTTACGTACTTATTCTGTGTTAATTCTGTTTTAAACTCTATAAGCTAAATAACGATCCGTCGACTTGGACGTTTTAGATTGGTCTAAATACCAATTTGAAGCGGTCAAAATGGCGGGACGTTACAGTGGTATCAGAGCTTTGGTTTATTCAAAGCTTAGCTTATTGAGTTTAAAAACAGATCTTGAAAATAAAGCGATTTTGAAAAATAATTATTTTTGAAATATCAAATATTTTGAAACTAGTGTTTTGAAATTAATACAGCGGAAATGAAAATTTATTTTGAGATTTAAAATTTTGTTCGGAATCCTCAGTCTTCAGAAGTCTTCGAATCCAGGTTTGCGAGAATTATTCTTCAATAAGTTCCCCTAGGATTTGAATCTAGAATCCATCATCGGATGGTATCTAGGATAGATAGGAGAGAATCAACGAATTAATTTCGTTAAGCGTGAATTTTAGAAATCAAAGATGACTGAAGTTGATTGTAAATGAGAATTCAATTTGAATAGAAAAAGGAAATTTGAAATCATTTCAAAGAAGAAACGATGAATTTTGTTAAGAATATAAGTTGATCAAATAAAAAGGGTTAAGTGAAGAGATGACGATGTTTTATTTAACATTTGTTTAAATCAAACTAACAAATTTAGAGATGTTGCAAGAATAAAGTATATTCTCGATAGAAAATAAAGCTTTGTGAATATATGGAAATATTTTCCGGTGACAATAAATGATTTTTAAGAATGGAGAAAATGAATAGAACAATTGGAAATATTTTCAAAGGATAGTGAGAGGTTAACATAATTCAGAATAACAAGAACTGAAGAACAAAGAGCTACGTCGAAGACGAAGGAGGGCAGAACGTAAAGAGAAGTGGAATTGTAAATTGAATCCGAGAATTTCGTAAACAATGATTGATAAGAAATTAAGAAGTGGAGTTAAGGAATTTAGAAACTGACTAAAGATTAGTTAAGTTGAATAGTTTTCTGAGTATTGATCTGATGTTGGTTTCGGCCTTCGGGGTTGATACTTAGGGAATTGTTCGCTTGCTAATTGATGGTCGAGGTGTGGACGTGAAGGAGTGATAATGCATGAAGAAAAAATTTGTGAAAAAAAATATGGAATTTTGAGAGAATAAAGTTGTGACTGAAGTGATGAATTTTTAATTAGAGGTTTGGAAGAAGAATTGGTTATAACCAATAGATTCATAAATTCGAGTTAAAGGAAATATTAGATATCTGAATTGGATAAGAGATCAAAACTGAAATTGAATGGAGATTTGAGGATGCTCGATGTGAGATAGTGGATATAGAAATTTTCAGAACTTATATGAGAAATGCATAAAAATATAGCGAAGTCGAGAACTATTGATTTGAAAGGTAATCGATTAAGATAAAATCTTATATAACGGAATTTATATAAGACGAGATGTTTGAAATATGATTTGGAAATTAAATCTTATGTAAGTTCACATAAGTATGATTTATGAGAAGTATGAAATAAAATACTATATGTATATAGTATCATGTGTTTTTCAAAATAAAGATAAGGAAAGTACCTTCCTTCTCTATGAAATTCGAGCTTAGCTGAGATATGTTGCTGGTGGTAGTAGGTTGTCCGGACATAAAACTCATGAGTTGCCATTTAGCACGACTGCTAGCGTAATTCGCAGGGCTGCAGATAGCCTACGGCGGTCGGATGCTTTCTGAGGGAATCAGGCGTAACCATTGTGATCGCTGCGATCTAGAGTCGTTGGAATTCGACCGTGTAGCGAAATTCGCAGGGCTGCAGATAGCCTACGGCGGATAGATGTTTCTTGGGGGAACCAAGCGTAACCATTGTGACTGCTGCGATCTACAGTCGAATTGGAAGGGCGTAATCCGCAGAGCTGAGAAAGCTTACGGGTATGGATGTTTCCTGGGGGACTCAGGCGTAACCATTGTGTACCTGCGGTCCACAGTATTTGAGATATCTTAGTGATAGTGAGCCACCTGTTTGATGCAGCAGTTAGTCTTCGTGACTTGATTGGTCTTCGTGACCTGATTTGTCTTTGTGACTTGTTTTGTCCTCGTGACTTGATTTATCTTCGTAATTGGATGATTTGATTTCGTGATCTTGAGATAGAGCAATCAACGCTTAGTGACCTCAGAATGTCTTTTGATTCTTAAAATATCTTCCGTTATCTGTCCATGACGAAATTCGCAGGGAAGTGATTTCCTACGGATACGGATGTTTTCTGGGGGATCCAGGCGAAACCATTGTGTATCTGTGATTCATGAACAATCATCATAGCAATATCACATTGGTACTTTCCGTATCTGTTTTTACAAAGATATTTTTGAAATATTTTCACTGGGAGTTGAAGCAAGGATATTTAGTACTTAGAGATTTTAGTCGTGCGTCTGGCCAGCGTATGCCTAACATCTGTAAGAACGACAATAGACTCGTCAAACCTCGAGTTATCAAGTATTTTCAAATAAATAATTTGAGATTAAAATATATCTAAATTAATAAGTTAAGAAATAGAATTTTGTAATAATACAAATATTTTAGATTTTGGATATTTTCAAGTCGGAAATTTGTGACTTGAAAGGAAAATGATAATCACACTCTTCAATGAGTACGGAAAAATTAGATGGATTGAAGGTAAGGAGATTGGGTAGATAGTTGCAAAGACTAGACCTATTACAGTTGCGACAATGGATGGAGAAGAATAAGTGCAATGATAGACAGAAGGGATTTATAAAATTTGAAATAAATTGAGATACATAAATCCAATCTATGCAGAATTTGAAATTTAAGAAGAGATTGGTTTTGTAAGGGAATTTGATTTTTTCAAGTTAATTGGATAGGATAAATAAAGAGGATCGATGACTTAAATATCGATATTTAAATATCGATATTTGAATCAGTTATGGAAGGATTTCGCACAAATATAAAAATTTGAAGTATACATTATTATGACTCTAACGACCTTTTCTTTTCGAGGACAAAAAGTTTTAAAGGGGGGAAGAATGTAACGACCCAGAAATTTCGACAACTGAAATATGAGATTAAATAAGGTTTAACTATGAATAATCAATTTTATATTGATATATGAGATTATAAATTAAATCGAATATATGGTCTGGGGTATGATTGAATTCAATATTTAGAATGGTTGGTCGGATCTTTGGATTGGATATTTGATTTGGATTTCGACTAAAAATATAAATGGTTGAAATTAAAAATAAACGGAGTTGACATTAAACAAATCGAGGATATTATTTGTTGAAATTGGTTTGGATATGGATGTATATTGGTGGATATAAAGAAATTTAAATTGAAGTTTCAAATTTGGAATGAAATGAATTTGTTGATGAACAAATGGAATAAAATCAGTGGGAGGATAAATAATTTAAATATAATGTCGTATAAAACCGAAGTCGGATTCCGATCGAAATATTTTTATTGAATTCGGTATATGAAACCATAGCAGCACATTAAGTCTTGTAGCGGTTGGGGTTTGTTTGCGAGAAAAATTGTGGAACATAAATTGCGGTATTCACACTTTCAGTTCCCTCATCACCAATTAATTGCGTACTGAGAAATCACCCTCCCCACTTCAACCTACTTAAATGCCGTGCTTCCCACGGTTCCTTGGATGCCAAGGTTCCCTTGTTATAAAATCACGTCGCTTGTTCCCAATTCCTTCAGGAAAAATCTATTCTTTCCCCCAAATTCCAGAGTTCCAGCTCGCTCCTAAAATCATGGCGTCCGCGAAATTCGCCATGGCCTCCTCTAAAAAAAATCTGTCGCTCCATTCTTCCTCCTTGAAAACCCTAACTCCACAGCCTCGCGTCGCTCCTCTCCTCGTCAACCTCGAGAGCACCGGAAAATGGAAGCGCCACAAATCGGAGTAGTTCACCACAGATCGAAGCCCTGGAAGCCACCGCAACGCACGCACCACCTTTGCCTTGACCCAAGCCGACACCCATCTACGTTTTTCTTCTCCTACAGGTGAGTTTCTCTTGGAACTCACGACTGATTAATTTTAGTCCAAGTAGTTAACATCAATTTTAACTAGAGTATAATAATTGATTTTTGGGTGTTATGTTGGCTGTCTTGCGGTTGATTGTTGAGTTGATTACTTGCTGTTGGGTCCATTTGGAAGTTTTACTATCTTGCTTTGTGGAAACTCTGTTGTATTTTAAGCTTGTTGGCTGTTGTATCATTTCACCGCATTGAATTTTTGGGACATGAATACGGAACTGCAGTTTAATCCCATCATTTGTGAACTCTTAGTAATTGCTTCAAGTATATGGAATATTATTATTAGGTTCTTTATCCGTTCGTTGGTTATAGTTACATCGAAGTTCATAATTCATTATCATTTTAATATAATTAAGCCTTAAAGAAACTTGCAGGCTATGCACACTTTCCTGGAGATTAATGTAGGTATCATTGTCCTTGCTTCAATGTTGTTGAAAAAAAATAGACATGATGATAAGTTGATATAGGATAATAGTGGTAAGTAATAATAAGCGTAAATATGATTTTTGCTACCACAACAACTAAGTTTCAGTAAAAGTCCAAGTACATCGAGTAATAAGGATAAAGTAGGAGGTGACTATTTTGATTTGTTTGTTGCCATACAGAATTTTTACATTCATAATATCACTCTTGGTATGATCCAAATTGAAAGTCAGAAAAGCGACACCGTGCCCAGATTGATTCATTTAGAAAAATTATCAACTAGGAATTTGGTATGGTTCCGCTAAAGATCATAAACTCTGTTGATGCTTTTCCCTTAATTCAAACTTTGGTTCCGGGCTGGTTGGTAATTTCTTTAACTGAATTATAAGGTTGGTATGAGTATTTATTACTTTGTTAGTTGTTAGTATGAAATAAAGGAAACCAGGTGGCATTTAACTAAATTTGCATACTATGAAGTTCATGAAACATGCCATGTATTTCCAACCATATGTACTTAAGTTGCTTGCCCATTTTATTTCGACAGTAAGTATTGAATATTGAGATATAAATGTTGACCCTATTTTGGTACCTTTTACATCTCTATGAAACGCATGGCATTTGCTCCATTATTTGTCCTCTAGGCTGTTGCGTTAATCAATTCCGTGTGTTTTGCACCATATGAACCCTATCCTATTTATGTGATCACGGCTGCACCGGGTATTTTGACTTAAGGGATGCTGGGCAGTGCACACATGTACCGGTACATGTGTGCATATGCAAGCTCTCGTGTCCGCTGTCCCTAAAATAGAACTGATTTGAACAGATATTACACTTATATTAGTCACTGATATTATATAGACCATTATGGGTAGGTATTACGCAACTTTTACTTTGAGTATATTTCAAAAATTGGAAGTAAATATATTCTAGTTTATATTGAAGTTAATTTACTTGAACTATGATTTAATCCTGACTCGAGTATTTTGTGTTTTACATGAAATGCTCGGGTCAGATCCGAGCATTTCAGATGTAAAGATTACAGCTTAGGATTCGAAGATTGGCAAAGCTGGGGATTTCAAAGACGGCGCACTCTGAAGATTTTAATAGTAAAGATTTTTATTGTATTTAAAATATTTTATATTCCGCTGTATCAAAAGAAATCTTGTATCAAAACTTTGATTAATATATAAAGGATTATTTTCGCTGTTCAATACTGTGTTACGTACTTATTCTGTGTTAATTCTGTTTTAAACTCTATAAGCTAAATAACGATCCGTCGACTTAGACGTTTTAGATTGGTCTAAATACCAATTTGAAGCGGTCAAAATGGCGGGACGTTACAGTAAGCCCATTCCTCCATCTCCTCTCTCTCAACATCCGAGATATCACTTGACAATAAGTGAATATCAAATGCTACTTGGTGCACCCGATTCAATCTAAGAACCGCTTTCATTTTCCATTGCTACTTCTCATAGTTCTTATCACCATTCCACTTGTCAATAACCAATTGAGAACCCGACGCCGCATACGAACCCCGTAGATAAGTCGTCAAACTATTCGGACTTCCGGTTGAAGGACTTACCGAGCTACTATCCGTCTCCGGCATTTTCACAAACACCTAACAAGCACCAACATAGATCTGATACCAACTGTTGTAATCATTGTGATTAATCCGGTTCAAGACCACTCGAATCCGATATCTAAACCACAATGCTCTAGCGGAAGACTAGATCGTTGGTAGACTTGCAAAAACAACCAAAGCAATAACTCTAGTCACAAAACCAATATCAACCAATCACGAACAATCCAAATCTCAATCACAAGCAAGAAACTAATGACAAAGTAGCAAAAATAAATCACACAATGATTTATAGTGGTTCCACTAACATCTTGTTAGTGTACATCCACTTTGAAGAGAGTATTTTATTACCACGATGAAAGGAATACAAGAGATTGATTGTAACACCCCGAATTTTCTGTTAACATTAAATTAACAAATTAAGGTATAATTAATTCTAAATGAAAGAATTAAGGGAAAAAGGTTATGCCATTGCGGTCGTCTCGGAATTTTGCTTGAGATAGAGTCCGAGCTTGTGTAAATCGGATTACGTATGAAGGAGTTATGACCTCCGGAAGTTTCAGAATTCAATTTAAATTTCAAACAGCTCAGAATTCGGTTTAAATTTCAAAAGCAGACCCAAACTGGGCTGGGCGGGAAAATTCCCGCCCAGGAACCAGGTCGACCTAGGTACCCAGGTCGACTAGGGGTCGACCTGCCCGTGGTCAGGTCCTGGCTGGCCTGGTCGGGGTTCTGGTCGAATTTCTGAGCTCTGGTGTGTCACTAGGGCTGATTTGTCACTTTCTAATTGGCTCCTCTTGGTGTGTATGGTTTGGATTCACTCTATGACCACCTAACGGCTCAAATCAATCTGAAATTCTATAAACACAACCCAACACTCAACCTCAATTCACACAAATAAAATAGAACTAGAGCCGTCATGCTGCTGGAAGGAAACTAGGAGTAGCCGTCAGTTGGAGAAAGCTTAGAGACGAACAAATTCTAATTCAATTAAGAATCAAAACAACATTTATCTACCCAAAGGAAAGCATTGCAAATTCAGAATTCAGAAACCAGCACTCAACTTCGTCGTTTGTTGTAAGTTTAGTTATGTTTTGGGATGCGAATCAAAACCAATGTCATGCCTTGGAAACAAATTGAAAATAGAATGATATTTATTATGTTATATGTGGAAGTGAATGATATTGATCTATGTCTGTGGTTCTATTTTGTTATTATGTTGATTGGGAATTAATGGATAAATCTATTCATATGTATATGAACTTTGAGTATAACCTGTTATGACAAGTTGTGTAGTTTATCATGTTATGCAAGTTTTATGTTGTAAAATCCTATCACATATGTGACCAAATGTTAGTTCTATATGTTTATGTGTATATGTTAAACCTATGCCATATTTCAAGTTCACACTTATTCATATGTTTGCGATTGATTTGCAAGTTCACATATATGTAAGATGATTTAGTCTGTGTTGTAAATTCACATATATGTAAGTTGATTTAGTCTATGTTGCAAATTCACATATATGTCTATAATGCAAATTCACATACATGTATGTGGCTTAGTCTACGTTGCAAGTTCACACCCATGACATTCATGATAACTATTTTGCAAGTTCACCCCTATTGTGTTCATATTGACTATACCAAAAATGCCAAGTTTACACGTATATCATGTTTATGTTAATGGATTTCTTTATGCAAATTTTGTGTACGCTAAATTAGGCTACATTTTTAGCCTAATATTATATGTCAAAAATCATGCGAGCGGAAAATTAGGCTAAGATTGTTAGCCTAATATTTGGATGGGGTAACGTTGGGAAAAATTGGTAATTATAGGAAACTTGACATAAATGGGTGAAAAATCACACAGATAATTTATGGCTTGAAACATTATAAATTATATACCTAAAAATAATGAATTTGGAAAGTGGGCCATAACATTTAATTGTTAACAAATTTACATATAAGAATAAAAGAACAAATATGTAAATTTAGAAAATACGAATATGCTTAACCTGATGTTGGATTGAGTTGTGATGTAAACCTGCCCGGACCCGCCCGACTATCCAGTAATCACAACAATACCTATCCAATGTGGGAGGTTAAGGCATTAAACCCAATAAGGACCCGAGGTTAGATTGAGTTGCGGTGTAAACCTGCCCGGAACCGACTGGCTGTCCAGTAAACGCAACAATACCTATCTAATGTGAGTGGTCGGTGCTTTAATGAATAAATTAAAGCTAGAATGAGTATGGTAGGGTTAAGTTAACTAAAATACTTAACCAATTCAACATATTAACTAAACTAATGGGTGGGGTTAGGTTAGTACTGACACTTAACCACTTAACATGTTTAACTAGAAAACCCTAGTAATAGGGACCCATTTCAGCAGTAAACCAATTAGGTATCATGGTACCCTGAAACTAGGCAGGGTAGGGCACGATTACTGGGCTGATTGTAAGCGGTCAAAAGCGACGGTGGTTAGTGTAGCAGTGTGGGTTCTAACGGAGTGCGGGCGTGCACACACTTCGGAGCAGACAAACAGGGCACTGAGCACTATTAGTATAACCAATGCATTCTAGAATTGTTTCGGGCCGCCACCATGGGACTTGATACACCCCATGGTGGGACCAGCATAGGAATCTACAATCAAGTGGGGCCGTATGACACATATGTTTATGCGAGTAGGTGTCGATCTTTAGGAAGGGGATTCACTTCACCCTGATCATGGGGTGCCAATTGAGACAGTGCAAGTAGGTGCAGAGAAATAATAGTGAGTGCGTTTAGTATAGTTAGCATTTCCTGCCATATCTTATCTTATATTTTGGTATTGTCCCGTTCTCAGTTTATACAAGTCATGATCTTTTTATTGTTTTCATGCTAGAATTATAACTAGACTTACCAGACTTATGTCTGACCCATTTTCCTTTCGCTTTCTTTTCTTCCGTCCCCCCCCCCCCCTCCCCGGGTCCATAGGGAGGAAACACCTCAGTTTTTTTCATCCAGCTTGAAGAGAGAGAGAGAGAGAGAGAATGTATTGCTTGGATCTCTTTCGTTTTGGGCTATGGCATTGAACATTCTATGGGGATTTATGCAGTTTAAATTTTGTTTCATGTTTCTTTAAGTTTTAAATCAAGACAGTATTATGGTTGTAATAATTGGAAGTTTGTTTTGAGGCAACATTGGAAATGTCTTGTATGAACACGTATTTATGAAATGAAAGTCTGTTTGTTTTCTGCTGCTTATATATATACATATATATGTGTGTGTGTGTGTGTCTGTGTGTGTGTGTTTATATCTGTCTTGTGTTTTATCTGTGACTTTTACTTAAAAACCTCCACCAAAGTTAAGGCATTCCCTTTGTGAGTGACCTTAATAGAGGTGGGGTGTCTCACTTGGTATCAGAGCACAGGTTTACTATATTAGATAAAGGTTTTTGAAACTATTTTCAAAAATAAGTTTAAAGAAACATTTTTTTTTAAGAAAAGGCGTTGTTTTTAAAAGGCACAATTCAACAAAGCCTTACGCACTATCTCTCTATCCTTTTGTCTTGAATCTTTCCTTTTTGTTTAAGCATGTCTGGAGATCTTAACCTTCCAGAAGGAGTATCGATACCTGGCTGGTTCCGAAGGTACCTAGTGGCTAGAGTCAATGGCGCGGGCCCAGCAGACATTCCTCCTCCCACAGTGGCAGAGGTTCCTCCTCCTCCTCCTCGTGGAAATACTTTCGCTAAGACATGTAGAGACTTCAAGGCTATGGGTGGAAAGAACTTTTATGGAGCTGAATCCTTTGTTGTAGCAAGGAACTGGCTGAAGGAGACCGAAGATTTGTTCGTCATCTTCGAAGTTGACGACAGGCAAAAGATACAGCTAGCAGTGTGGTTGCTTAAAGACGAAGCTTCTTATTGGTGGGAAGTTACCCATGCTGAGAGGCCAGTGGAAACTTGGGAAGATTTCAGGATGAGGTTTGAGATGAAATTCCTCTCCCAGGCTGAAAGAAGCCTGCAGAAGGAGAAGTTCCTAACTCTTAAACAAGGAAGTATGACGATCAAGGAGGACGTCGATCAGTTTAATCAGCTGGCTAGATTTGGGCTGGATTTAGTAAATACCCAACACAAGAAGGCCCTTCGCTTCGTTAAAGGTCTGAATGAGCCTCTACACAGCCTTGCTATGACCCATATATCCATGGGGGCGACTTATGAAAGCTTGGTGGACATGGCGCTGCTACACGAGGAAGATAAAGGCAAGAAAGAGGCAAAGGTGGAAGTGCCTCAAGAAAAGAAAGAGGGTTTGCAGGCTAAGAAAACAGACTTCAAGAAGGGCGGGAAGAACAACAAATCCCGTGAAAAGAGAAGGTGTAATTTCTGTGGAATCGTTGGACATATAGCGAAAGACTGCAGAAAGAAAAAGGCGAAGATGAATGGTGGTTGTTTCCATTGCGGTGAGACTGGACACCTGGCTAAGGACTGCCCAAAGAAGCGGGGGCAGGGACAGAAGACTGGATCGACTTCAGGGGGACAGGTTCACGCGTTGGTGGCACCTCCACAGGAACTAGGTAGAAATATTTCTATAGAAAGTTTAGTTTATCTCTATGATCATCCAGTTCGCACTCTCTTTGATTCTTGCGCATCACACTCCTTTATTTCATCTGCTTTAGTAGAATCTCTGCACCTAGACACTAGTATGGTAGAAGATCCCTTGGTTGTTACAAATCCAATTGGGGGCCCAGCTTATTTGTCAATGGTTTGTTTGGATTTGAAAATCACTATTCTAAGTGTTGAGTTTAGATGTAGTGCTTTTGTTTTGGGTTTCTCGGAATATGGATTGATCTTAGACATGGACTGGTTATCCAGTAATGGTGCCATTCTTGATTGTGAGAAAAGAGTGGTTAGACTCTTGACTCGGCTCGGTAACACTCTAGAAATTTATTGTAATCCCTTGAATGATGTTATGCTTAGTTATCTAGAGTCGCTTGATGCTTCTGTTGAGAATTTGCAGTCGGTTAGAGTGGTCCATGAATATCCGGATGTCTTTGAAGAGGTGAAGGGCTTACCTCCGAGGCGGGAGATAGACTTCCGCATATATCTTGTTGATAATGCAAAGCCCGAAGCTTTACCTGTTAGACACATGGCTCCAAAGGAGAGAAAGGAGCTCAGTAAGCAAGTTAAGGAGCTTCTCGAGAAGGGGTTTATAAGGCGGAGTATCTCGGAATGGGGTGCTCCAGTGGTGTTTGCCTCCAAAGCAGATGGCTCACTACATCTTTGTGTGGATTATAGGGAGCTAAACAAGCTGACTAAGAAGAATAGACACCCGCTTCCCAGAATAGACGATTTGTTTGATCAGCTTGTAGGTGCGTCGGTTTTCTCCCAACTTGATATGGCTACTCGGTTCCATTAGCTAAGGGTTGCTGAAGATAGCATTGATAAGACGGCGTTCAGAACCCCAGATGGTTTCTTCGAGTGGCTTGTCATGCCTTTCGGCTTGACAGACGCACCCGCATATTTCGTAGACCTAATGAGCAGGGTGTTCAGAGAATTCCTCAACAAGTTTGTGGTTTTCTTCGTAGACGATATTTTGATCTTCTCAAAGAATGAGGAAGAACATGCTCAGCATCTGAAGGAGATCATGGATACTCTCCGGGCACATCAGCTAAAAGCAAAATTTTCCAAGTGCCACTTCTGGAGAGAAGAAGTAAGGTTTCTTGGACATATAGTGTCCAAAGAGGGGTTAGCTGTGGACCTCGCGAAAGTAGTGGCGGTGCAAGATTGGAAGGCACCAAGAAATGCAACTTAAGTCCGAAGCTTTCTCGGGCTAGCAGGTTTTTACCGAAAGTTCATTAGAGATTTCGCGAAAATCTCAGCCCTACTCACAAGGCTAATAAAGAAGAATCTAGCGTTCATATGGGATTTGGATTATGATATTGCTTTCCAACGCTTGAAAAGGGCTCTCACAACAGTCCCAGTTCTTACATTGCCAGATGGAAGCAAAATGTTCACAGTATACACAGATGCATGCAGAAGGGACTAGGCACTGTTCTGATGCAAGAAGGGAAGGTAGTAGCTTATGGTGGAAGATAATTGAAAGTTCATGAAAATAAGTACCCAACCCACGATCTTGAGATAGCCGCCATCGTCTTTGCGCTTAAGACTTGGCGGCATTATCTCCAAGGTGAGAAGTTCGAATTATATACTAACCATAAATCATTGAAGTATCTTTTCTCGCAGAAGGACCATAACTTGAGGCATCAAAGGTGGATGGAGTTTCCTGCCTCGTATGATTTTGACATTTCCTATACTCCTGGAAAGGGCAACGTGGTAGCAGACGCCTTAAGCAGAAAGAAGCTAACCTTAAGCCCTCTCTTTGTGGAAAGGCAAAGCTTGGAGTTCATAGAAAGCTTTAACTTCAGACCCTCCATCGACTTTGTACCCGACCTGCTAGCAACATTAGAAGTGCGACCAACTCTATTAGACTCATTCGGAGCCCCATAACGCGAAGACCCTCAGCTTGTTGATATGATTGATAAGTTAATTAGGGGTGAAACTTCCAGTCACCTCAATAGGTACTCCATCGATGATAAGGGTTGGCTGAGGCGAGACGGGAGACTATGCGTCCCACAAGCAAGGGATTTGGTAAAGACGGTTCTCGAGGAAGCACACCATTCCAAGATGACAATACAACCAGGAGGAGACAAGATGTACAAAGACATAAAGAGAGTTTTCATTTGGAACGGCATGAAGAAGGATGTGGCAGATTTCGTTTCTAAGTGCATGATATGCCAACAGGTCAAGGTGGAACAAAAGAAGCCTGGAGGACTGCTTCGCCCTCTAGAAGTCCCACAATGGAAGTGGGATAGCATATCAATGGACTTCATTGATGGGTTGCCTAGGTCAAGAAGGGGCAACACTAGCATTTGGGTAATAGTGGACAAGCTCACAAAAAGCGCCCACTTTATACCTGTTAAGAGTAGAAGGACTGCCTCATCTCTAGCATCTCTTTATCTCAAGGAAATAGTTCGACTCCATGGAATACCCTCCAGCATAGTGAGTGACCGAGATCCTATCTTTACGAGCGAGTTTTGGCGGAGTCTGCAAGAAGCTGTAGGCACACAGTTATGCTTAAGCATGGCCTATCACCCCAAACTGATGGTCAGACGGAGAGGGTGAACAGAGTATTAGAAGATCTTTTGAGACTATGCGTTCTTGAATTTGGAGGGACATGGGAGGATCATCTCCCTTTAGTGAAATTCGCCTACAACAACAGCTACCAAGCCACCATCGGTATGGCACCCTACGAAGCTTTGTATGGAAGACCATGTCGATCACCAACTTGTTGGTGGGAGTATACAGACAAGCTTATACTTGGGCCGGACATAATTAGAGAGACTTCAGAAAAAGTGTACTTGATACGAAGGAGAATGAAGACTTCCCAAGATAGGCAGAAATCCTACGCAGACAAAAGAAGGACCGACCTTGAGTTTGAGGTTGGGGACAGGGTTTTCCTTAAGGTATCTCCTTTAAGGAATGTTGTTCGCTTTGGATCAGCTGGAAAGCTAGCACCAAGATTTGTAGGACCATTCCCTATCATCGAGAAGATTGGGAAGATGGCTTATAGAGTAGAGCTGCCCAAAAGGTTGGCTGGAATTCACAATGTCTTTCACGTTTCTCATCTCTGGAAATGTTTACATGAGTCTGCGGAAGTAGTGGAGCCAAGCATTCCAGAAGAAGTTGAAATAGAACGAGAAACAACTTTGAGGAGAGTCCCAACTCGAATCGTAGGAACTGAAATAAAAAAGCTACGCAACCACGAAGTCAAGCTGGTTAAGGTTCAATGGAGCGATGCCGAGGAAGATGCGACTTGGGAAACTGACGACAGAATACGCGCTACCTACCCTTTTCTTTTTGAGGGTACATCTTTGACCTCTCTTTTTCCATAAGTTTATGCTTGTATCTACCTTTTAGTATATCTTCTCGGTCCTTTTTCTCCTAACTCGTTAGGTAGAAACTAATGGATGTAAACATGTATTTGAAACATGTTATGATTGATGGCTGCAAGTGGTTGCTAGTGGTTGCTCGTGGATGCATATACACACACCCTAGGTATTAGATCGGCTCAGTCACTTCCATATTGCATATGCATATATGTATTCATACTTGTATGTGGTTGAAACTTGATATGTTGTCATATGGATGTCGCATTTGTATGAATAGTTGCGCACTCATGTAGAATTGTGAGTAAGGAAAAAAAATTGCATACATAATGGATTCATGACACTTACATGATTCACATTAAGGAGGTCAACTGAATTAGTAGACCACCTAATTTTTGCATTAGATAAGGACATATACACACACTATGCATATGATCATAAAGCGTTAGAAGTCTTTTAAGGAAAATGGACGCCTGTGTTTGTTGGTTGAGTAGATGGACGATTGGATGTTAGGATATACGTTCTTCCAAACTTGAAGATTTCAGGGACGAAATCCTTTAAGGAGGGGAGAATGTAACACCCCGAATTTTCTTTTAACATTAAATTAACAAATTAAGGTATAATTAATTCTAAATGAAAGAATTAAGGGAAACGGTTTACGCTTTTGCGTTCGTCTCGGAATTCTGCTTGAGATATAGTCAGAGTTTGTGTAAATCGGACTCCGTATGAAGGAGTTATGACCTATGGAAGTTTCAGAATTCAATTTAAATTTCCATCAACTCAGAATTCGGTTTAAATTTCAAAAACAGACCCAAACTGGGCTGGACGGGAAAATTCCCGCCCAGGAACCAGTTCGACCTGGAGGTCGACCTGGGTACCCAGGTCGACCAGGGGGTCGACCTGCCCAGTCGACCAGGTCAGGTCCTGGATGGCCTGGTCGGGGTTCTGGTCGAATTTCTGAGCTCTGGTGTGTCACTAGGGCTAATTTGTCACTTTCCGATTGGCTCCTCTTGGTGTGTATGGTATGGATTCACTCTATGACCATCTGACGGCTCAAATCAATATGAAATTCAATAAATACACCCCAACACTCAACCTCAATTCACACAAATAAAATAGAACTAGAGCCGTCATGCTGCTGGGAGGAAACTAGGAGTAGCCGTCAGTTGGAGAAAACATAGAGACGAACAAATTCTAATTCAATTAAGATTCAAAACAATGTTTATCTACCCAAAGGAAAGCATTGCAAATTCAGAACTTAGAAACCAAAACTCAAGTTCGTCGTTCGTTGTAAGTTTAGTTATGTTTTGGGATGCGAATCAAAATCAACGTCATGACATGGAAATAAATTGAAAATAGAATGATGTTTATTATGTTATATGTGGAATTGAATGATATTGATCTATGTTTGTGGTTCTATTTTGTTATTATGTTTAATTGGGAATTAATGGAGAAATCTATTCGTATGTATATGAACTTGGAGTATAAACTATTATGACAAGTTGTGTAGTTTATCATGTTATGCAAGTTTTAGGTTGTAAAATCCTATCACATATGTGACCAAATGTTAGTTATACATGTTTATGTATATATGTTAAACCTATGCCATAATTCAAGTTCACAATTATTCATATGTTTGTGATTAATTTGCAAGTTCACATATATGTAAGATGATTTAGTCTGTGTTGTAAATTCACATATATGTAAGTTGATCTAGTCTATGTTGCAAATTCACATATATGTCTATGATGCAAATTCACATATATGTATGTGGCTTAGTCTACGTTGCAAGTTCACACCCATGACATTCATGATAACTATTTTGCAAGTTCACCCCTATTATGTTCATATTGACTATGCCAAAAATGCCAAGTTTACACCTGTGTCATATTTATCTTAATGGATTTCTTTATGCAAATTTTGTGTATGCTAAATTAGGCTAAGTTTTTAGCCTAATATTATATGTCAAAAATCATGTGAGCGGAAAATTAGGCTAAGATTGTTAGCCTAATATTTAGATGGGGTAACGTTGGGAAAAATTGGTAATTGTAGGAAACTTGACATAAATGGGTGAAAAATCACACAGATAATTTATGGCTTGAAACGGTATAAATTATATACCTAAAAATAATGAATTTGGAAAGTGGGCCATAACATTTAATTGTTAACAAATTTACATATAAGAATAAAAGAACAAATATGTAAATTTAGAAAATACGAATATGCTTAACCCGAGGTTGGATTGAGTCGTGATGTAAACCTGCCCGGACCCGCCCGGCTGTCCAGTAATCACAACAATACCTATCCAATGTGGGAGGTTAAGGCATTAAGCCCAATAAGGACCCGAGGTAAGACTGAGTTACGGTGTAAACCTGCCCAAAACCGACCGGCTGTCCAGTAACTGCAACAATACCTGTCTAATGTGAGTGGTCGGTGCTTTAATGAATAAATTAAAGCTAGAATGAGGATGGTAGGGTTAAGTTAACTAAAATACTTAACCAATTCAACATGTTAACTAAACTGATTGGTGAGGTTAGGTTAGTACAGACACTTACCACTTAACATGTTTGACTAGAAAACCCTAGTAACGGGGACCCATTTCAGCAGTAACCCAATTAGGTATCATGGTACCCTAAAACTAGGCAGGGTGGGGCATGATTACTGGGCTGATTGTAAGCGATCAAAAGCGACGGCGGTTGGTGTAGCAGTGTGGGTTCTAACGGAGTGCGGGCGTGCACACACTTCGTAGCAGACAAACAGGGCACTGAACACCAGTAGTATAACCTATGCATTCTAGAATTGTGTCGAGCCGCCACCATGGGACCTGATACACCCCATGGTGGGACCAGCATAGGAATCTACAATCAAGTGGGGTCGTATGACACATATGTTTATGCGAGTAGGAGCCGATCTTTAGGAAGGGGCTTCACTTCATCATGATCATGGGGTGCCAATTGAGATAGTGCGAGTAGGTGCAGAGAAGTAATAGTGAGTGCATTCAGTATAGTTAGTATTTCCTGCCATATCTTATCTTATATTCTGGTATTGTCATGTTCTCAGTTGATACAAGTCATGATCTTTTTATTGTTCTCATGCTAGAATTATAACTAGACTTACCAGACTTATGTCTGACCCATTTTCCTTTCGCTTTCTTTTCTTCCGTCCCCTCCCCCCCCCCCCCCCAACCCCCAAGGTCCACAGGGAGGAAACACCTCAGCTTAGTCAGATTTTTCATCCAACTTGAAGAGAGAGAGAGAATGTATTGCTTGGATCTCTTTCGTTTTGGGCTATGGCTTTGAACATTCTATGGGGATTTATGCAGCTTAAATTTTGTTTCATGCTTCTTTAAGTTTTAAATCAAGACAGTATTATGGTTGTAATAATTGGAAGTTTTTTTTGAGGCAACAATGGAAATGTTTTGTATGAACACGTATTTATGAAATGAAAGTCTGTTTGTTTTCCGCTGCTTATATATATATGTGTTTATATCTGTCTTGTGTTTTATCTGTGACTTTTACTTAAAAACTTCCACCAAAGTTAAGGCATTCCCTTTGTGAGTGACCTTAATAGAGGTGGGGTGTCTCATTGATCCAATAATTACTATATTTCAATATAGAAAAGAGTTTGAGGAGAATAGAATTGAAGAATTAGAATTAGGCTATAAACCCTAACTCTCCCTTGAGAATAAACCCTTAATCCCAAATCAAGTCTTCAAGCTCTCCCTAATTCACTTCAGAAAATAGCTTATATAGAGGTTGGCCAATTACCCAAATTTCCCCCGAATTAGTCACAAATCTGCTTACTTAAACTTCAGCCCGAAAATAGCCCAAAACTCGCATAGACGTCTGTCGAACCTCCTGACAGACGTCTGTCATCTTCCAGATATTACTTGGGCAAATTCACTCAGCACAGACGTCTGCCAGGGAAGTGTCAGACGTCTGTCTGAGCTCTCAGGAAACCAATTCCCTGCAGTCAGACGTCTGTCATCCCCTATGACAGACGTATGTCCGTATACCCAGCTGACAGTAAACACCTTCTTGCCCATATCTCCTTCATACGAGATCCGATTTGCGAACGGTCACCTCCGACTCGAAGCTATCTTTGAACTTTTCAATCCAACATATAGTATCGTATACTTTAACATTGACATGAAGCATTAGTTAGTCCCATGTAAACGAAAATTGTACTAGTTCACAAAAAGCAACACAATAGAAATTTCCAGTTATTTTAGCTCAACAATACTTAACAAAAATATCATGTATACTTCAACTCAGCAATATAAGAGAACCGTGTTGCTTGTTAAACAAACTGTCATAAGAATAATATAATCAGTAATACAAGTCAAGCAACCAAGTAAAAAAAGCAAGCATTCACTGCAAAATCTTGTAATAAGGAACTTGAGACAGAATGAAAACACAAACCCCCTGTAATACGCACAACAAAAAAGCAAAGAGACTTCCGATTTGCTTCACTGTGATGAATTTATGGTCAAGCGGAAGAGTGATTCCTAAATAGAGGTGATGAATATGAGAAGTTGGGTTTTGGTTTATTGAGTGAAAAAATGAAAGACTTGATTTGATAACGGAGTGGACATAATTGCGTGAGTGGGGAGGTTAATCTAGGAGATCGTGGAGTTTTTTCCCCAGCAGTATTACCAATATAAATTATTTCTTTTCAAATGAAAATAGTGTGATGTGGATCGCCAGATTAACAGATAGATTTACAGAATTAAGAGGATTTAGACTCATAGGATATTAAGATATCAAAATGAAAATTAGTGACTAGCCTAAAGACTGAAATTTGAAATCTGATCAGTTTTAAATTGTAGTAACAGATCAAAGACAGACATTCGGTCTCTAGAGTTGATAAACTAAGACTGACTTATTCAGTATATTTCCAGTCTTAAGTTAAAACGGAAAATTTTCGGTTTTTAATTATCATTCTTTATTTGATTGTTTTTTGGTAGTGTTTACATCTATTTATGCTTTCTCATCAGATTCTAGGCTGGTTTGCGGTTGTACTGCATAGATGTCGATAAAAAACATTTCTTTATTCTATATTTATGATGGTTAATGAAATATTACAAGGCATACTTAACCCGGGATTTCTGTTTTCCACCGTTGTAATATGGTCAATTTATTGTAGTGTATCGAAATAAATCCACAAAGTATGCAGGTGCACTGGAGAACCCAAAAGGCATGACCAACTACTCAAAGAAACCGTCCGGAGTCTTGAAAGTCATCTTATCGATGCTATCATATGCTATCCTAAGCTGATGAAATCTCATGGCTAGATTCAACTGTGAGAAAACCGAAGCGCCTACAAATTGGTCAAACAAGTCATCAATCCTTAAGAGTGAGTGCTTATTCTTCTTGGTGAGTTTATTCAACTCCCTATAGTCCACGCATAGGTGGAGAGAGCCATCTGTCTTGGCTGCAAAGACGACTGGAGCTCCCCACTCAAAAATGCTCCGTCTAATGAATCCCTTTTCGAATAACTCACCTACTTGTTTGATGCGTTCTCTCCTCTCCGTAGGAGCCATGTAGCGCACAGATAATGCGACATGTTTCGCATTCTCCATCAAGTAAATCCAAAAGTCTATCTCTCGTCTGAGAGGTAATCCTCTAACCTCATCGAACATGTCCAGAAAATCACTGATTATGGGTACTGATCTAAGATCGTCAACAGAAGCATCAAGAGAATCTAGGAAACTGAGCATAACTGACCCCCGTGGGTCACAAGAAATCTCGAGAGTTCTATAGTTGCATGTTAGAAGCCTAACAACTGTCCACTCACAATCAAGGATGACACAATACACGACTTGTCAATCCATTCCTAAAATAAGCCAGTAACCCATAAAACCATGAACATATATGCTTCACATTCATATTCGATGCCCATAATAGAAATTCTCAAACCACTACATATCATAGACAAGTGAGTCGTACCTCATATGGGGTTTGAGACTACAACAGGATCAGAAACCATATAAGTATCTAGGTGTAGACTATCTACCATAGAATTGGATATAAATGAATGAGAAGCAACGGAATAAAAAAGAGTCATAGTAGGAGAGTCAAAAAGAGAAATCAAACCTTCTATGATGACTTTCCTACCACGGTCCGCCAGCCTCCAGCGCATGAACTTGCCCTCTAGATGATCTAGCCTTATGTCCCTGCTTGTTAGGGAAATGCTTGGTAAAATGTCCAACTTGATCGCAACACAACAACAAAACAGACATGTTACAACGGGCAATGCCCGTTGTAATAGGGGTTTTACAGCGGCCACCGCCCTCCCTCTGCTGTATTATGTCATGTTGCAATATGTCCTCATTTACAATGGGCAATGAACGTGATAACAAGCAGTTGTAATAGACTTTTTACAACGGTCTTATGTTGTTGTATGTTCCTTCAATAGAATAGCAGCCCGTTGTAATATTTTCGCAACAGGTATTGACGGTTGTAATATCTGCTATAACAACAATTAATGCCCATTGTAAAATGCCGAAAGTTGCAATGGATTTGAATATTACATAATATTAATAATACCTACAAGAATTGAATATTTAATTCAAAAATTATTTTTAAACAAATATTTATTACACTTTCAAATAGTACACAGTATTTCCCCTCTATTTACACAATCACTTTTACATACACTTTCTCACTACATTTCACTCATATACATTGATTCCTCACTACACACTTATTCACTCTTATACACGTACACAGTCATATGGTTTGTCAATGAGTATTTTGAAGTAGGTATTACCGAGTGCAACGGGATTTCCAAACCCTTTGCTTCCCAATATGTGTGCTCCGGATAATGCAACCAGTTCTTGTGTGCTTGCATCTATCAAATCCATGTGCAGCTGATAAGTTTTACTTTATCTCATTGATGCTTAATCTTATCAAAATTATCTATGAAGCTTAAAGTGTAGCTGGTTCAAGACTACTACTGATGAAAATTTCATTGTTACATAAGAAATCTGTACTGCTATAAAATAATATAATGGTAACTGCCTGTACTTGGATAGCAAACACATTTTCTATAAACATTAGAACAGTTGCTCATTAAAGCAAGTTAAATGGTTTTACCAACAAACTATAAAAGAATAAGCTCCTAAATGAGCCTAAACACCAAAATTTATCATCTTTCCCCAAGAACAACATGAATGATGCTGATAGGAGACAACTAATGTATAGATCAGAAATGCAGTACTATTATGTCATTTTAGCGAAAAGAAATTTAAAAATAAAGATAGAAAATGTAAATGGAAGAATCATACCCATTTGGCAGCACAAAAGTGAATACTATTTAGCATATTTAAGACATTCAGAAGCATCCTCCACTTTAGTTGTTATATGCCTAAAATAACATTGTTTAAATATTTTCTTTGAATTGAATACAATTTGCATGAAGTATCTCCAGGGACACAATACACTTCCTTCACCCGGTACCACCTCCAATAAAATCAGAGCAATGGCAATAAAAACGTTGTACTACAACACTAATGAATTCAAAATGTGTCACAATCAGCAACAAGAATTTGAGGTTGCATGCCCATTGTCTGCTGAGTAGTTACATTTCCAGACAAAATCCCATCTTTTTTGCATTTTAAATAAATTGAATCAATATTTAAAAAAATGCTGCATAAACCAAATTCCATTTTTTTTCTCCAATCTGCATAAACCAAACCATGGGCAGAAACTATTACGGCATCAACTTTTAAAAAAAAAAAAACGTTGTTATTATAGCAACAATCATATTGTTTGAATTTTGTAAACTGAGACAAGCACATACCTCATGGTCGGCAAATTAATGAGATTTCAAAGGAGATAGTCCAAACCCTGACCAATCCCCCATATTGAGATGGCTGCTTCCCAAGACCTGGCTTTGTCTAATCTCATAGAAATGGACAATGGCGTTGGATAAAACAAAACATACTTTACATTATTATCATCTGAGTAAAGGAAGAAATGCTCTCTGCTTTTTTCTTTCCATTATGTTGTAGGCCTGTGTCTTTTCAGCAAGGACACATAATCTCTACTAAAGATTACACCGCCTCCAAGTCCATGCACAAGAGCAAAGTCACTGCCAACAAAGATCGTACTTGCATGACTTAAATCTCCATGGAGAAGTAATTGAAGAGAAAAATGTATCCAGGACAAGGGTGCATTTGGACCTGGGCTTCTCGGGCTTGAGAAATCATAAGTCATTAGCAAGAAACCATCCACATAATCATTCAACCGATCAAGATATTGGGGTCCAAATTCATCTTGTGTAATATCTTGAGATGATGGAAGTGAGATGACATATATTAACTGTAAATGTTGACTAGCATTTTGTACTGAGCTCACTGAATGCAAAGCTATGCTCAACTCTTCAATGAACTGCAATGCCATGTCGCGCAGTAATGAAAATGAAAGAGGTGGATCTTCAAGCTCGGAAAATGAAGGGATAAAAGTGAATATTGATGCATCAAATGAAGAAGATGAACATAATGAAGAATGGCAAAGATAGTTGCATATTGCATCAAATGAAGCTGCATCTGCCTTTCTACAAATGCATCAAATGTTAGGAAAAATACAACAATAGAAGTTATAAATTACAATAGATGTTCATACTTACATATGGAAATCCATGACAGAAGACATCACCGATTCACCCAGGCACCGTAAACAAAATCAGTAAATAGTTCAGATGGTATGCTCCATTAACCGGACCCAAACCCTGTATGACAGTATAGATTAGCTATGTCAATTTAGCAATAAAAACTTCACTGTCGTCTTAAAGCTAAGTAAATTTGTCTAAGTATATACATTGTGCTTATGTTTAAAGTAAATATGATCTGTTTGGCACAAAAAGCGATTTATCTCTTTAAATAAACGATATACAGTAAACATTTAGGAATAAATAGTTTTCAGTTATATAAGTGAATACCAAATAGTTGACTAAAAATAAGAATAGGTACCTCCATTAAGCCATTGAACAAGTCGCTTGTCAGAAGAATTTTAGGGAGATTCTACAAAGCAATAATACAGTGATCTACCATTCTTCTCGTCTACATTAACATAACAGCTATATTGATCAAAGGCAACTTCCGTATTTTATTTTTTTGCTCAATGTCCTTCAAATTTACCAAATATTTTATTAATTTGCATAAGACAATACTGATATTGTATATTCAATGGTCAAATTTATACTACGCAGTGATCCAAACAATGCATAATTGCAATGGGAAAAACCCTAACCTAACTGTGCGTGCCTGAAATCAGACTTCTTCGAACAAAGCTCTTACCTGCTACAGTGCATCAATCTTGATCTCCATTTCTAACCCAGTCTTCCTCTTCACAATCCCTCACTCGATCAAAACCCCAACCTAACTGTGCTTAGATTAATATAAGAGAGCTTTGTATAATGGAGACGGGTGCTAGTTGAACGGATCGGGATGGTGGTGAGGTGGTTCCGGCGTCACCTGGAGCGGGTTGATGAACAAAGGCAAGGGGCCAGTGGGGACGGCGGAGCGGTTTGCAAGGAGATGCAATTGTGGCCTAAAGTTCATGAGATCATTTGAATGGGTTTTGATCTGAACGCTGATTGATTTTTGAGATGTGAGAAATGGAATTAGGGATCTGGTGGGGCGGTGAAAAGAGAAGAAAGCATTTGTATTGCTGACAAATGCGCGTTCCAATTGGTTGGTGTGTACTTTCTCGGATCAATGGACTTGTGAAATTTCAAACGTTGGATTTGCAAGTGACGGATATACTTACGTGATACTGCAATTACGCAGATTAACGAAGTGAACCGAAAATATTTGGATCTTTTCTAATTGAAAAATTATGAACTTTGCATTGTATTAATTGTAATATATAAACGTCAACAACCTGAAGCTATCATAAATTAATATTTAAAAGCCACAATAATACAATCACAGCTACGTTAAGTAGAAAATAATTATGACAACAATCATTAATAATATTATTATTAATTAAATATTATTTATTAAACATTAATTATTAAAGACTGATTAATTAATCAATATTGATTATCTAATGTTAATTATTAATTAAAACTATAATTTACTAGTTGTTAATAATTAACCATATGATGAATTGTTATATAAAAATAATTGTTGAATATTTATAATTAGTCATTATAAGTTATTTATTGATAAACATTAATTTAAAATAAACTATTAAATGAACTTTTTCAATATTTTAAAGTTTAGAAATTTTGGTTGTTTCGTGTCAAACAATAATTGATTTTATAAACTTTATGATTTATTTCAAATTTATTCAAGATGATTTCAAATTTTTAAAATTTTCGAAATATAAAATATAATTATCAAATATAATTATAAAATATAAGTATCAACTATAATTATCAATGGTAATTATTAAATACAATTATTTGAAATTAGTTATTGAATACTAGATATCATTTCATAAGTATTAAATTTTATTATTAATTATTAACTAATTATTATAATAAACTGATATTTTCATCCCTTGCAAATCTATTAGAATTTTGCTAATAATTATTATTAATGATTAATTATTACTTTTATTATTAAAAAGATATTATTACTTTTATAATGATGATAAAAATAATATAATATTACTGTTAATAATTATTATTAATGATTAATGATTAAATATTAATAAATAATATAATATTATTAATGATTAGTAACATAATATTATAGTTAATAGTTAGTAATAATATTACAATTGGCATATCTTACAATAGACTTTTTGTGAACGTTGTAAAATTGACATCTATTACAACAGGCTAGAAATGACCATTGTAATAGCACTTTAATATAACATGCATACTTGTTGTAAAAAGAGCGTTGTAAATGCTATCTATTACAAATGCCCAAAAACGACTGTTGTAATAGCATTTTATTACAACAGACAGTCTGTGCCATTGTAAAAGAGTGTTGTACAGGCATCTATTACAACGATTCAGGAAGTGACCGTTGTAATAGCATTCTATTACAATGGACAACCAGCGCCCGTTGTAAAATGGACATTGTAATAGGGTATTTTTGTTGTAGTGCAACTGAAACAAGCATTATTCGTCTTCTTACAGTCTCAAACAAAGTGCTCCAAATTTCAAAAACCATGACACTTAACCTCTATCTTGATTTGTGCCTTATTCAGTTTTCCTCCTTTCTTAGCTATGCCCTTCTTGGGCTACCACTTCTTTTGATCAGTTTTAAGTTTGTCGTCTTCAATCTTAACTTCTTTCTTATCCTCTTTCCCGTCCTCATGCATCAAATCCATATCCACAAGTCTCTCAAAAGTCGCTTCCATCGGGATATGCATAAATGTTAGTCCTTGGAGGGGTTGATTCAAAACATTAGCGGACCTTAAACTTTCTTATGAGGAGTATTTACCAAATACAACCCAAATCTTGTTAGTTGATTAATGCTATTGACGTATTCCTTCAGACCATGCTTTCTTGCTTTAGATTCAAGAATTTCGGCATTTGCATTCCTTCCTCAAATTGCGATAAGAACCTTATCTCGAATATATTCTTAAATTCACCCAAGTGGCCACCGTTTGTCCTGCCTGAATCACCTCCCACTAATACGATGCTTCGTCTTTCAGTTTCCAAGTGGCCAACTGAATCTTTTTCTTATCCTCAAGCTCCAACAAATTAAACACATTCTTCGTCTACCTAAGCCAATTCGAACCTCCACAAAAGTCTCCATTCCACGAAACGACTTGCCTCCCATCGTGTAGAAATCCTTACTATGCTTAGAGAAGTTGGCTTCAGGATTGGGTGGAACTACTGCGGCTGCAGCTGGGGGAGGGACATTGCCTTTCACTTCGGCAGGTGTTGTAGCTTCTACGTATCTACGGAAACATGTCGGAATGGGAATGCCCTCGGGAAATTATGAGCCCCAGACATGCTGAAAAGAGTAGAAATAAGGTTTCAAAAGGAGATCGAAGGAATATTGTAAATGGCTTTAGGGAATATATTTTTCAAAAATAGGTTTTACTTGAAAATCCTTACTTTGGACAATATTTTTTCCAAAAAAAATTTCCTTGATCTTGTAACCTTTGGCTCTGATACCCAATGTGACACCCCACGTCCCTAAATATCACCCATATGAGGATGCATTAAGTTCTGAGAAGCACAATAATAATACAAAGCCTAATTTCACAAGATAGAATAAAGAACGCAGTGGAAATTCTTTTATTTCAAATCAAATATTGTAGTACATTTTTTAAAATAAACCATCAATGTCATAATTATAAACATCTATCTCATAAATCATCAGAGTCTAATCACAAAATAATATCTCTCATATGCCATCACAATAAACATTGAAAAAGAAACTGAATAAGTACATATAAAGAGGAGCAATCCAAGTCCAAGCTGAATATAATCACGATCATGGCTACTGTCCACCAACCTAAGGGGGAAGGAAGAGAGAGAAGGAAAAACAAAAATAGGTCAGACATAAAGTCTGGTGAGTTCCAGTGATTTTCAGCATAAGCATAAGATAGAAAGTATCAAGATAAATCAATAATGATGAACATGAAAATACAGTAAAGTATACATAAGTACAAAATAAACGAGATAAGGTAAGATCAAGTAAGCTTCTTATTCATATCCTAGAGCAAAATTTCTGCATCAACCATCAAAATAACAGGATTATGTTTTAGTCTAATTACTGCCCAGCGATCGGCTCCCTATAGGCACGAATAACATGTGACGGCCACGACAATAGGGGATATTAGTCCCTAACCGGTCAACTTTAAAGACGTAACCCTATTCGTCGGTGTTACGACCTTTTAATTTCCCCCATCGGACCCATCACGCTCATGACTCTATAGGAACGCGCTAGTACTCACCTCAAAAATTTTGAATCTCCTACAATCCAGATCAATAAAGCGTGCCATGGCCCTTACCTACTGCGAGGCCCTGATATGATACCAACAGGGATACTGACTGATACGGGTCCCAAATAACAACAGAATTGGCACAAGCTACCCCCTAGGCTTGCTCCCCCAAGTGAACTAGGATTTTAAGAGTCCCAAAACTGGATATAAACAACAGACGTAGAACCTCTTAGCTTATTAATTAACAGGTTTAACTTAGCAGATTTAAGTTCATTAATAAGCAACATATAAACCTATGTTATATTTCCTGGTTGTGAATGACATTTCTAATTAAATGTAGCAACCCTTCCCAAAATCATACGGGCACCTGCTCAGATGTATATGGATTAAGTTACATGTTCTTACTTAATTATATCTGATATTCATATCTTTTCGTAACATGTTCCACTTAATATGAAATTAAGTTTAATCTATTTAGATTAACATGTTTTGCATATTATCCCAATTATACAATTAATGGTTCTCATATTTCAATATGCTTAAATATCCTTTTTACCGTTATTACAAGTTTATTCCAATTTAACCCAATTTTACACAATTCTACGCAAATAGCCCAGGCACTCGATGGCTTAGGCTTAGCGCAAAATAAGAAGGAATAGGAGAAAATAGGTATAACTAACAAATAAATAAACTGAATAAATAGGTATAAGATTGTAAATAAAACTAAGACAGAAAAAGGGGATAATAAGGATGTATATATAACAGGTAAAAACTGAAAACTGAATAGATAACTGACAGTAAAACAATAACATATAAACTTATAAACATTGTTACATTTTAGATTTAAATTATTTACTGTCAAAATACTTTTTAAATAGCATGTTAACACAGTTTAAAAACCTCCGATCCAAACAAAATGTAATGCCTGATCTAAAGAAAAGCCATGGATCGGTACAAAAGTGGATCGAGTCGTTCGTAAAATAATCATTGTTTGGATCGCATAAACAAGGACCGGGTCGCATATAGGTCACTTCATGGTAAAAGCATTCAAAACATGGGCTAGTAGAAAAATGGATCAATCAGATTAAGACGAGGTCGTAGGAACGTTGATCGAGTTAAAGAAGCATGAGAATAAGTCGGGTCGCAAGTTCTATGGGTCGGCCTAATTGCAATGTGCGTAAAGTTTAATGGGTCATGAAAACAAGGACCAGATCGTGATAATATGATGGATCGTTCACAATCCCTATGAGAGAAGACGCGGTCTAGCACAATTTGTGGCACGCCCACGATCCATTAATGTAGCAATATCTTAGCCTGCCATTTCAACTTGAAGAACATGAACCGTTAATTAGCTTGGCTCAATCTTTAGGCATGGATCATGTGCGATCCATGCAGAAGAACCCATAAATTTGATGCGCTGACTTTTTGAGCGTGGATTGCTCATGTATACGGATCACATGTCATCAATCCATGTATGGACTTCATACCAGAGGATGGATCATCCATGCCTATGGATCGCCTACATATTTATTGAGTCACTCATGGTCCATGCGTGGAAAAAAGCATGGATCGTTCTCATATATGGATCGTCGGTCAAATTGATGGATCGCAGGTCCTCATTTAAAGATCGTGTACATTTCAAATAGTGCTCTAAAGCACTCCTACGTACACCTTTAAATACTAGACCACCTCACACATGAAAGAGGTTAGATTTTCTCCTCCCAAAGGGCTGCCATTATTGATCTCAGGCTTCTCTAACATCATTCAAGCTTTCAAACATCAATCTTCTTTAAAAACCACCGAACTTCTTCACTGAGCTTGATTATCGATGAACTAATCCGATAATCATCGATACTCTTGGGATTCGAGTGCATTTCTACTATAGAATTGAAAGATTATTAGAGAATCATTGTAAATCATCGAGAAAACTTGTAAATCGAGTTCAAAATTGTAATTTGCAATGGAGAAATCAACGAAGTGTGCATTCAAAGTGGACGTAAGCCTAAATAGCGGCAGAACCACTATAAGTGATGCATTCTCCTTTACTTTCCTGCTATTTTACTGCTTTTAATCTTGTTTTTCTATATTTGAAAGGTGTTTTTACACCTCTTTGGGTGTTAGCCCGTGCTTGATGTTAACATTTTAGCGCCCACCGTGAGGCCCGAACTCACGACCACAAGGTTAAGAGACTTGGTTTGGAAGATTTGAAGCCTGTTCTTTTACGATAGATCCACTGGGTAAAAAAGCCAGGTTCGTTGAAAGGATTTCTGTAACAACTAGAAAGTTGTTTGACATTATGGTACCTTCGAAGAAGAATAATAAATCCGCAAGAGTTTCTGGAAACGGTGTTGATGATGCCACAACTACTCCTCAAACTAACAATCCAACATTGTTCAAACCCAGGGAAGTGGTATTACTCGGGGAGAATTGGAAGCAGTTGTGACCAATTTGAACCAGCAAATGGAAGCCTCGAATAAATCCTTAATGGATAATCTTAATGCTCTTCTTGTTGCTCAAGCAAATCCCACAAATCCTAGGGTTGAAATTAACTTGGAAGAGAATGCGCATTCCTCTACTTCGGATCGCAATCGTGATTACAATGTAGAGGAAGTAGAGGAGTTGTCAAGTGGTAGGAATGACACCAACATCGAGGATTCCAAGGCAAATGCTAGCTTAAGCAATCTCGATCAAGAGAGAATCATTTCGGAAAACATACTTCTCAAAAAGTTGCAAGTCCCACGAAAGGGGCACCTCCACAAGTTGGAGGTACAATGCCCCGGTTCTCTAACAGTGATCACTTGCCTAGATAAACATCTGGTAAAAGGACCGGCATCGCCTTGTGGAATGACACAACAACGAGGGGTATATTTCGGAGATGATAAAGCAGATCATGAAAGAAAGTTTGGCTGGAAATGAAGATGAAAAAAAGAGTGGGAATTTTCTCCAATTAAAACTCCTTTTACTTAAAGGATTCAAAATGCAGAATTTCCAAAGAAGTTGTTCCTCCAACTATGCCCGCATATAATGGAGTCACCGATCCTAATCTGTTTTTGTACAAATATTAATGGAATATGAATGGTTCAAGGGAAGTGGATGACATCATGTGTTTTTACTTCCCCATCTATATAGAAGGAGTGTGACGACCCGAACTTCCCCAGTCTCCGAAGAGAAGAGAAAGAACTGATTGCTTTGAGAACACGACAAATTGGAATGCAAATAAAAGAACATTTCATTGCTTATTACAACAATTTACATCAGAGTACAAGAATATACAGAGTATGAACAAATAATATACATTTGATAAATATCAGAGATTTACAAATTACAATGCAGCAGAAAATAATACAAAACACAACTGAAAGGAATACACGGATACAAAGCTTTCCGAGTATAGTTCCAGCTGTAAATCCAGGATCCTATGAATATAATATCTGCAAAACCAAGCTACTAGCTGCCCGTTTGGAAAATAGGAGCACCCAGAGTTTAGGTTAAAACAATAAACTCCAGGTCAGTCATGTGACTGGTGTGAGAACTAAAACAATTATTAATTTGATTTTAAAGTTAGGTATATCAAGGGACCACACCGTATAACACAGAACGGGTTTACCCCCAAGAATACCAGTGCATAAAACAAACAGCGCAATGCTAAATAAAGAACAATGAAGCTATTATAAGACTCAGGTCCCATCACACAATGCAACATAAGCCGGAGGATAGAGTTTTACCTTATAATAGCCAAATAATGCTTGATACATGAAATTTCATCTTTTATTATTACTATAAGTGAAAAAATCAACTTCAAATATAAATGTATCAATCATAGGCATAGTAGTGCCCCATCCCACTATGTTGCCATACTAGGCTCTACATTTAAAACGAAATGACATGTATTGGAAGCTGGATTTCCATCTGTGAATCAAGGAAAGATCGTCCTTACTGCTTTGGGACTCTCTAGCCCGAGCCTCAGGACCCAGACTCAGGTGCGCCCTTGGATTGTCAGGGTCGGTCCATGCGGAGTGGATGAACACTACGTTTCTGCGCACAATGGGGCGTAAACTGGTCAGTACATCGACCAAACCATCCATCGGCCCTGTAGTGACCGATATAACCGAGGCGCCTCACTATCCATCATCCACATAAGTAAAATGTATGGGCTCCATACCATGACACCACTCCTAGCTAGAAGGGAACGCATGTCCTCCCCGAAGTCCTCTCGCGAATTAATGCTATACACAAAGCTATGCTATATTAAAGCCGTGCTTTGATCATCAGCCACAAGACTCTTCTTTTCAATGGAAGCCTTGATCATTTGCATCTCAGCATGCCACACAGGCAATTCACGCCATGCAACTAATGTCTATCGATATATAACCTCTGAGCTCGTACGTCTCAGAGAAGGGTGTTAAGAAAGAGAATAAATTCTCCGTCGCCAAACAGATATATATTTGATAGATATCAATAAACATGGAATAAAATCCAATGTCAAACACACATCCATTTACAAGTTCGTTCTGGGTCTGAACGAAACCGGAGGCACCTTATTCCTTGTCTCATATGTCCAATACAGGAGAGAGGTCCTTGCTATCCGGTCGATCTCCAAGTACATCTGGATGATAACCACTTATTACCTCGTCTTGGGTGTACAGCCCAATCAAGACATCAGTAATCATCCAAACGATGTGAAGACCTCCGGTCTTCAACCACCATCTTCATTATCGGCATATCGTCGAATCAGTTATTCAGAACGGGATAAACTCAGTCTTTCCGAATAACTCGCGTATTTCATAAATAAGTGCTATAAAAATAAAACATATGCCTCATTCCAATTCCAAATATTATTTTATTTAAATATTCTTATCCTTTGGGAAAGGTTCCCATTAATTTTATTAAAGATAAATTCTTTAAATTTATTCTTGAATCTTACATTGGATATCAATTCAACCCAAATTAAGGTTTATCCAAACTAGTCGGGATTAGCGAACCATACCGAAGTAATCATTTATTATATTTCCCAATCCCAACCTATTCATCCCATGAAGCAAAACTGGTAATACTTCATATCTGACACCACTGTGTCATCGTTAAAACTAATTACCATTTCACGTTCGAATCTAATTAAAGATTTAACTATCACTTGGAGCAAGACTGGTGATACTCCATTCTCGATCATTTCATGAATTCGATAAATTTAATTATCCCATTCACATTCCAATCTAATTAAAGATTCATTAAAACTCTAATTCAGTTTTAATCTCAAAAATCATTCCTTAATGATTATTCAAAGTTAAGGAATTGATCTTATCTTTAACTGGGTTAAAGAACTAATGTCATTTAAAACATAGCTCACGATAAACCCAAAACCACTTTCCATTAACAATGGAATCTTCACGTAAAACACATCAATATATATAATCGATATAAACTTCCATATCCAACCTATAAGATAAATGGAATAATGACCAAGCCTTAAATTCCATATATAGTAACAGTCTTCCTCCGCAGAAGTTCACTTTGATTATTACCAAATCGAAATCCATTCCATTCCAATTTTCTTTGGAAAATTTTCCTTAAATCTTAATTAAAAGATTTATAAATTCCAAATCACATTTCACTGTAAATCGGGTTAAAAAACGAATGTCATTAAAAACACAGTTCACAATAAACCCAATTCACATCCCATTTTATTCCAATTAAATGTTAACTAACTAGAAACTCTAATAAACTTAATTAAAAGATTTATTCCTTTCAAACGAGGTTTAAGAACAGTGTTACCGAGGACACCGTTCACGACAAACCCAAAATTCAATTCTTTTATTCAAATCCAATTAAATATTAATTAGTTGGAAAATTTCCCTAAATCTTAATAAAAAGATTTATTCTTTCTTCAACTGGGTTTAAGAACAGTGTTATTTAAGACACCATTCACGACAAACCCAAAATCCCATTTGATATTAAATAGAAGGATCTGAACAGAAAATATATTGACTTATATTCAATATCAAATTCCGAAACTAACAAATATCTTGGTGAAAATAACGATATAAATATATCTTCCAAATTTCCATAACAATATCTTTATAATCACGGAATCCGATACCGAAATATTCCGAAGATTATTTCCATTTCAAGCCATTCCAATTTATTTATTGGAAAAAATCTAGTTATTCTGAAACCATCTCTCAATCCAATTTATTTATTTAAAAATAAATGGGATTATAATTCTAGTTAATAACTAGTTCATTTTGATAAAAATATTTTTTTATCTTTTCAAATATGGAATTTTTCATCCCAATTATTTCCAAATCATTTACTATGATTTTACACAAATTATCAATATTTTTAATAATTTTATTAAGGCCCTTTCATTCGATTTCCATCAATGGTCATCGAACTGCACTTACAGCGTCCTTCTCCAAATTTGATTTGGACATAATTCCAAATCCAACCATTAGATTTCAAATTTCTTGTATTCGTTGGAAAGCTCTTTTTGATACGAACCTAAGGGTTCCGATTTTAGGAGAATCTGACAGTCGGATCTCCCTTAATGTCAATTCGAAGTCAATGGTCAAAATTCGCGAACTGCAGCGACGTGGCGCGTTCTATTCAGGCCATTATATTATATTATTTATAATATATATAATATATATTTCGTCGATTTATATTTAAAACGTAATTTAGAAATTCGTTTTAAAATGATTCTAACTTCATTTTCAATTTTTAATCAAAATTGAATTTTCCTTATCATTATAATATATAAATGATAATACTTTCAAAATATCAGATTTTGAAATCATTTCCTTTTTAATATTCATTATAAAAATGAATAAAATCGATATAAATATCATTCACGTAAAAATGGCGTTAATCCAATCAACACGGCTTCATATATTTGAATATATTCGTGTCCATCTGAAATCGGACATCAAAATCATATTTTTGATCCATTACCGAATATTATTTTAAAATATTAGTTATTTTGAAATATTCGTTATTTTAAAATATTCTTTATTTCTGAATGGGAATCAGACATAGTCAATTACCATATAATGTTATTTATATGGATTTCATACAACACATGTTCATAACAATAATGATAAACAATCAACCATCATCTAGAGTGCAATTTACAACTGTATAAGCATCAAATATAAATAATTAATGCTTATAACAGTCTGTCAACCAATTGATCGACATACAACTAAACAATTGGGATTAGTGTACGTCAAATATCATTCCAATACCTGTGTGGGGTTTCAATCAACAAACACTGATTATTATTTGTGCAGTTGGGCGATGTGTATAATTTATCGTCCCAATCCATATTAGTCAAATGGGTGTACATAAACAAATCGTCCGATTTGTAAATGAATATTTATTTATTCATATACACGTTAAAAATTATATTTTTAACAATAAAATATTTTATTCAACACATGAATCTTTTATTTTATATTTCACATCACGATCACAATCAATTTCCACATCACAATACAATCAAATAAGTTGTCTATGGTCCGTGGACGAGAGCGTCGGGAGCTACTAAGCACCGTCTGCATCCTTGTATATATTTTAACTAGAAAATAAAATTAAATTGAGAAGTTCTCACATCAATTTTGGCTTCGCCAGTTTTATTTCTGAATTTCCGAATAGTTTGGATTTGAATTTGCCTAGATTTCTAACTATCTCCAAATTTCAAAACAACATTTATTGCAGCGGAGAAATAGTTTGATTACAACAACATCATAAACCAACAGAAAAAGCAAGTACACTTAGTAACCATCTTGACAAATTGTTTTCTGAGTGCATAAAATAAAAAGCATAACCCCAACATAAGTAGCCATAAAAGAGATGAGCTGAACTTTACATTCAGCAATCCAAGCACTTCAAAAGAGAGAGAAAGATCCTGATCAAGTTCCACTAGTACTAGTCCCACCCTGAGAACCTGGGGAGAGGGGGAGGAAGGAAGAAAAGAGGCGAAAACAAAGGGGGTCAGACATAAAGACTGGCGAGTACCATAACTTTAACAATACAATTATGAAAGTTATTAGGATAAGGCATAAACTGGTAAAATAAGGAATGACTATGAACCAAGTGGGCAAGACAAAACAAACAGGAGGAATATTCTGGCGTTAATCTCGCTCCTAATCACTAAAGGATAATTGCTATACTGCACCACTACTAGTCACCCTAAGAGTTGATTCCGTCTACATAATAATCATAATGATAGTTTCATGTACCCCTAGCTGCCTTCATAGGTGGCGCCTGCCCCTATCTCCACTAGTTGTACCCACTACCCCCATGCGATCGGCTCCATAACTCGTAGATACCCGTGCTGGTCCCACAGTGGGGTGTATCACTCCCCAAAGTGGCAACCTTATACCACAAAAGATGCACGACTTATATCTACACGATGCAACAACGTCTTTCCTACCAGCCGGGGCCTACGCACGCGCATGACCCCGTTGGACTTGCATTGCCACTGTTAAGCCATTTTGACCTCATACAATCAAACCCAGTAAGCATGTCCAGTCCTCGATCTAACTCGAGCTTACAAAGATACTTAATGGGTTACTGGTTTGAAATGCGTTCCCCATGCTTGACACAAGCTTTCCACCTATGCTTGGTCCCCACTAGAATTTTTCCACTTAACCCTCTCTTATTTATGTCTTCTTTACGTGTTTCAATATGGTTAATTGTTTCTAATCGTATTTCACATGCCACCATGTCACCCACTTAACCCCCATGTCCCACCACATGTTTATCTTGGTTAAATGTTACTTAATTCATTATAACCGTAACCTTGTAAGACCTCCCACATTAGACTCCCGTTTGCGGTTGCTGGATTTGCCGGGCGGGTTCGGGCAGTCTTATACCGCAAACGTGTCTAACCTCGTGTCATTACAAATGTTATGCATTTAATTTATGCCTTCGACCTCTCACATTAGACTACCGTTTGTGATTGCTGGATTTGTCGGGCGGGTCCGGGCAGTCTTACACCACAAACGACCTCGTGTCTTAGGCGTTTATTATTACAAATTATTTCACCCCAATATGAATTAATTATCCCTATTCAAATTTCCAATAATTTCCAAATTATGTCCATAATTGTCACCTAAATTATGTCCATACTCTTTAGGTTTAAAAATTATACCAATTAATGTCTCAAATTAATTTATATACCTTTAAAGCCATTTGATGCCAATTCACAATTTACATAATTAATATTTTCCCATTATCCCCACGTCGTTCGTAGGTTTTCTCATGAAATATGTTAGACTCACAAATAGTCTAACTTATAAAAAGAAAGCAACATCACAACTTGCATAACACATAAAATAGATTTAAGAATTATAGCACAAGTTTGCATAGCCAAGAATTTGCATAGGCAATGAACATACAAAACATAATCTTGCATAAACTATCATGGATCTGAATATAGATCTAAACATAAAAATGTGAACTTGCACATAAATATGGTTTTTCACCTAAACTTACATAAATTGTGAACTTGCATATAGATTCCTATAAACTTGCATATGGATCTAAACTCACATGTTTTGCATATAAACTAGCATATGTATATACTTGATTCATATATGAACTTGTATACAATTCACATATAGACTTGCATAAGATTCATTATTCAAACTAACATACGATTTAACATCCCAAACTTGCATAAAATTCACATATGAATTAGCATATGATTTAACATCCAAACTTGCATAAGATTCACATATGAATTAACATATGTTTTAACAACCCAAACTTGCATAAGATTCACATATGAATTAACATAAGGTTTAACACCCCAAATTTGCATAAAATGAATCAAGTTAAATATGAAATAGATCTACAAAGTTAAATAACATCATGCGATTCAACATACATGTTCTCATAATCCAATTACAACCCATCATATGAATTGCTCGCCTTTGATGTAGACTAATTGTTATTCTAATTTAGATTAGAATTGATTTTGCTTCTATCTTGCTTTTGAGTTGAAAGAGAATGGCGGCTACTCTAGGTTCACCATTGACGGCATGATGGCTCTTGGTATGAATTAGTGTGATTTTAGGTTGAGGGTTAGGTTGCTTATATAGAATTTTAATTAAATGAGAGCCGTCAGATTAACCTAGAAGAAATCAAGACCATCCAGACAAGATAGAATAACCATCTTAGCCCTAATGACTCGGCAGTGAGTCAAAACATCGTCACATTTCAGATTTGCCCGGGGGGTAGGTCGACCCCCTGGTCGACCTGTATGGGTAGATCGACCGCCAGGTCGACCTGGCCCTTGGGCGGGAGAATTCCCGCCCAACCTGCTTCCCTGTTTGAATTTTGAATTTCAAATTTTCTGAACCTGAGCTGTTTTTAATTTATTTAAATTTTGAAACTTCGGAAGGCCATAACTTCTTCATACGAAGTCCAATTCACGCAAACTCGGACTCTATCTCAAGAAGAATTCCGAGACGGACGCAATGGCATAACCCATTTCCCTTAATTCTCACATTTGAAATTAAGTATTCTTAAATTCGTTAATTTTTATTATTTAAAATCACGGGGTGTTACATTCTCCCCTCCCTAAAGGATTTCGCCCCCGAAATATCCAAGTTAAGGAGAATGTATATCCTAACATCCAATCATCCATTTACTAAACCATTAATCACAGGCATCCATTATCCTTAGAAGATTTCTAATGCCGTATGAACATATGCAAAATTTGTGTTTATATATTCCTTATCTAATGCAAAATCAGGCGGTCTACTGATTCAGTTGACCTCCTTAATGCAAATCATGATAGTGCCACACATCCATTATGTATACGAAAGAATCCTAACGATACATATTATTTCTACATGTGTGCACAACCATTCATCTAAATGCAGCATCCATATGATAACACAACCATTATACATCCATTAATTTAAATATGCACACACATTTATATGCAATATGAAGCTGATTGAGCCAATCTAGTGCCTAATGTGTGTGTACATGCATCCGCGAGCAACCACTTGCAACCACTAGCAACCATCAATCACAACATGTTTCAAATACATGTTTATATCCATCGGTTTCTACCTAAGGCTAAAGAATAGGACTGAGGAGATATACTTGAAAGATAGATTTAAGCATGAATAAACTTATGAAAAAAGAGATCAAGGAGGTACCCTCAAAGAGAAAAGGGTAGGCTGCGCGTATTTTCCTCTCAGTTTCCCAAGTCGCGTCTTCCTCAGCATCACTCCATTGAACTTTAACAAGCTTGACTTCATGGTTGCGTAGCTTTTTAACTTCCGTACCCAAGATACGAGTTGGAACTCTTCTCACAGTCGCTTCTCGTTCCACTTCTACTTCCTCAAGTATGCTTGGCTCCACCACTTCCGCAGATTCATGTAAGCATTTTCGTAGTTGAGAAACATGAAAAACATTATGAACTCCAGCCAGTCTCCTGGGTAGCTCTACTTTGTAAGCCATCATCCCAATCCTTTCAATGATAGGAAATGGACCTACAAATCTTGGTGCTAGCTTTCCTACGGACCCAAAGCGAATGACATTCCTAAAAGAAGACACTTTAAGGAACACCATATCTCCAATCTTAAACTCAAGGTCGGTCCTTCTTTTGACTGCATAAGACTTTTGTCTATCTTGTGCAGCCTTCATCCGTCTTCTTATCAAGTCCACCTTTTCTAAGGTTTCTCTAATCATGTCCGGCCCAGGTACGAGTTTGTCTGTAGACTCCCACCAACCAGTTGGTGATCGGCATAGTCTTCCATATAAAGCTTCGAAGGGCGCCATGCCTATGGTGGCTTGATAACTATTGTTGTAGGAGAATTCCACCAAAGGAAGATGATCCTCCCATGTCCCCCCAAAGTCAAGATTGCACAATCTCAAGAGGTCTTCTAATACTCTGTTCACCCTTTCCGTATGACCATCGGTTTGGGGGTGATAGGCCGTGCTTAAGCATAATTGTGTGCCTACCGCCTCTTGTAAACTCTTCCAAACTCGCTCGTAAAGATAGGATCTCGATCACTCACTATGCTGGAGGGTATCCTATGGAGTTGAACTATTTCCTTAAGATAAGTGGATGCTAGGGATGAGGTAGTCCTTCTACTTTTAACAGGTATAAAGTGAGCGCTTTTAGTGAGCCTGTCCACTATTACCCAAATATTGGTAATGCCCCTTCTTAAACTAGGCAACCCATCAACAAAGTCCATTGAAATGCTATCCCAATTCCACTGTGGGACCTCGAGAGGATGAAGCAGACTACCGGGCTTCTTCTGCTCCACTTTCACTTGCTGGCATATCAAACACTTAGCGACGAACTCAGCTACATCACTCTTCATGCCATTCCAAAAGAAAACCCTTTTTTTATCTTTATACATCTTGTCTCCGCCTGGGTGTATGGTCAGTTTGGAATGGTGCGCCTCTTCGAGAACCGTCTTCACTAAATCCCATACTTGTGGGATGCATAACCTTCCATCCCATCTCAGCCAACCACTATCATCGATGGAGTATCTATTGAGGTGACTAGAAGTCTTACCCCTAACTAGCTTTTCCATCACATCAACTAGCTGAGGGTCTTTTCGTTGCGCGGTTCCTATTGAGTCCAAAAGAGTAGGCCGCACCTCTAGTGATGCTAACAGACCAGGCAAAATTTCAGAGGAGGGTCTAAAATTAAAGTTTGCTATATATTCCAAGCTTTGCCTTTCTACAAAGAGGGGACTCAAGGTCAGCTTCTTCCTACTTAAGGCATCTGCTACCACATTGCCCTTGCCTGGGGTATAGGAAATCTCAAAATCATAAGATGCCAGAAATTCCACCCACCTCTGCTGTCTTATGTTAAGATCTTTCTGCAAGAAAAGGTACTTCAATGATTTCTGGTCAATATACAATTCAACTTCTCACCTAGGAGATAATGGCTCCAAGACTTAAGCGCAAAGACGATGGCAGCCAACTCTAGATCGTGGGTTGGGTAGTTTTTCTCATGTACTTTCAACTGTCTGCCTCCATAAGCTACTACCTTCCCTTCTTGCATCAAAACAACACCTAGTCCTGTACCACATGCATCCGTGTATACAGTAAACATCTTGCTCCCATCCGGCAATGTCAGAAATGTGGATGTTGTTAGAGCCCTTTTCAAGCGTTGGAAAGCAATATCGCAATCCAAATCCTACGTGAAAGTTAGGTTCTTCTTTGTTAATCTTGTGAGTGGGGCTGAGATTTTAGCAAAGTCTTTAATGAATTTTCAGTAAAATCCCGCCAGCCCAAGAAAGCTTCGGACTTCGGTTGCATTCCGTGGAACCTTCCAATTTTGCATCGCAACTACTTTTGCGGGGTCCACGGCTAACCCCTCTTTGGACATCACATGTCCAAGAAACCTCACCTCTTCTCTCTAGAAATGGCATTTGGAGAATTTGGCCTTCAGCTGATGTGTACGAAGAGTATCCATAACTTCCCTTAAATGCAAAGCATGTTGTTCTTCATTCTTCGAGAAGATCAAAATGTCGTCTACGAAGACCACCACAAACTTATTAAGGAATTCTCTAGACACCCTACTCATCAAGTCAATGAAGTAAGCGGGTGTGTTTGTCAAGCCGAAAGGCATGACAAGCCATTCGAAGAAACCATCCGAGGTTCCGAACGCGGTCTTATCGATGTTGTCTTCAGCCACTCTTAGCTGATGGAACCCAGTAGCCAAATCTAGTTGGGAGAAAATAGACGCACCTACAAGCTGATATCAAGTCATATATTCTAGGAAGTGGGTGCCTATTCTTCTTGATCAGCTCGTTTAGCTCCCTATAATCAACGCATAGGCGAAGCGAACCATTCACTTTGGTTGCGAATACTACTGGAGCACCCCATTCAGAAATACTTCGCCTTATAAACCCCTTTTCGAGTAGCTCTTTGACTTGCTTACTGAGTTCTTTTCTCTCCGTAGGAGCCATGTGTCTAACGGGTAGAGCTACGGGTTTCGCATTATCAACAAGGTATATGCGGAAGTCTATATCCCGCTTTGGAGGTAAGCCCTTCACCTCTTTAAATACATCTGAGTATTCACGGACTACTCTAACAGACTACACGTTTTCAACAGACGCATCAAGAGATTCTAGGTAACTAAGCATAACAGAATATATGGGGTTACAAGAGATTTCGAGAGTGTTGCCAAGGCGAGTCATAAGTCTAGCCACTCCCTTTTCACAATCTAGGATGGCACCATTACTGGATAACCAATCCATGCCTAGAATCAATCCATAGCCCGTGAAGCCAAGAACGAAGGCATTGCATTCAAACTCAACGCTCAAGATAAAAACTCTCAAATCCCGACAAATCATTGAAAGATGAGCCGAACCACGAATAGGATTTGGGACTACTATGGGATTCATAACTAGACTAGTATTTAGGTGTAGTGTTTCAACTAATGAAGCAGACACAAACGAGTGTGAAGCGCCAGAATCAAATAAAGTATGAACAGGATGATCAAACAAAAAAAACCAAACTTTCAACAGAAATGTTTCTACATCTTTCATGTCCTGGTGCCATGAGAATGTGAACCTGCCCTCTTGCCAGCCCTGGTGCCATGAGAGCCTGAATCTGTCCTCCAGAAGTAGACCCAGTTCTTTGCCCTAGTCCCTGTTTCCTCAGGTAATCATTAATTAGATGTCCTGCCTCTCCACAGTGGAAACATCCAGTCTTCTTCTTCTTCCTAAAGTCCTTGCTCAGATGGCCTGGTGTTCCACAATTAAAGCACCTTTTCTTTCCTTTGCTATTGTTGTCCTTACCACCTTTCTTAGGTTGCTGCTGTGACTTCTTTTGATCCCCTTTATTTTCTGGTGCCTTATTAGCATTGGCGCCTTTCTCCTCTTCATGCATAAGCGCCATGTCAACTAGTTTCTCAAAGGTAGCCCCATAGGAATGTGGGTCATAGCTAACCCATGTAGAGGCTCATTCAAACCTTTAACGAACCTCAGGGCCTTCTTTTCAGGTGTGTTGACCAAGTCTAAGACAAACCTCGCCAACTGACTGAACTTGTTGACGTACTCCTTTACTGATAAATTCCTCTACTTCAATGCCAAGAATCTTTCCATGTATAAATTCTCTTCTTCTTGTGAGAGAAATTTCATCTCGAACCTATGTCTGAAATCCATCCATGTCTCTACTGGATGCTCTCCACTCGTGACCTCCCACCAAAACGAGGCTTCGTCCTTCATTAACCAAGCGGCCAATTGGATCTTCCTTCCATCTTCTACCTCGAAGATACCAAACAAGTCTTCTACCTCCTTAAGCCATTTTCGAGCTTCAACAAACGTCTCTGATCCGTGAAAAGGTTTTCTACCCGTTGCTCGAAAGTCTTTGCATATCTTTGAAAAAGTGTCAACACGGGGAGGCGGAGGGGGAGGAGCGGCTACAGCTGGGGAAGGAGGGATGTCTGTTGGGCCTGCGGGGATGGCCCTAGCCTCTAGATACCTTCTGAACCCGGTATTCCCTCGGGTATCTCGGGTAACCCAGACATGCTGAAAAGAAAATGAAGAGATTCAAAACGGAGAATTAGAAAGAAAGGTATATGACTCTTTGGGGTTATATTTTTTAAACAAACTTTTCTCTTGAAAAATACTCTCCTTAAAACATACTTTTGAAAGTATTTCTTTATAAAATGCTTTTGAAAAACAGTTTTTCAAAATCTCTTATCTGTTATGTTAACCTTCGGCTCTGATACCACGTGTAACACCCCACATCCATTAACGTCACTCTCAAATGGAATGCATTAACTTTCATGGAGTATTATTGGTGAATAGAACAGAATATAACAAGACAGATACATATATTGGTACTTGAAAAATTTCAAAACAACATTTATTGCAGCGGAGAAATAGTTTGATTACAACAACATCATAAACCAACATAACAACCAAGTACACCTAGTAACCATCTTGACAAATTGTTTTCTGAGTGCATAAAATAAAAAGCATAACCCCAACATAAGTAGCCATAAAAGAGATGAGCTGAACTTTACTTTCAGCAATCCAAGCACTTCCAAAAGAGAGAGAAAGATCCTGATCAAGCTCCACTAGTACTAGTCCCACCTTGAGAACCTTGGGGGGGGGGGGGGGAGGAGGAAGAAAAGAGGCAAAAACAAAGGGGGTCAGACATAAAATCTGGCAAGTACCATAACTTTAACAATACAAGTATGAAAGTAATTAGGATAAGGCATAAACTGGTAAAATAAGGAATGACTGTGAACCAAGTGGGCAAGACAAAACAAACAAGAGGAATATTCTAGCGTTAATCTTGCTCCTAATCACTATAGGATATTTGCTATACTGCACCACTACAAGTCACCCTAAGAGTTGAGCCCGCCTACATAATAATCATAATGGTAGTTTCATGTACCCCTAGCTGCCTTCATAGGTGTCGCCTGCCCCTATCTCCACTAGTTGTACCCACTACCCCCATGCGATCAGCTCCCTAACTCATAGATACCCGTTCTGGTCCCACAGTGGGATGTATCACTCCCCAAAGTGGCAACCCGATACCACTAAAGAAGCACGGCTTATATCTACATGATGCAACAACGTCTTACCTACCAGCCTGGGCCCACGCATGCACATGACCCCGTTGGACTTGCGTTGCCAGCGTTAACCCATTTTGACCTCTTACAATCAAACCCAGTAAGTGTGTCCCGTCCTCGATCTACACAAAGATACTTAATGGGTTACTGGTTTGAAATGGGTCCCTCATGCTTGACACAAGCTTTCCACCTATGCTTGGTCCCCACTAGAATTTTTCCACTTAACCCCCTCTTATTCATTTCTTCTTTACGTGTTTCAATATGGTTAAGTGTTTCTAATCGTATTTCACATGCCACCCATGTCACCCACTTAACCCCCATGTCCCACCACATGTTTATCTTGGTTAATTGTTACTTAATTGATTATAACCGTAATCTTGTAAGACCTCCCACATTAGACTCCCGTTTGCGGTTGCTGGATTTGCCGGGCAGGTCCGGGCAGTCTTATACCGCAAACGTATCTAACCTCGTGTCATTACAACTGTTACGCATTTAATTTATTCCTTCGACCTCTCACATTAGGCTACCGTTTGTAGTTGCTGGATTTTCCTGGCGGGTCCGGGCAGGTCTGGGCGGGTCCAGGCGGGTCCGGGCAGTCTTACACCACAAACGAGTCTAACCTCATGTCTTAGGCATTTATTATTACAAATTATTTCACCACAATATGAATTAATTATCCCTATTCAAATTTCCAATAATTTCCAAATTATGTCCATAATTGTCACCTAAATTATGTCCATACTCTTTAGGTATAAAAATCATAACAATTAATATCTCAAATTAATTTATATGCCTTTAAAGCCTTTTTATGCCAATTCACAATTTACATAATTAATATTTTACCATTATCCCCACGTCGTTCGTACGTTCTCTCATGAAATATGTTAGACTCGCAAATAGTCTAACTTATAAAAAGAAAAGCAACATCACAACTTGCATAACACATAAAATAGACATAAGAATTATGGCATAAGTTTGCATAGCCAAGAATTTGCATAGGCAATGAACATACATAACATAATCTTGCATAAACTATCATGGATCTGAATATAGATTTAAACATAAAAATGTGAACTTGCGCATAAATATGGTTTTTCACCTAAACTTACATAAATTGTGAACTTGCATATAGATTCCTACTTATAGATTCCTATAAACTTGCATATGGATCTAAACATGTAAATTAGCGTCACATGTTCTGCATATAAACTAGCATATGTATATACTTGATTCATATATGAATTTGCATACAATTCACATATAGACTTGCATAAGATTCATTATTCAAACTAACATACGATTTAACATCCCAAACTTGCATAAAATTCACATATGAATTAGCATATGATTTAACATCCAAACTTGCATAAGATTCACGTATGAATTAACATATGTTTTAACAACCCAAACTTCCATAAGATTCACATATGAATTAACATATGGTTTAACACCCCAAACTTGCATAAAATGAATCAAGTTAAATATGAAATAGATCTACAAAGTTAAACAACATCATGCGATTCAACAGACATGTTCTCATAATCCAATTACAACCCATCATAATTAATTTAATAATTATATTGTGAAAGAAATGGTACTCGCAACCAAAAGAACAGTCTTGTTTTTCTGGGATTTGTATTCTGAAACTGAATTGCTCGCCTTTGATGTAGACTAATTGTCATTCTAATTTAGATTAGATTTGATTTTTCTTCTATCTTGCTTTTGAGTTGAAAGAGAATGGCGGCTACTCTAGGTTCACCATTGAGGACATGATGGCTCTTGGTATGAATTATTGTGATTTTAGGTTGAGGGTTAGGTTGCTTATATATAATTTTAATTAATTGAGAGCTGTCAGATTAACCTAGAAGAAATCAAGGCCATCTAGACAAGATATAATAACCACCTCAGCCCTAATGACTCAGCAGTGAGTCAAAACATCGTCACATTTCAGATCTGCCCGGGCGGTAGGTCGACCCCCAATCGACCTCCTGGTCGACCTTTATGGGTAGGTCGACCCCCGGGTCGACCTGGCCGTTGGGCGGGTGAATTCCTGCCCAGCCTGCTCCCCTGTTTGAATTTTTAATTCCAAATTTTCTGAACCTGAGCTGTTTTTAATTTATTTAAATTCTGAAACTTCGGACGACCATAACTTTTTCATACGGAGTCCAATTCACGTAAACTCGGACTCTATCTCAAGCAGAATTCCAAGATGAACACAATGGCGTAACCCGTTTCCCTTAATTCTCAAATTTGAAATTAAGTATTCTTAAATTCCTTAATTTTTAATATTTAAAATCACGGGGTGTTACAGTTTTCATTTAAATTAAAATTTAAATAAATTTATATTTAATTTAAACATACATTTTAATTTACCGGGGCCACATACTAACTCCAAAAAAATAAATCTAGCTATGTTTTGACGATAAGGTTCTAACAAAATTAATTTAGTTGAATTTGGAGACCATTTGAAAAACGGTCATTTTCCAGTCGATTAAATTCAAACTGAATTGACCAAACACGTTTAAATCCACAACACTCACATATTGATTCCAAAAATGATGAAAATTGGAATCTAGCAATAATTTGATATTCTAGATCCAACAAAAGGGGTCTCATAAAAAATGGAGGTTGTTTGCAAAATGGCTATTTTTAAGTGCTATATATTAAATAAATTCCATAGCGACTATTCTGAATTTTCAACTGGACATCATTTTTTATTCCCATTATGAAATCTGGATTTTTCACATTCGTAGGAAAGATATTTTCAAACAGAATCAAATATTTCTGGTTTTACTAAAATTCGGCCTATTTTGAATCCTGTACATTCATTTGAAGTCTGAAAACGAATTTTCAAACTACCGCGCCATTTTCAGTTCCTTTTATAATTAAAATAAATATTTATATTCTAGTTTCCATTTAAATAAATTTATTTGTTCTAATTCTACTCAAAATAAATTTCTAGTCATTATTATTTATAATAAATCCTTTCAAAAATATTCAAAATTCATTAAAATTGCCAAAATAAAATTTTTAAATTGGTTCTGATTTTCCGGGTTGTTATAAGGAGTAGCATCGCTATGGTTCACTATGCTACCACTAGGATCTGTAGATCAATTCTCCGATTTTGCCAGGAAGTTCAGGGAATAATTCATATTATATACATCAAAAGCCAAAGGCATTATGTCGCTATTAGGACTGGAGCAAAATCCTAGAGAGTCAGTAAAGGCTTTTCTTAGTCGTTTCATTACTGCTGTGACAGAAATTGAAAATTCTGAGCCTTGGATGATATTAATGGCACGAGTTGAAGCTATGTATAAGAAGACTGAGTTTAGAAAATAGGTGAAGATAAAGGAACCTAACACACTCGAGAATTTCTACAAACGGGCTGAAGAGTTCATTAGATTGGAAGAGGACCCTTCTGGCACTCAGAATATCACTGAAAGCAGTAATGTGAAGGGTAAGAGAAGTGACGACACTCAAGGCAATAAGAAAGATGTCGGAGGGTAGAAAAGGGGAACAAATAGGAATGATAAGAAGAATAACAAGAGGCTTTGCTTTTTCAGGAATGAAAAGTTGATTCCTCTAAGTGATACTCTGGAGACATCTTCTTTGCCACAAAAGACGTTGGATATTATTCGACACCACGACCGTTGAAGATAGGAGAGCAGGCAGCGAATTCTAGAAGATTCTGCTGCATTCACAATCTGCCTGGTCATAGTACTAATGAATGTTGACATATGAAAAGCTTAATTAAGGAGGATTTGGAAAAATAAGCTGCAATAGTATGTCAAAAAACAACAAGCCACAAATCCTTCTCCAGTTCCTCAGGGGCAAAGTGCACCCGCCAATCAGTTAGGCCTAAGTGACAGAGCTCTAGCACATACTAATGCAAGACCAATGATAAATACCATATCTGGTGGTCCTCTTCGAGCGGGTAAAAGTTAAGGGGAGATTGAGAGATACGCGAATGTTTTAAAGTATACTCCTAGGGAAGGGAGATGCTTGATCCTCAGTAATACCATTCCCCTGAAGCAACATAAAACTTCCTATGGAGACATCGTGTTCAGGGATAAAGATTCAGAAGGTGTGGAAGCTATAACCCTTGATCCAATGGTGGTCATAGTTGGAATCAGTCCAACAATGGTCAGAAGAGTGTTAGTCAATTGTGGTGCTTTTGTTATTGTCCTTTTCCGAAAGGCATTCAATTTGATGAATCTCTCGATGATTAATGTGCAAGCTTGTCAAACGAAGATCCAAGGGTTCACAGGCATGTCAAAGCAACCGATTGGAACAACTGACTTGCTTGTGGAACTAGGGGAAGGAGAGAGAAAGGCTATCTTGAAGCAAATTTTTGTTCTAGTTGATGAAGTTTCTTCTTATAATTTAACCTTGGCAGACCTGCTTTGGTTGATTTCAGAATTGCACTGGCTCTGTGTTGTTTAACGATGAGGTTTCCATAGAGAAAGGTGCAGGTGTGGTGAAAGGAGATTAGAATAATGCCATTGAATGTTACATTATTGAGTTGAGAGAAGCAAAGAAAATGGATAAGGGGAAGAATGTGGAGGGCCCTCTTCCAATTTGTGAACCTTTCTTATAGCGGTTAAAGCGTGGCCCCTGCACTGGTGATCATAGTGGGGCTCAGAAAGAAATGGATCCTCGAAATATAGTGCAGGGGATAATCGAGCCGTGCCCGTGGAGATCACGATACCTATTACAGTCCATCCAAAGGATCCTGATCTAGTCCTGAATATCGGATCTCAGTTTGGCCAGAAGCTGCAAAAGGAGTTAGTTGTATTCTTAAAGCTAATTTGGACGTATTCGCCTGGAGTCATGCTGATATGTGTGGCCTATCCCCTAAAGCAGTAGTCTAAGCCTTGAATATTAACCCTCATGTCTTGCTTGCAAAGCAAAAGAGAAGAATTCAAGGCCCCGAAAGATCAGTGGCTCTCAAATAAAAAGTGGATAGTTTGATGGAAAATCACTTTAAAAGTCAGTCCACATATCTAGATTGGGTGTCCAATCCTGTTCTGGTGAAGAAACCCAATTGCAAGTGGCACATATGCATAAATTATTAGGATCTCAATAAGGCATGCCCTAAAGATAGTTTTCGATTGTCCAAAATTGATCTGCTAGTAGACTCGATAACAAGGCACGAATTGTTATCGTTTAAGGACACTTATTCGGGACAATCAGATAATGATTCACGAGACAAATAAGGAGAACACCAGCTTTGTCACAGATGTGAGACTGTATTGCTATAAAGTCATGCCATTTAGGTTGAAGAATGCAAAGGCAACTTACCAACGACTTGTTAATGCAATGTTTAAGTCACAAATTGGCAAGACTATGGAAGTTTATGTTGATGATATGATGGATAAGTACAAGAAGGCGACCGATCACATAGAGAATCTAGCTGAAATGCTCGATATTTTGAGAAGATACAACATGAAGCTGAATCCACTCTAGTGTTCATTTGGAGTCACATCCGGGAAGTTCTTAGGGTTCATGGTAAATGCCATTGGCGTTAAAGCCAACCCTACTCAAATTTCAGCATTGAAAGAGGTGCGGGCTCCTAGAAACAAGAATGAAATTCAAAGTTTGAATGGGAAGATTGTTGCATTAAGTCACTTCTTCTTGAGAGCAACTGATATGTGTACTTCATTCTTTGATGCATTGGAAAAGGGAAAGAAGGATTTCGAATGGACTTCAGCTTGCCAGACGGCCTTCGATGAACTGATCAAGCACAATGATACACCCCTAATTCTTTCCAAGCCCAATGGTGGAGAGATTTGTTTCTATATTTGGAAGTGTCGTCCCATGCTTTAAAAGTTTCCTTGGTGCGAGAGGACTCAAGACTCAGTGGCCTGTGTATTACATAAGCAAAAGGCTCACCAGGGCAAAGTTGAATTATCCAAAGTTGGAGAAGCTCGCATATTGTCTACTCCTCGCCTCAAAGAAGTCCAGGCCATACTTTCAAGCCCATTCTATCAACGTGCTCATAGATCAGCTGCTAAATCAAGTCTTGTTTCACCGTCAGACTTCGGGTTGGTTATTGAAGTGGAACATTGAGCTCAGTCAGTATGATATCGTGTATCACCCCCGAAGAGCAAAAAACGGGAAAGCTTTAGCAGTTTTCATTGCCAAGTCCACATATAGATGTAATAATAAGTAGGAACCTATTGAAGTGGTGGTCAAGTGAAAGTCGTTTGTCGATGAAGCCATGAACGAATACTGTTCAGGAGCAGGAGAGCTTATAGAGACTCTCGAAGGACGTTCAGTGTGCTATGTTTTAAGATTGTAATTCCCATCAACAAATAATGAAGTTGAGTATGAACCGTTAATCGATGGATTGAAAATATGCAAGGAATTAAATTTGAAATCCTTACATATTTTTAGTTATTCATAGATGGTGGTGTGTAAGGTTCGAAGGGAGTTTCAAGCCAAAGGAGAAAATGTTCCTCTTATCTGTCAGAAGCTTGGGAACTCCTAAACAACCTCGACTATTACACCGTAACTCATATCCCTAGAGAAGTGAACATGAAGGCAGATTCACTTGCCAAGTATGCCAGTACAGGAGGTGCTCAACTGTTTAGATTAGTACATGTGGAGATACTCTCAAATCCCAGCACCGATGAGGTTTATGTTGATTGGGTCATGGAAATTGCTGAAGAGCCGAAATGGTGGATGACTATGATAAAAGAGTACCTCCTCAATGGAATGCTTCCAACAGACCCAAAGAAGCAAAAAAACTGTCGTGGAAAGCCTCTTTGTTTCTCATATAGGATGGTCGATTTTACAGGCAGGGTTTCTCTATGCCTTTACTTCGATGTGTTACTAGAGAGGAATCCAGGACAATTTTCGTAGAATTGCATGGCGGAGAGGGCAGAGGATATTGGGGTAATTAAGCATTAGCCAAAAAGATTATTCGATACGGTTATTTATGGCCTGATCTAAATGAAAACTCTATATATTACACCAGAAAGTGTGACAAATGCCAAAGGTTCGCCAAGATTCCACAAGCACCATCCACAGAATTAACTCAAATGGATAGCCCATGACCATTCGCTATTTTGGGAATTGATCTGATTGGAGCATTGCAGACTGCCAAGTTTAGCATGAGATATGCCATTATAGCCATTGATTATTTCACTAAGTGGGCCGAAGCAAAGCCACTTGCCACCATTACCTCGAAGAAAGCTATTAACTTTGTGTTAAAAAATATTATTTGCAAGTTTGGTGTACCTTAGAAAACAGTAATAGACAATGGAACTCAGTTCGAGAGTGATGAATTCAAGAGTGTCTGTGCCAAGTATAAGATCTAGAAGAGCTTCGCAGCTGTGGCCCATCCGTAGGCGAACGGAAAGTGGAAGGAGTGAATTTTTTTATCAAATCAACCATCAAAAAGTGACTAGAGAAGGCTAAATAGGGTTCAGTATATGAGCTTCTTCTTGCACTATAGGCATACTGGATGACTCACAAATCTGCAAATGGGCACACACCATTCTCTTTGACATTTGTCTCCAAAGAAATTATTCCAGTGGTGTTGGAAGTTCCCACTCATTGAAGAATTCACTTCAATCAAGTGGAAAACAAGTAGCTACAATTGGAAGCTCTTGATCAGCTTCAAGAGAAGAGAGATGGAGCCGAGCTTCGAATTGCAACACACCAGAGAAGAATAGCTAGGCATTTCAACACCAAAGTCCAACATAGAACTTTTGATGTTGGAGACCTAATGCTAAAGTGGGTGATGACGGGCACTGGAGTATTTGGGCCTAATTAGGAAGGACCTTACATCATTAGCCAAAAGCTCATGGATGGAATATTCAATTTATCAATGGCTAATGGAATTTTAATACCGAGAGCCTGGAACAATGACCATTTGTATCGATATTTTACTTAAAGCATTATTCAATTCTTGAAAAAATATATAATTTTTCATGCAAGTATAAACTTCCATGTTTAAAGGGGTATTGTAAGTGAACGTCATCTCTATTAATGAAAGTCTACACCTTCTTATCTCGATCATATATTGGCATATTTTTGTCAAATAATTCAAAACTTGCTTTAAATCGATTTGACATTGTAGACTATATAAAGTGCATTTGCTTGCTCACAATCCGATAATACCTGGTGACCTTTACAACACATCCTGATAGAGACAACTCAAGTGTTGAGTGCCATAAATATCATTCTGCTCATATGAGAAGATGTAATGCACCACCTTAAAGATTGAAATGGGGAGTAACTAAGAGTCAAGTGGTGAAAAGCACGACAAGCAAACACGAAGACAAAAGATCTCCCAAAGTGAGGCACCCAATGAAGTCTTTGAAGCCTAATTTACTCGGCTGGATTGTAGATGAACATTAGGCTAATCCAATAACCTCTCTGGGTGCACCCTGTGAAGTCTCTGACGCCGATTTACTCGGCTGGATTTTAGACAACATTGGGCTAAACCAAAGACATCTCCAGGTGCACCCAATGAAGTTTCCGGCGCTCGATTTACTCAATTGGGTTGTAGACGAACGTTGGGCTAAACAAATGTCCTCCAAAAGAAAAGGGAATTGTCCTCCCAAAGAGAGGCAAATACACCCAAGACCTCCCAGAGGTGCACCCAACAAGATCGCCAATGCCTGATTTACTCAGCTCGATTGTCAAGTCTGGTCTGGTCGAACATCTCGATCCATCTTCTTCCCGCCTTTAGAATAGTTACCCGACATTAAGGGGAGTTTGCTAGTTCTGGTCGAAGGAGTTGGGGGGATGGACTCGCCCGCATCTTTAACTTCTTCTTCATCCTTTGGAACATATGGAGTTAAAACAGATGTCTTCTTGCTAGCGCTGCATTTTCTCCTGTGCCTTCCGGATGGAGTTTTCTTATCCAAAGATGGAATCTCTATACACTCAGTAACATCTCTCTCCAGACTGCCTTCTTCAACATCTTTTATTTCCCTCTTGTTAAGACATTTGGGTCATCTAAACCAAGAAGCACGATAATCTTCTCTGATTTTGACCCAGGCTAAGAAGAAAAAGAGGGAGTAGGCTCGCGAGCTGTAGAAGAGCTCGGTCGAGGGGTAACAGTCAAAGTACTTATCGTCACTTGAATAGAAGGAGTAAAGATGGCTTCGATTCTCGTTCCTTCAGGCACAATAGGAGAAGGCTTTGGAATGTCCAAGCCTAATTCAAATGACTAATAATCAAGGAATTCGTCGTACCCATATGGAGTGAATAAGAAATCTAGCAGGAATGGATCAATGCCGGTTTTACCTGAGATGAGTGGGCTTTTGATGTTTACTTCATAATAATTCGGCTCATCGTCGTTGCCATCATCACCCTCTGAATGTTCCTCAACGACCTCCTTCTTTTCTCCAGGACTAGTAGTGGATTCAGTAGAAGGCACAACAAGAGGGTTAGGATTAGAAATCTTAGCATTAGTGGAAGTAGTGTCAATAGTGGTAGCAACTGTGTCTGGAACATGCTCCCCAAAAGGACTGGCTCCAACCGCTAAGTCCCGCTCCTTCCTAATTTCTTCTTTTCCCTTAGCAAGGATAGCGCGAGATTCATCACCCAAGTAATGCCCGTAAAACTCCTCTTCCGTATAACCGCTACCCTCGAGTTGCGCAAGAATTGCTTCCCAAACATCGACCAAAGTTATCATATACTTATCTTCCAGGAAAGATAAACTCCCTCGCCCCATGACGCTGAGAGTGTAAAATTTGAATAAAGTGGAACTGAATCCATTGTTGGTCTCAGCATCTGCTTGCTCAGCAGCCACCTTATCCAAAAGAGCTTGATTCCACTCTCGCTTTAGTTCCTCCACTCTGGCCTTCAGCAAAGAAATTTATAAATCCGAAGAATTAACTTTTTCTTCAAACTGGCAGTGCTTTCTCGTTAAGTTTCAATATATTTCTGCTCCACGACTAATCTGTCTTTGGCATTCTTTTGGGCTGAGTGAGCATCCTTAACTTAAGTCATTAGCTTAGTTTCCCTCTTCTTATGAGAAGAAGAAGTAGTAGCAAGCTCTTCCATATCCCTCTGATTTTCAGCCTCCATCTCCTCATTCCTTTTTGAAAGAAATTCGATGTCAGTACCTTGTGATTAAAGTGTTCTTTCCCACTCAACCTTGTCGTTCCCCATAGTCAGCAGAGCCTCGTAATCAAGTTTGTTGTTTTTCTGCAGTTCATCAACCAGCTTATGCCAATTGATCGGCCTCTCGACATCATCATTCATCTTCTTGAGATTCCTCAGCATCACCTTTCTATCCATTGGATTTATGTTTAATTCAAATCGAACTCCTTTCAAGAACCAATGGGGAAAACGTGAAGAGTGTGTGTTAGGTGCAGGCGGGAGAGAGTAGCGTAGCCTTTGAATGATTTTTTGGATATCAATAGGAGGGGAAGCAACAACTGGAGGTGCAATTGGTTGAAGGCTTACGGGAATCTAACCAGTAGGAACAGGATCCTTGTCGATTTTTGCACGTTTATGTGAATCATCTCCACCATGATCCTTTTTCTTTTTATCCCTTTCCTTCCTCTTCTTGCGATCATCTTCCTTCCGTCTGTCCCAGTCATGAAGATCTTCACGGGCTTTCCTACTTCGCTCATCCCTATCCCTTCGGTCCTGCTCCTCTTTGGATTTTCTTGCCCTCCTCTCTTTTTTAGTCTTCGTATGAGGACGGGATAGCCTATAACACTATGAATTATAAGAACCTGTATAATGGTTGAAGTCATCCATATATGTATGATTCATGGCTTGACTTAAAGCAAAGGAAAACGAGAGTTCCGTGTTTAGAGCAACAAATACTGGGGCAAGGCAGAAAGATACACATGCAAGATATCAAAAGCTCTAAGTGTGTGATCTAATGCGCATCGAACAATGAACAACTCGTCGTTTTCGGAGTCAAAGTGGCTGTAATGGTAGAAATTAATTTTTGAGATGGAGGAGTGAGAGACAATTCAGAAGATGTCTTTCAAACCGATGCATTAAGTTTGGAAGTTACAATATCACCCGTGAAAAGCTCGCCTTAGGTTACAATAAGATCGCTTAAACCCCCATATATATCAGAAAAGTCTCCTCGGTTGTGACTGGAAACATGGAGTTAGCATCGCCTCTTTCAACATTAGAATCACCTTTACCCACAATCTCTCCTTCTTCAAGCTTCTCACCAATCTTCGTAGGAGATTTTCCCTCATGATGGGTAACTTCTCCCTCTTCAATGATGGAAGAAAATTTAGGCTGGGCAGATGATTTAGCTCCACCAATAGGGTCCGAGCACTTCTTTAATACAGACTCCTCGATAGAACTTTTCAATGTAATGTCTTCTCCAGAGGCTGGGGCATCCATCGTTTTAGGTGTAGAATGAGAAGCAGAAGAAATTTCTCGAGAAAGAAAACATTAAGAAGCATCAAGCAATCCAAATTGATGAAGAAATTCTTCCTTGATCAAGAACTTTTTAGTCCTCTCTTTATCACTAACAACCTTCAGAATCTCGAGAGTAGATTTACAAATGACAAGAGATGGTAGTTCGCAAGGGAAAGGAAAATTCAGCGCCTAATAATCAAGACTTAAAAAAACTAAGTAGAGAGCTCTGAGCGGATATGTTCACCTACTTCCATCAAAATTCCATAGAAGCTCTCCAGGCATCGAACAAAAAAGAATTGGTTCACGAATCCTGAATCACTGTCTTACAAGTCAAGGATAAGCCGACGATTTCAAGCACCTTTGACAAACACATTAAAAGGATGTCCTTTCTCCATTTGAAAACACATAAATAGAAGATTCCCTGAAAAGTAGGCATGGAATGCATTGTTCTCATAAAAAGCACACATAGCCCTATTAAAATGGCATAGCCATTTGGGTGTAGCAGAAAGGGGGCAATCGCTAAGTGTCGAAGGACCATATGCAGAAACGGATTGAAAGGAGGAATGGTTCCACCCATTAACATATGTTAACTAACTGCAACAAAGCTGAAAGGGCGACGATCGAAAGACTCCTCTTTCACTGGTAATCTGGAATCAATTTCAGGAATGACGAATTGAGCACATATTTGCTTAAAAGAACATTGAGTTAATGTCGAAGAGCGTCTCTCTGGTGGATTGCCTATAGGATGGGGAATAGGAAAATGATGATGTGCTTCCGACCCTAGAGCTATAGTCGTTCTAAGATCAGAAACTTGAGTAGAAGCTCCAGTTTGAGCAAAAGTAGTCACATCTTCAAAATGAAGACGAGTATCTGTTCTACACAGGAATCTCATTTTTAAATAAACTACAGGTGCACAATTCCTAAAGTGTGAAGTGCTGTGCAAAATATATAAGTCATTAAAAACAAAGCTTGAAATCTGCAGTTGGCATGTGTCGATTAGCGAATCTCAAGTGTCATCACGAATTCGAATTAGAATGTCGTGTCTATGTAAGCGATGTTCAACAAATTATAAATGATTGAATGAAATAGTTTTGTATAAGCGCTCCATTCAATTCAAGTCAGGGAATTCATGGTAGTTTAATTTTTTTATAATCAAATTAATCTGTCATTGACAGAGGCAATCAACGGAAAAATATCCACCTAAATTGGTGCAAGTGCTCTTGTTATTACAGGACATCAACAAAAAGAGGCCGATTCAATCGGTTTGGTCACTTTCAATTTAGTCGCTTCAATAACTCCAACGATCAACCTAGAAACCATCAATCCATTGACCATGTGTGAATTAAGAGCCGAAAGTCATGCAACCAAGGCATGGGATCCATGGGAAGTCACGATCCGTTGGTTGAACAAAACACGCCACCTATCTAGAGTCGCGATCCATCGTTCAAGTAAGACACGTAGCCCACAAAAATGCTACCAAACTCTACCATTGGTTAAAGATACATGACCCATGAAAGGTCATGACTGAGTTATAGTGACAAATCTCGACTCGACGCACGATCCATCAAAATGTGCAATTGACAAGTGGAATCACGCGATTCCTAAAAAGTAAAATAGCCGGCGTGCTAAAATCACGAACGAACCTCGCCATTCCCAATCCCAAATCACCAAGTCCAATTTGAAATACATCGAAACATGTAGTTAACACAGAAATACGTGCATAACCCTAAAAAACCTAAATCGACCAGTATGCTAAAACCTAATTCAACATGATATTCAAAGAAAAGTTGACACATACGGTGATTGGCGATGGTCAGAGATAATCGAATCTTGGTGTCAAAAGCGAATCAAAGGTCAACGAAATTGAAATAAATCAAATCCGAGAAAAGCAGTCATGAATTATTTCCAATTGGGAAAAGGGGAGATGACAGCAGGATTCAAGGGCAGATCAAAGAGTTTCGATGAACGGCAACGACAAAATAGGTCAGTCAACTGGAAGTATGGACACAAGTCGGAATAATTTTCTTAGAAAATTTTGGCCATTAAATTTTTTTCTCTCAATAAAATAAGATAAGAAGAAGAAGAAATGGGTTTAATGGAGAAATATAAAGCAAATTTTGTTTTTCGAAGAGCAGCATGTGACCCATCAGTTCGAGTCGGGCACGATCCATTGAATAGGAGTCGCTCGCGATTCATCAAAAGCTATCAGAACCCTTTATTTCGAAGAAAACATTTTCATTGACAATGCATGCTTTGAGAGGAAAAAGTTAACACAGATTAAAAACCTCTAATCAAAACAAAATGTAACATATGATCAAAAGAAAAGCCACAGACCGGTGCAAAAGTGGATCGTGTCCTTCATAAAACAATCATGGTTCGGATCGCATAAAAAAAGACCAAGTCGCATATAAGTCACTTCATGGTAAAAGCATTCAATACATGGGTTGGTAGAAGAATAGATCAGTCAGATTAAGACTGGATTGCATGAACATTGATCGAATTAAGGAAGCAATGACATAAATCGGTTCGCAAGTTCTATGCGTCATCCTAATTGCAACGTGTGTAAAGTCTATTGGGTCGTGAAAACTAGAATCAGATTGTGATAACATGATGGATCATTCACATTCCTTATGAGAGAAGAAGTGTTCCGACATAATTTTGGGTCGCCCACGATCCTTGAATATAGAAATTTCTTAGCCTTCCATTTCAACTTAAAGCACATGGATCGTTAGTTAACTTGGCTTGATCCATAGTCGTGGATCGCGTGCGATCCATGCAGAAGAACACATGAATTTGGTGCACTGACCTGTGGAGCGTGGATCGCTCATGTATATGGATCGCAAGTCATCAAGCCACGTATGGATCACATACCAAAGGATGGATCGCCCATGCCTATGGATCGCCAACACATTGATTGAGTCACTCACGGTCCATGTATGGGAAAAATCCTGGATCGTTCGCATTTATGTATCGCCGGTCAAATTGATGGACTGTAGGTCGTCATTTAAGCCACGCATGTTAGAGTTTATGCATAGAGGCAATCCATTTATTTTGATTAATAATATTGTTGATTTTATTTTATTTGCAATAAAATATTCTGTTATGATATATTTACTGCATAATATAAATATTATCATAACATAAGTCCTTAGAATTATAATACGAAATTATATAGTTCAAGTAAGTGACTTGAACTTGAGATTATATAATATATTAAGTATTATATTTCTTAAATGTCCCTAGTCAAGTTTTATTGTTTATATAGGACATTAAATAAAACATTGAGACTAGTATGCTGATTGACTGATGATCACATCTCATTGATCATTAATATACGTGATTTTAGTGTCAAAACGTAAATTCATATTGGGGAATATCGTATTGCGCTGACCCAAAATGAGAAAAACTACATGGAATATAATTAACAGTATCATAAGATATTCTCATAGTGACAGTGATGTAATGGTCCTCAGACATAAAATCATTATAATTTTATTCGAGGATATTTGTGTTTTGATATCATTTAAAGTTACTCGTAACAGAGTAACGATAACGGTGATTACTAGATATATCTCGAATCGAATGAAAATTATGAATGATCAAGATGGAATTTAACCCAACAATATACACACACATACACACACATTTGTAGTGATATCTATGAGCCTCTTGATTGAGTGAGACTGTGAAATGCGTGCCCGTGCTTAAATATTGATTTGTTTTAAAAAGTCTACTCATCAATCAAGTTAGACAGATTAAATTATAAAGAGGGTGACACGTTCCATACCTCAAGTTTAATCCTAGATATACCGGTTAAAAGGATTATATTACATTGAGACATTAGTCATAAAAGGTTGTATCGAATCGTTAATTGATCTTATTATAACTTAGGGAGCAGCAATGCATTACTAGATGCCGCTAACTATTTATAATTTAAAATACGATTTAAATTATTGCCAACGTTGTAATAACCCAGAAGGTCACACAACTAGAACATTACAAAGGAGAAATTATTTTCTTTGGGTCAAATAAAACATCAATTTATTGGTATTTTTTTTTGCAATTGGAATTACTGGATGGGTCGGTACCTATTTTATGGTGAACGTTTAAATTTAAAAGAGATATTTATTATTCTTCTTTTAAATTTATACGGGTATGACTAATATTTATATATTCATTCAGTAAAAATAGAATATGGCCCCGACATAATTTGTTTCTCGAAAACCATAGAAAAATAATGGCGGCAGCTGGTACTTCCTTCTCCCCTTTCCTCTTCAATTTTATTGTAAAAGAAATCGTTCTTATGGATACTTATAGAGGCATGGCAATTGACATTCTCAAGATTCGATTCTTCTATGCTGTAGAGATTTATAGAAACAAGGTGATTGACGACGCATCGATTTCATGAAATCCAATGAGTTATGAAGTTTTGATTTATTATATTTTGCATATATCAATCATTTTAATTGTTTAAAATGCTCAAAAAGGTTTTGGATTAGACCCTAAAACTCATTTGTGGTATGAGAGCTAGGTCTTGCCAAATTAATAATATTGGAACTATGATTTTGGTTTGTTTGTGTTTATTTATTGGATAATCGAAATTATAATATCATGATTTCAAGGTTTGTTTATAAATATAATTTAAAAATGAAATTGTTTTACCGTAAGTTAAGAACTGTATTTGATACGAACTATAAAAACTTTACTATAAACAAAGTTTTATGTTTAATATAAAACTTTGAATTGAGTTTATTGCCAGTTAAGTCTGAATTTGAACTAAATTTTCAAATTAAAATTACCATGTTTTCAGATAATGGAATTTCAGTGATAAATCAAAACCAGTTTTGATTGATTAGATATTGCCTCTACATGTCATGATATATGTATATGTGTATATATATATATATATATATATATATGTGTGTGTGTGTGTGTGTGTGTGTGTGTGTGTGTGTATGATAGAGATATTGTTAGACAATGAGTCAAATTATTGAAAGTCAATGTTAATGACTTTATGTTATTTTGCGATGAGATCCTTAAAATCTAAGTGCTTATAGTTAATTAGCCTATTGCACTCCGGAAATTTGAGGAATCATCTATTAAATCTGGATGGTTAATTGTGTTTGAATATGTTAAACATGTGACTCAATTTAGTTATGAATCAAAATGGTTGATTGCTGAATGTCTTGTCACCATTTTGTTATATTTTAGTGTGGATCCGAACCCAAATACAAATCTGATTAATCAAAAGGTTGAGATCCGTAAGATCTGATCTTTCGGAACATACTGAAATATGATGTTATATACTTAAATATAATTTTTAAATTCGAGCTGAGTTGTTTAAATATATCCACAACAGTTTGAAGTTAGATCAATATCCTTTCTACAATGTTTAAGAATATTTGATTTGAATCAAATTGAAAAATTAGTTTGACTAGTTAATCACTTAAAATTAATTGGGTTATTGCATTCTGTTTTGTGAAAACTAATGGTATATGGGATTAAACAGATTTCAAAATGCTGATCGATTTGGTTTTATTTTGATGATGTGGATATAAAACAAATTGACTCGTAACTCTATAATTATATCATTGTCATAATTGTATATGTTATGCAAGTTTAAAATCTTTTACATTTTGTTTAAGATTTGATATTGGGGCATCTTAGTAGTACTGTTAAATGTTATCAGTTATGCTGAATCAATTCTGTTATACGAGTTACTGAACAAACCTCTGCTTGTGACCATATTTTATTAAATATATATATATATATGATATATACTGAATGGTTATATCTAAATTATTTTGATATATATATATATATATATATATATATATATATATATATATATATACATATATCACCTTATTGTAAACCGATCATTTGTATTGAGATATGAAAATTGTGAATTTGATTTGGAAGTTTTTATACTCCATAATTGTACAAATTTTATCTCTATATATGTTGATATATGGGTAAAAGCAAATATGATTTACATATTTATTTTCACCTAAACGCCTTCTAGATAATTATGGTTGGAAACCGCATTGGCACTGCCAGAACGCAGAACTCACAATGTTCTACCAACCAACCATCATGAGGGATTTTATATGTTTATAAACATTCTATACTTGATATAAGATTTGTTCAGCCAATATTATACATATATTATACAAGTTACTTGATATAAGATTTGTCCATACTATATTATACATATAGTTGATATGTTTATGAACAATTTTGTACTTTTGCTTATTTTATGAATACTTGTGCCAATTTGATTTGCAATTGGTAGTCATATATAAAGGTAGTGTGTGTGTGTGTATATATATCTTGTTACGCGTGCCTATTATTTTAACGTATTTATTTGATATTAAAGCCCAAATAGATCATGCACTTAAGTTTTGGGCTGACCTAATGGTTGCGTACCATACACATGATTTAGTTACATTTTGTTTTAATTTAATGAGCTGTTTTTCTTTTGAACTTTGAATTTGAAATGGTATTCGTATATACTATTATATATAATTGTACTCTGAATTAGTTGGGGCAAGTGGGACTTGACTTAGTTTGTATATATAATTGTATGTTAGATCTCTACTAGAAACCAATGAAAAAACTAAAACTGATTTAATTTTGGGATCAAAAACCCAGTTTTAATTAACTATTTAAATCTATGTATTTAATCCTATGGAGCAAATTTGATTTAGTGATACTTGCATAAGGGTATACATAATATTAATCTATGTGAATGCAGTATTCTATTCTGGGATGAACCTGCGAGAGCAAGTATGACTTGCTGATGTTCCATAATTATCATATATTACCAATATGAATTATGAATCAGGGTATATATATAAATATTGATTTATATGTATTAGAAGCCTGGATTATACAAATACACAAAATTCACCAACTGCTTATTATAGAGCTAAAACAAAGACTATTATTCACAGCATACGGGTGTTAAATATACATGTGATGTATACGAGTAAATGCATAAATAATGCATTATTTATTTTCAAATGGAATAAAATCTGCTATTTATTTGTAAATGTTGCAGATTGAATCTTGATGCTGGATTCAGTATGACTTAACCATTAATCACAAGAATAAAATGTTGAAGAAGGATCCATGGAAATTCCAAAAACCAAATGCGACTTGGAAGCTCTACATAAATTCGATTTATAGTACTATGTATATAGATACATAGCAAATGTCAGCTGCTTGTATTCTATGTATATATGTTTTAATATATGTATTAATTCTCAGTATAAGGTGTTTTTTAATTAAAATTGAATTGAATACTTGGAACATGAATAATGTATTATTAATTATTATATGGTCTGACCCTTCATGTACATAAAAATGGTTTTATGTTAATCTAGAATGTTTTAGTTCAATCTGAGTATCATATTAAATGCACGCGTGTACATCTAGATGTTTGTTCAGGTGTTCTGTTATTTATACTTTTGTTCAACTGTTTATATACATGTGCTAATTATTTATAAATACTTGTAAGAAATGTCTAATATGTATGTGCGGGCAATGAGGTAATTTAACTACTTAACGTAGACTGAACCTAGAAATGAATCCCATGGTTTGTATTAGAATTTATTTTGACGGGCTTGATATTCATGTTGTAAACCTTTTATATGCATTTGGTTCTACACATTCATGCTGAAATGTTAATATAAGGTATGTAATATGATGATCAAAATCTATATGGAAATGTTCAATACCTTTTATATTGAATTCTCCAAATCTGGTTATTTCGATATAATGTTCATGACCGTTTACCTTGAAACGGTCAAAAGGAAATAGACTTACAATCGATTTATAGACCATTGAATTTAAATATAATATATATTTGATTTTTATATTTTATTTAAATCCAATTAATATTTATAATATAAAATACATATATTTTGATATATGTAAATAATTCTAATATTGTTTCCACTACAAATTATAAAATTCCCTTTAAAGCACTTTTTTTTATATTAAGTCATGGTGAGGTCTTCCAATAATACACTCATCAATGTCCAGAATCACTGGATGTAGGTAATGCCAAAGCATTGTGCATCCTTATATTTTGGTTATATGCGACGGAGTAAAAGTGATACTTGAATTGTATTATTGGGTTTGACTTAACTAAGCTGCATAATAAGATTATGGCTTAGAGACAATAATGTGAATTATTCTATATTTTGAGAAAATGAATAATACTAAACAAAATGTTCATTATGCGATCCAAGAATTATATTTATGATATAATTGACATAAGATGTCTACCTAAAAGGTTGTGTTTTGGGGATTAGCCAAAGCTAGGTCAAGGCATGATTAGATATGGATCTTGGAACACCATTATATATATAAATATATGTATATATATATATATATTGATACATATTTATAAACAGAGGGATGTGAATTTGAGTGGGAGCGTATTTTAGTTTATATTATACATTTATGTTAATATAAATTTTGATTGTCAAATTTTTTTTATTTATATAAAATAAATGTTAAAGAATCAGTTATTATTTATTATCTATTGCAGATATTAAATAATAAATAACTCCGATAATATAAATTAGTCCTTACGAAGGATACACTGAATTAAATAAAATTTCTGGACTGAAATTGAAATTTGAGGATTGTCCTCAAACAAATTAAACGTAATTGTTTTACAAATATCGATTATCTAAAACAAATCTGAAGTGTGACTTCAACCGAAAAAGTATAAATGTTAGAACAATCTACTTATACATTAAATACCAGATATGAATCACATAAATGTATGTAAATTTACAGAAATTGCAAAATAAGTAGAAATCTGATAAAAGGACAAGTGAACTTACGATTGGAAATGAAACTAATGTTGTTGGATTATCCATAGGAAGTTAATTCTTATTAAATGTACTAGTTTAATTAAATAAATAAAACAATTGTTATTATGAAATTCCATTTAAAATAAATGTTATAGTAGATGTTGTTTAGACAAGTTTGAATTTCATTTGTTATAAAAAAAAACAATTGTTATTCATTTTATTTAAATGAAATATCGCATGGAATTTCACAAATAGTTAACGATCATTATAAATCCGTTACTATAATGTACTTGACATAAATAATGAGTGGATTAAATTTAGTGATTTAAATCCAACATACCTTTATCATTGCCAGTTAGCGCATATAAACAAGAAAGTATATCAAAACTCCATAATGATAGAATTTTGAAATCATTTGATTTTGAATCATATGAAGAATGCAAATCTTGTTTATTAGACAAAATAACCAAATCACCTTTCACTCGACACAGTGAATGAGTGATAAGTATTGGGTCTCATACATAATTATGTAAATGGAGCAACGAATACATAAGTCAAAGGCACGTTTTATTACTTCATTATATTTACTAAAGATGTTAGCAGATATAGATATGTGTATCTTATGAAACATAAATCAGAATCCTTTGAAAAGTTAAATTGAAAATGAAGTTCAAAACCAATTTTAGAAAATAAATTCTCTTCGAACAAATCAAAGAGAATATTTAAGCCAACTTTAATGACTATCCAGATGAGTTTGAAATTGTTTCACAACTCACTCTATTTAGAACACCATAGTGGAATGGTGTGTTTAAAAGGAGAGAAGGCAACTTATAAGATATAATACGATCAATGATATGTCATATAGATCTTCCAATAAATTAAATTTTGAACAATTTCTTTTAATCCTACTAAAGCGAGTATGAAGGCGGCATATAAGATATGGACTAGCAAATATCCTAATATGTCTAATGCGAAGATTTGGATGCAAAGCGTTTATTAAACGTCCTTCCTCTGATAAGATCGGACCCAAATCAAATAACTATTTTTTGGAATGTCCACGAGAAACAAATGGATATTATTTCTATAAATTCTCTTAAAATAAAATGTTTATTACTCGAATTGGTATCCTTTATAAAGGAGAGTCAGTCTCTAAGATACCAATGGGAATGAAATAGAATTCGAAATGTCTCGAAAACCACAAGATGCCATGGATCTTGTATAAAAAAGAAATTGAGCGGGAGTGACACAACAATCCTATGTTATTTGATAATACATTAATTATTGTAAATACTGTTAGTTTTAAAAAAACAAGAAATGAGTACTAATTCTAAGAAAGAAAATGTTTGGATTAAGAAGTTCATAATTGAACTTAATTCATGTTGATCCAATGATTTATATTGCAATAACAATATGGCTAATGCTCAGGCCTAAAACCTTAAACTCACTATTGATCCAAACATCTATTTAAGAAATTTAATTCTTATATGAAGCTGTTCACAGAGGAAATAAACATATCTGCAAAGTTGCAAAAGTTGTAATGTTGCAGACCTACTGAATTAAACTCTGTCGCAAAAGAAGTTTAATAGTCAAATTAATTTCATGAGTATATGATACGTAAATAATTGACTCTAGTGCAAGTGGGAGACTGTTAGAGTTTATTCTATAGAGGCAATCCATTTGATGTGATTAATAACACTGTTCATGTTATTTTATTTGGAATAAAATATTCTATTATGATATATTCACTGCATAATATAAATATTATCATAATAAAAGTCCTTAGAATTATAATACAGAATTATATAGTTCAATTCAATGACTTGAACTTGAGATTATATAATATATTAAGTATTATGATTCTTAAATGTCCCTAGTCAAGTTTTATTGTTTATATAGGACAACAATAAAACATTGAGACTAGTATGTTGATTAACTGATGATCACATCTCATTGATCATTAATAAACGTGATATTAATGTCAAAACATAAATACGTATTGGAGATTATCATATTGGGCTGACCCAAAGTGAGAAAAACTACATGGAATATAATTAATATTATCATAAGTTATTCTCATAGTGACAGTGATGTAATGGTCCTCAGGCCTAACATCATTATAATTTTATTCGAGGAATTTATGTTTTGATATCATCAAAAGTTACTCGTAACAGAGTAATGATAACGGTGATTATTGGATAGATCTCGAATCAAATGAAAATTATGAATGATCAAGATAGAATTTAACCCAACAATATATATATATAGATTAGTAGTGATATCCATGGGCCTCTTGGTTCAGTGAGACTGTGAAATGCATAACCGTACTCAGATTAAATTATAAAGATGGTGATACATTCCATGCCTCGAGTTTAATTCTGGATATACTGGTTAGAAGGATTATATACATTGAGACATTGGTCATAAAATGTTGTATCGAATCGTTAATTGATCTTATTATAACTTAGGTAGTGTTAATGGGCCTTTTGGATCGCCCACCAAGGCATATTAATATGGCAGATTCGCATCCGAAGTATTCGGGTTGGATAAATCAATGAAGTCCGACATTTTAGTTCACCTCCTCCATTTGGCATGGCCCATAAGGAGCCTGATATGACCCAACATGATCATCTATGATATGTTCAGTTGAAGACCGAAAAGCTGGCCTAAAGGGTAGCTCGCTACAGATCTTTCTCATTTAAATTACCTACGGCAGAGGAGTCACGTGCCAGCTCACACCAATGGTTTAAATTAGAATATCGATTCTTCAGCGGATACTGATTTGTTCAGCTACAACTATTCTTTTGGATCTGACGACACGTGTTGAAGACGGCCAAGTATTGTAACACTTATAAATACCCCTTTTTCCAGTTCGGAATGGGGGATTTGAGTTTACTGTGCATTTCTGAATCACTCTTCTCCCTTTTGTAATCATTCTGATTGATAGCTTAATTAATATATAAAGATTATAAAGTGGACGTAGGATCTTTAATGCCGAACCACTATAAATTTGTGTGTGATTTCCTCCATTTTTAGTATTTCTTATAATTGTTAATCTTAATTCATTCTCTAAACAATTCTTCTCTTTGAGTGTTGTACCAATTTTTGCTGTCAATATTTTGGTGCTTTCACTGAGAACGGGTAATTTTCTCAGATCAATTTAGATTCTCGCTCTACTTTCGGATCACCAAGTCCAAGATGAAAATCTCATTTTCATTACCACTATAATTTAGAAATGACTGGAAAATCAGTCTGAAATACTGGAAAAAATCCGCAGGTAGGAGCATCTGTAGATGCGGCCGGCGGGTCAACCGTCCCTGAAACTGCTCCAGGTCAGCCTGCTTTGCCTTCCAGGGGAGACTTAACTCCATCTTCTGCTTTCACCACCCGGGACGAGTTTATGGCTGTGGTAGATCGACTTAAGGAAACTAATGATGCCTCAAAAGCCCACGCTCAAGAGAATGTCGTGATGCGACAGGATATGACTCGCATGACGAAATAATAGGAAGAATTTATAAATCAAGCCCAAAAGGTCTGGGATCATCGACTCCCGCCTTCTCAGTTGGACCATGTGTCAGAAAGCTCCTCTTCATCGGGGGAAAGCAGAGACCAGCATCAGTCTCGACGCCCGTTGGAAAGAGCTGAAACTGTCTATCAACTCCGTCTCGAGAGACATCAAAGCCCACTAGATGAATACAACCTAGAACAAGATGACCGGGCCGAAGTGGAATCCTGCGAATCAAAATGTTGCTCGAAAAGATCGGGCCCCCGTTCACCCCCTCGGAATCCTGTGACTGATCGAGAAAACTGAAGTAAAGGAGGAATGCCCGGACGACATTTCTTGGTGAAGGGGCCAGAAGAAGTCCACCTGTTGAAGAAGCCGACCCATACATGGTCGTCCCCCCAAATCTAGCCGCCATGGTATGATAGATCATGAACAATAGTCGTGGGAATAGGAATGAAGATTGGGGTGTCGACCGAAGTCATACACCGTTTGCCGACGACATTTTGCAAGCGGAGTTCCCTAGGAGATTTAATATGCCTCAGATGAATCAGTACAATGAAACTTCAGATCTACAACATCATCTGATGAGATACTCTTGACACGTGGAAGTAGCAGTGGCCCCTGACACAATTAAGTGCAAGGTTTTTCCAATCTTTTTAAGTGGAATAGCCTTCATGTGGTTTGTACGCTTGCCCACGAGGTCAGTTCCTAGCTTTAAAGACCCGAGTGAAAAATTCCTGACTTAGTTCCGCCTCCACGCATCCAAATCAAAGCATATTATGGATCTTTCAACAGTTAAGAAGGGAAGGGGTGAATCCCTGAAGAATTATCTCAATCGGTTCAATCGGGTTGCTACAAAAGTTAGCAACCCCCACCATGAAACTGTTTTGATGGCTTTGGTTGACGGCATTGACAAACGGACTGAGTTCGGAAAGCCACCAACCATGATTGAGGCTTTTTATGAGAAGGCTCACGTCCGATTAAGGCCAGAAGATGCGCAGCTAGAAGAAGAGGATGGTCACAAAAACACTTTTAATCCGTTGACCCAAAACAATGTCGTAATTAAACAATATGGGGATAACTCGGGGAAAGTAGAACTAAATGTCGAAAACCGTGGCAAACGAAGTAGCGAAGAGTCGAAGGAGGGCAATGGGAGTTCGAGAAAAAGAGGGAGCTCCTGGAAAACCCCTGTTTCTAGGTGTTTGATACATATACCGTCTTAAATGATATGCGACCCCCACGAGAGCCCACGGAAAAGGAACGAGCGAATGGGAAATATTGCTTATTCCATGATATTTACAAACATTATTCCATGACATTTACAGACATTGTTCCATGACATTTACAGACATTATTCCATGACATTTACAGACATACGACCAGTGAATGTCGACATCATAGGGACATTGTTGAAAAACTGATTCGAGAAGGGAAATTTGACGAATATAAGTCAGCCCTAAGGGACAGAGGGCCAAAAACTTCGATGCCCAAACAGAATCAAGCTGCATCTCGCGCCATGCCTTAGGAGAAAGGAAAGGGGATTGTTATCAATGCCACTGTGGGAGGACCGCATCCGTAAGGTCACAGTATCAGAGCCATGGAACAATACGTCAACTCCGCGAAACACCTCGATGTCGAAGAAGCGAATACCTATAAGGCTACGAGTCTTATTAAACAAAGGAGAACGATGTGTGATGATATCGTTTTTCGTGATCGGGAGTCGGTCGGCATAGAAATCCTGATGGTCGATCCGTTGGTAATTGGTAATAACAGCTATCATTGGCCCAGCCACAGTCCGAAAGGTCTTGGTTGACAACGGAAGCTCAGTGCACATACTATTCAAACAGGCCTACGAACAAATGAAGTTGGAAATAGAGGACTTAAAGCCATATGAAGTCCAGATACGTGGATTCAATGGAGCTTCCACCGATCCCATCGGCTTGATCAAGTTATCTGTAGAATTGGGAGACGGAGATCATCGAAGAGTTAGAATTCTGTCGTTTGTTGTGATGAATATCAACTCGCACTACAATGCCTTCTTGGGACGACCCGCCCTGGCCGTATTCCGGGCATGTATCGCCCCCTGGTGTTTGCTTTTAAAGTTCCCAACTGATAGTGGAATTGGAACAGTGCGAGGAGATCAAGTAACAGGTCGAGCATGTTATTTGGCAAAATGGAAGCAGCTACAAAGCAGTGGTAGCAAGGATCCTGAAAAATCCTCTCCCCTCGAAGAGGGGAAAAAAAGCATAACAATTACTAGGACACCCCGACCAGGACCGTCTTCCTGTGAGGTTGAAGACATCGACCCACGGGATGACGAAGAGTCCATGTGCAGGAAGGCAGCCCCAAATGAGGCCACTGTTGAAATTCCAATCGACAAGGATGATCCAACCAAGGTCTTAAAGAATGGATCCCATCTTGATTCCCTCCGGACGAGGGAACTATGTGAATTCCTCTGAGCAAACTTAGACGTATTTGTCTGGACCCACAATGACATGTATGGGAAATCACCATCCATTATAACTCATTCCCTCAGCATTAACCCAAAATATACTCCTATAAGACAAAAAAGGCAAATGCTGGGTCCTGAAAGGTCAAGGGCCTTCAAAGAAGAAATCAGGAAGTTACAAGCTAACGGATTTATCTAGGATTCAACCTATCCTAACTGGATAGCCAACCCGGTACTCATAAAGAAAGCTAATGGGAAGTAGAGAACTTGTATTGATTTTTCTGATTTAAATAAAGCCTGCCCTAAGGACAGTTTCCCATTACCTAGGATTGATCAGCTGGTTGACTCGATGGCCGGGCATGAGCTACTTTCGTTTATGGATGCATACTCAGGATATAACCAGATTTCCATGCATGTCCCCAACCAGGAGCATACCAGTTTTATCACCGACCTTGGACTATACTGTTATGTGGTAATGCGCTTCGGCCTAAAGAACACAGGGGCGACCTATCAAAGGCTAGTCAACGGGATGTTTCACGATCAGATAGGGAAAACGATGGAAGTATATGTGGACGATATGTTAGTCATGTTAAAGCAATCGTCCGAGCACGTAAATGATTTTTCGAGAATGTTTGACATTCTCCGGAGATACGGCATGAACTAAATCCTTTAAAGTGTTCTTTTGGCGTAGCTTCAAGCAAATTCCTATGCTTTATCTTGAGTTCCCACGGAATCGAAATCAATCCCGAAAAAAATTTCGGCCCTCAAGGGGATTCAGGAACCTCAACGGATCAAGGATGTCCAAAGTTTAGTGGGTAAGGTAGCGACAATGGGTCAGTTCATTTCGAAAGCAACTGATAAGTGCCTGCCTTTCTTTGAATTAATTAAAAGAAGAAAGCGAAAATTCGCTTGGACGCCTGACTGCGTCGAGGCCTTCTAGAATCAGCTCGATCATCTTGAAAAACTTCCTATTCTTTCTAAACCAATAGCCCATGAAGATTTATTTGTTTATTTAGCGGTATCCACGCATGCGACTGGCTCGGTCCTGGTTCTTGAGGAAGAGCGGGTACAACGACCAGTTTACAATATAAGTAAAAAAATTGGGATGGGCTGAGCGTAATTATCCTAAGATTGAGAAACTAGCTTATAGCTTATTAATTGCATCGAGAAAGCTTCAACCCTATTTTAGCTCAACCAATTAGAATATTCACTGACCAGCCCCTTCGGCAAGTCTTACAACGACCAGAAGCAAGTGGGAGGCTACTAAAATGGAATATTGAATTGAGCCAATTTGACCTAACCTTCGTTCCATGGAAATCAATTCGAGGGCATGCCTTGGTCTATTTCATAGCAGAGTTTACCACCCCAGACGATGAATATCAAAGTAATGACCCCGAGTCTTTGAAGGCCGAACCGGAGCCAGTTGTTCGGAAGCTTTACACAGATGGAGCCCGAAATAAACAACGATCAGGAGCCGGCATAGTACTACTATCCCCCGAGGGAGGTTCGTTTTTATTACACTTTGATATTAGAATTCCTGGCAACCAACAATGACTTCGAGTATGGAGCCCTAATTGTCGGGCTCAAACTCGCGAGGGACCTGAAAATAAAGTCACTCGAGATCTTTTATGATTCACAACTTGTAGTATGCCAAGTCCCAAAAGAATTCGTCACTAGGGGAGGCCGACTGACCTCTTGCCTTATGGAAGTCGAGAAGCTGTTGCAGAGTTTCGAACAATTTAGCATTTCTCATATTCCCCGAGAAGGGAACAAAAGGCAGATAGATTGGCAAAGCTCACTAGTTTAGACCATCGGCGCAAAACAGAGATGGTTCTTATAGAAACTTTAAGAATACCTAGCATCGAGCAGAGAGAGGTCGATCAGACTGATATTGAACCTTAAAAAGAATCGTGAATGACTCCCATAAAAATTTCCTTCTCCACGACAAACTCCCCGAAAGGAAAAACGAAAGGTGAGCTTTGGTGCGACAAGCCTCCAGGTACGTTATTCAGTAAGGCCAGTTGTACAGAAGAGGCTTCTCTGTTCCCATGTTTCGGTGCGTGGCCAATGATGAAATTAAAAGAATACTACGGGAAGTGCATGAAGGAGACTATGGGTCACATACAGGGGGCAAACCTTGGCCCGAAAAATATTGCGCTTCAGATACTTATGGCCGACCATCAATAGAGATGCCGGTAACTATTTCAAGAGATGTGATAAATGCCAGAGGTTCGCACAAATCCGGCGAGCACCCCAAATAGAGATCACCCAAATGGCTAGTCCTTTGCCATTCGCTGTATGGGTGATAGATATTATTGGAACCTTGCCCATTTCAAAGGGAGGTGCCAGGTACGCGATTGTGGCAGTAGACTATTTTACAAAATGGACGGAGGCCGAATAGATGACTACGATTACAACAAGGAAGGTCATCAGCTTTATCGTCAGAAATATTATATGCCGATATGGATTACCCCGAACCATTATCATGGACAACGAAACTCAATTCGATAGTCTGGAATTCAGAGATTTCTGTAAAAAATATCATATCGAGAAGAAATACACTACGGTCACACATCCCCGGTCTAATGGTCAAGTCGAAGTGGTTAACAAGATCAGTTAAACTATTCTGAAAAAACGGTTAGAGCAAGCCAAAGGAAAGTGGGTTGATGAATTGCCTCTAGCATTATGGGCATATCGTACCACTCATAAAACCACTACAGTTCATACTCCTTTCGCACTATCCTATGGTTCGGAAGCAGTTCTCCCGATAGAGCTTGAAGTCCCGTCCCATCGAGCGACCTATTACAACCCCTTGTCTAACAGGGCGCTTCTCTTAACATCGTTAGACGTGATTGATGAAAAAAAGAGAAGAGTCCAACCTTTAAGCCATATCCCATAGGCAAAGGGTCGCTCGCTATTACAACAAAAAAGTTCGACCAAAAACTTTCGAGGTAGGCGACCTTGTTTTGAAACGAGTCTTCCCAGTCCCCATACACATGGGCCCTAAGTGGGAAGGACCTACGTCATTCAACAAAATCTCGATAATGGAAGTTTCAGACTAACAACTGTGGATGGCGAGCCATTTCAAAGAGCATGGAATGCGGAGCATTTACGACCTTACCTCTCTTAAAATTTAGTTTCCAATGTTTCTTTCCTTTCTTTTAGCAATTAGTTTTTTTAGCATTGTAATAAGCGGCCTTTCATTGGTCGCAAATAGCATATGAATAAAAGTCTCCGTTCTTGCTCTGTTTTGTTATTGTTGTAAAAGTTGACAATTATGCTCGACCAATTATAGCTTATGCTTTGACGCTTTGACAGGACGAATAGAGATAGAGCAAGACAACTCGCTCGAAGGAATAATGGTCCGACCCTATCAATGACACCAATTTCAGACTTTGGCTGATTGACTGGTTTTATGGCTTCTACTTTGGCTGACTCAGAGTAAAATCGAAGCCTATCCAGGCATACGAATCGACTATCAGGACTCAACTCTCGACCTCATGACTTGAGGGTGAGTATAAATGACAGGAGAGCGTGAATGGTGCACCCCGACAAAAGACCGCTCGAACCCTAAAACTCTACCCTTTACTGACTAAAGGATGAGTATAAAAGTCTAAAGGCACTCCTACTCAATTACATCCAACCCCTAATCGAGGTTGCATCCACTTGAGTTTGGCAGGGGAGCTCACTATTCGAACACCTTACCCCGACACCGAGGCCAAAAGAACTGATAAATACCCCCGACAAGGGTGACATCCTAGTTATCCTCAACGTCTAAAGTAAAATGAAACAAGGAATTCACATGATATTTTTTACACACAGATGTTGTGAGCATTTGCAAAATAAGTAGGTTTCCATTTAAAGTACCCTGACATCATTACAAAATACTACTATATGACAGGTACCATTCTGATGTCATCACCAGAGATGTAACGTCTAATAATTACAAAAGAGGAAAAAATTTCTAAAAAGGAGGTAGCATTAGTCCTTGATCTACCATTTCTGCCAGCTTTTTTTTCTTGATCATTTCCTGCATCTCCTCGATGTTCAACCTACGTCTCGACCCCCCAAGCGTGTTGCCGAAAGAGCAAGAAGCTGATGCGCGAGTCTGTAGATTAGTAGGAACCACAGGAGTTGGGAGTGAAGAAAGAATGGTCGGAGGAATGGCCTGAGGAGGTTTAGTGTTCAAAGTACCTTCAGTAAGCTTGCGCTTCAAAGCAGAAATTTGCCTATCTCTCTGGTCCTTAATCTCAGCCAACGATCGACAACCCTCTCTTTTTGACTCCCCAATGATCTCAATGTCTTTATCTCCTAAGGACACCAAGTTAATCCTTTCGTCTCTTTAGGTCTCGTTTGTTTCTTTGATATCGCCTTTCTCTTCAACAACTAGTTCTACCTGAACTTTATCACCCCCTGATGGGACTTCTGCCAAAGAAAAGAAAAAAAATACAAGTCAGGATAGGATGGGTAAACTCAGAATTAATAAAAAAAGAAACCAACCTCCAGCATGGGAGTCGGTCACTTGCTTCTCCGCGACCTTGACTGAATCAGATGGAAGAGAAGATGGCGAACCCTTTTCAACAACCGCGTGTGCGGAGGACATGGGAACCTTAGGCTGACCACCGCCGATTTCGCTCTCGGGGTTTGACTTTCCCTTCAATCTACGGCGATCAGCCTCTACCGCACTCTTTCCCTGACTCTTCGCTTCTGCCACGATTTCAGTATTCGAGTCATCTGTGATGCCTCATCCACTGGACGACCCTGTGCTACCCTCTTTTCTTCCCAAAAAACTATCTTTCATATATTAGCCAGTAGCCTCAAATATCCTGGCATCCAAGATAAATACCTATCATGGAGGAAGCACGCACAAAATGAAAGCACCTAGCGAGCATGCCCCTTTTTCAAATTGACCTTCTCCTGGGCGTGTTCGGCTTTAATGGTCTCAATATCAATGTCATGCTGAAGCTTCAGATTATTAACATACTCAATTGCTACAGCGGCATTTTCTTCAGCCTGATGTTTGGCTAGTACGGATGAATGAAGGGTGGCTTTAAGATTCTAAATTTCAAGATTTAGTCGAACCTTGTCTTCCTTCAAAGATTCAGTTTCCCCCTTCATTGAATCACACTCCCTGCCTCTGCGTTGGAACTAGGCGTTCAAGTTCTCAATCTCTTTCCCATACTTCTCTCTGTCAGCCGCTGCTTGCGATTCCTGATCTTTGATTTTACTCTCAAGAAATCCAAAGGTTCTCTTTCAACTATCGATGTCTCTTTTTAATCCGATGATTTCGGCTAGCCTTCCCTTTAGCTCCCCACTCACCTGTCCGGCATACTCACGCATCGCGTCATATTGAGAAAGTGCGTATTCGAGGTTATTGCGCGTATGGCGGCGAAAGCTACGGGTTAATGGTTGTAGCTCGGGGCAGGTCTAATTTCTGAGATAAATGAGGTAAGGGAAATCTCATTCCAACTCTCGGATTCGGTCGGTGGAAAGAGTTCTGACCGCAGGACTGGAATGACTTAATACTGCTCGAGAAGGCTTGACTCCTTCCCCTTTCTTGGGCTTAGGGGACTTACCCTTCTTTCTTTTCTTGGCAATGTTTCCCAACTCTTCTGTATCTCCCGATGCTTGACCATGTTTTCTCAAGCGTTTCTTCTTTTACCCGTCACGACCCTCAGGCAACTCTCCCTTTCCTCCTTCCTCTTCCTCTTCTTTCTTCTTCTCCTTTTCTCATGTCCCCTCCTTGCTGCTCTTGTCTCTCCTTACGTCCTCTGCCTTCGTCCCCTCCTTCTTCCCACTGTTTCCATTTTTATCATCGTCTCCTCTTTCACCACATGGAAAAGTGGGTTCATCCAACCTGGGGTCCATCGGGAAGGAAGCGAAAGGGTCACCGTAAAACTCTTCGTCAATGTCTGCGAAGAAATAAAAACTATAAATGAGATGAACAACCCTTAATTTACACATGAAGAGTATGGTATCGTGACGTGCAATAGGCCTCATACCGATGATGAAATCATACCTTCAATACCCTCCTGTCTGTCTGGGAAGGACATTCCCTCAGATTGATTAACAAAAATCGATTTGGGTCTAAGCTTTGTGGACATAGGTTGATATCGAGAATGTGCAGCTTTTCCAAACCGGGAAAGGGAGATGCATCACACTCCTCTTGTGGATTATGGGCCACGGGGGGATTTCTCTCGACGTCCGAATCTCTCGAGTGGATTTCGGTAAGGTTTTCTTTGTTTTGTTCCCCTTGCACCATTTTTGGACTTTGTTGGCAGGAACTGTTTCTCTTTGTCGATTTTTGATCCCTCTACACTTGGCCTCTCGGCGCTCGACCTCGCGAACCTGCCTTTTGAAGGCAGGCTTCTTTAGACTGAATTTCTTTTTCTTCCCGGGTGAGAGATGAGCAGAAGATCCCTCGATCGAGCGAGTTACTTGTTCATCCTTCGATTTCATCTCGACTGGGGGCACCGCATTTTGGGTCAGTGCTGTTGGTTCAGACCCTTCTTTTGCCAAGCCAATCTTTCTACTTCAGTCAAGAAGAAAATATTTGTGCAAATTTTTATCGGTCAAACGGTTCCAAAACCGTGGTCGCTTCTGTCTTAACTCGATCAGTTGCCTGTGACGTTCCTTAAACACTCCCTCCTCGGACCTTGATGGCTTGTCCCCTATAAATAAAGACTATAGAAGTTAGTAAAAGAAACTTTAATGGAAAGGATATTGAATGACAAGGAGGAAAACCCACTGCATTGAAGCCAGTATCGAGCACATCTCGATTGCTGCATAATCCAAAACCAGTCTCGCTTAGGGTCACCCACTTTGCTTGGGATTTCTTCAATAATCTTCCAGCCTCGAACGACCTCAAAGTAAAGCATAGAGGGGGACTGTTTCTCATTGTGCCTAAAATTAAAAAGAAAGGCTAGGTCATCTAAGGACGGAGGATAACCCAGATATTTCATATACAAGTAATAGATCGACAACAGGTTGCCATAGGCAATCGAGTGAAACTGCATTGGAGCCAAATTCATCCAACGTAGGAAGTCTATAATAAAAAAGGGAAAAGGGGGGATGGCCACTACATTGCACATTGGAAGAGAAATTGCCATAACCATCCGAGGGGTTATGAGGCCTATCTGTTTTCTCAGGGACAAGGACATCATTGAAAGAAATATAGTGTTTTGTTGTTATGTGTTGTGGTCGCTTGAGAGTGATGTTGGAATTTTATGCATCCATAGGGCTCTATATAATTTCTGCACCCAAAAGCATGTCAGGTGCTATAGAGATGGGTGTTGCTTCAGTTAGCTCGACCGCTATTGGGGGAATCGGTGGTGGGTCTGTCGACAGCACGGGTTCTGACCGATCCGATGACCCAGAAGAACTGTCCACTCTAATCGAAAAAGATACTCCTTCACCCGGCCCTTGCTTATGGGTATCACATGCTTTGACCATTGATGTGCAAGGTGATTATAGAGCTAAAAATAGAGAATGGGGAGGGGGAGGAGAGAGAAAGTTAGAACTTTTTACAAGCACAGCCCCGATAAAAGGAAAATCACAGATAATGCGACCCAAATTATACGAAAGTTGGCATCTTTTCACCGCCTACTCAAGCACTGTCACGTGCCTTAGAGTTCAAAGACACCCCGATGCATAGAACGCTTGGAATGGGCGTGAAACCCTTCTTTCTTTTTTGCATCCACGATGCTGTCAAGATGGTAAATCCGATATTAACGAACCCTACCAAAAGGCGGTGGTTTCACCTTGGGCGGCCGCATCGTCGCTGACTCTGGTGATTTGGCATGGATGAACTCCGTCAATTAGGTCAAATCAAACCTCAAATTGTGACGAGGGAAGGAGAGATCCCGTGCAAGAATGGTTTTTCGACATGGGAAATAACTCATACCTGAAAAAGATGACTTTGGGGGAAGATGATGTTTACCAATCGCCTTTCTTTTAGAGCAGCAAGTTAATCCTCACAATAGTAAAAAGTAAAAAGTAAAAGATAAAGGAGAATTTTCCTTTTGTAACGAGAAAGAGTGGCTATTCAAATTCACCTAACGTATACAGAAGTTGGGGAGTCAGAGACTAGCCAATAAGACGAAAGGCAGAGAGGCACCATCATTATCTGAACTCGTCTGTAATTTCGAAGCGATTGATAGGACTCAGCGCAATTTACAAGGTCTATTAAATAAGTGAGTCAAGGAAACCCGGAAAACATGTGATGTGGAATATTTCGCTCAAGACTCACGACAACAAAGTATGCTTCCTTTCAAAGAACCATACTTTGGGGGGAAAAGTGTTGATGGGCCTTTTGGATCGCCCACCAAGGCATATCAATATGGCAGATTCGCATCCGAAGTATTCGGGTCGGATAAATCAATGAAGCCCGACATTTCAGTTCACCTCCCCCATTTGGCACAGCCCAGAAGGAGCCCGATATGACCCATCATGATCAGCTATGATATGTTCAGTTGAAGACCGAAAAGCTAGCCTAAAGGCTAGCTCGCTACATATCTTTTTCGTTCAAATCACCCAAGGCAGAGGAGTCACGTGCCAGCTCACACTAATGGTTTAAAATAGAAAACCAATTCTTCAGCGGGTACTGATTTGTTCAGCCACAACTATTCTTTTGGATCTGACGACACGTGTTGAAGACGGTCAAGTATTGTACCACTTATAAATACCCCTTTTTCCAGTTCGGAAAGGGGGATTGGAGTTTATTGTGCATTTCTGAATCACTCTTCTCCCTGTTGTAATAATTCTGATTGATAGCTTAATCAATATATAAAGATTATAAAGTAGACATAGGCTCATTATCGCCGAACCACTATAAATTTGTGTGTGATTTCCTCCATTTTTAGTATTTCTTATAATTGTTAATCTTCATTCATTCTCTACACAATTCTTCTCTTTGAGTGTTGTACCAATTTTTGCTGTCAACAGGTAGCAGCGATGTATTACTAGATACCACTCACTATTTATATTTTAAATACGATTTAAATTATTACCAACGTTGTAATAACCTATAAGGTCACACAACTAGAACATTACAAAGGAGAAATTATTTTCTTTGGGTCAAATAAAACATCAACTTATTGGTATTTTATTTGAAGTTGGAATTAGTGGAAGGGTCGGTACCTATTTTATGGCGAATGTTTACATTTAAAAGAGATATTTATTATTCTTCTTTTAAATTAACATGGATATGCCTAATATTAATATATTCATTCAGTCAAAATAGAATATGGCCCTGACATAATTTGTTTCTCAAAAACCCTAGAAAAATAATTGCGGTGGCTAGTACCGCCTTCTCCAGGTTCCTCTTCAATTTGATTGTATAAGAAATCATTCTTATGGATACGTATAGAGGCATGGCAATTGACATGCTCAAGATTCGTTTCTTCCCTGCTCTTGGAGACATTCAGAAACAAGGAGATTGACGATGCATCGATTTCGTGAAATCTAATGAGTTATGAAGTTTTGATTTATTATATTTTGCACAGATCCATCATTTTAATTGTTTAAAATGCTCAAAAAGTTTTTGGATTAGATCCCAAAAACTCATTACCGTGTTTATTTCAAATCGAGCTCCAAAGCACTTCTACCTTTACATATAAATATTAGACCAGCTCATACATGAAAGGGGTTAAATTTTTTCCTCCCGAAGGGCTTCAATTATTGATCTTAAGCTTCTTAAACATCATTTAAGCTTCTCAATCATCAGTCTTCTCCAGAAATCACCAAATTTCTACACCGAGCTTGATTATCGAAGATCTAATCCGATAATCATCGATATTCGTGGGATTCAGGTGCATTTCTACGATGGAATTGAAAGATTATTTGAGAATAGTTGTAAATCATCGAGAGAAGCTGTAAAGCAAGATCTAACTTGTAATTTGTCATGGAGATTAGAGAAATCAATGAAGTGTAGATTCAAAGTGGACGTAAGCCTAAATAGCAACTGAACCATTAAAAATCCTATCTCCGGCTTTACTTTCCTGCTATTTTGCTACTTTTAATCTTGTTTTTCTGCATTTGAAAGGTGTTTCTACACCTCTCTGGGTGTTAGCCTATTTTTCAGTGTTAAATAGTATATCTAAAAATAACTAGAACTCACCGTTATTTATGTTAGATCAAAAAAGAGTCTTTGTATTATTTGTTGTAGGTGAAAAGCAAGAGTTATCCCTTCAATATAAGTTCTCGCAGCACACTAACATTATCTTATTTTATTTAGACAAAGCTTGAAGGAGGGAGAAGATGAAGTTATGTTTGTGTGTAAGAAAATGGTGAGGCTACTAGCCTATTTATAGATTAGTTAGGATAATTCTTAACCATAGGATATTAGGTTATCAAATCAAACTCTACATCTCAAACAGCATCAACAAATGTATATAGCAAATAAAACAGTCCAGGTTCGGGCATAGGAATCTTCCCTGGATGAAGTTAAGTCGACCCACCTTCAGCATGGGTCGACACAAGGGTCGACCCATGTACTGTTGCGCTGTCCAGATCTTTAGTTCAATGCTGAATAATAAAATACGTGATTTTGGGTAATAAGATAAAATTGGTAAATAATGTGATTATAATATAAAAAGAATGTGCATGTTTGTATTCAATAGTGTTGGGTTTTTTGCTTAATTGTTGTAAATATGTCATTTTCCTCCTTGTGAATAAAAAGGCATTATTTTGAAATCATAAGTGATATGATAAAAACGATCAACTAAAATTAACCACAAATCCATGAAATTAACCACAACTTATTCATTTCAAGTTATTATTCAATTTTATTAATATCACTTAAATGGTTGAAAATAAGCAAGTTGTTCGACTTATAAATGGATGTTTAATCCAATATCAACTACCACAAATATTTAAACATTGTTTTTATAATGTTAGTCAACTCAAAATCACATCCAAATCACAATTCAATAAATAATCCATTCATCTATCTAGTTTGCAAGCAATTTGTGATGTGAGCTACCATATACCGTATAATGATTTGTGATAAATTAATCAAATAAAACTACCGTTTTCGCTAAAGTTTAACCAACTAACTGTCATATATCTCAGCATCATGTTAACCACATAATTAACAAATTTCTAACTTCCAATCCACATTAACGTCAACTACTCAACTCTTAACTATTCCACTGTTTAACTGTAATTAAACTACACAAAAATAACATTTAGAGTGAGAAGCTCTCATCCCAACCATCGAGCAATGATATAATGCAACATTAGATCTTCATATGCTTGATACAAGCTAAAAATGCCAACTTTTCTTCTCGAATCACCTCAATATTACTCGACAATGCTTGAACACACTCTAACTTAACTTCTAGGGAGAAAGATGAAATTTTTGACGGTTTGTGGGCTTGTGGGGCCACACCTTCACTGGATAGTGAATCACAGTGTTTTGTCAGCGATCCTAGGGTGCCACATGGAATGTAGGGGGTCTACAATGGGGTGCGAGAGGTGTTTAAAGTTGGGTACAAGCTTATAGGTGCTTCCTTTTGCAAACTAGAGAGAGATGGAGGAGTTTTGGCAATGAGGAGGGGGCCCACACCTGCGACTGACCTGAGGAGGATGACAACGACCTTATGTAGCATTGTATGTAGGTGAAAGCACCCTATAGTGGTGGTGGTTGGGAGCTAGAGGGAGGAAGGAACATCCACTAATTTGTTTTCAAGCTTTACAAGAAGGGTTTGCAAATGGAAGGTAATTAAAACCTAATTAAACTTACTTAAGTCGCAAATTAACTCAACAATGACCAATGATGGACGGACGTGACATGTGGTAAGAGAGGCAATTAGGTTAGGTTTCGAAATTTAATTGGTGGAGAAATGTAGCCTGACGCGACGTGTTAAGTCAATTTATTGATTACACCATACAAAGTTCGATATAGTCATAAGGCCATACACTAAATCCAAAAATTATGAAATTTGAAATCTCGCTATGTTATGGAGTTACGCTTTCAATGAATCTAGTCTTGTCAAATTCGGAGACAGTTAGAAAAATCGCCTTATTTCTAGCTTAAATCAAATTCTGACTTAATTATCATCTTACGTTTGTATATCATTCTCTCACATACGAAATCAGTTTGTCTTGAAATTTTGGATTCTACCATATTTTGGTATTTCGGATCCAATAAATGTAGTTTCGTCAAATTCCAAGACTGTCTCAAAAATGCTTCTTTTATAGGTGATCAAAATAGAATTAAAATATTGATTTTCAAAATCTTCACTTTTAAATCGTTTTAAAAAGTTTTACTGGGCCTGTTTTAAGTTAAATAAAACATAAAAATAAATTTAAAAATTATTTTCAAATTTTATCAAGTCCAAAATAAGCATTCATTATTTCAAAATTCATTAAAATAGATTAAAATAAAAATTTGAAATTTACCGAAAATACGGGTTATTACAAGTTGAAATTTGTGGTAAGGCTTACCATTGTGGACCAACTTTTTTATAGGACATGGCTTCGTTGGAATAAGTTTGAAGGACAAAAAATAATGCACTCCTTATTTCACAAACCCATTTGCTTCTTTCTCAGTTTGAAATTGTCATCAAACAGAAGATTTTCAAAAACATATCTTGCTTCAAACGAATCGAGTAAAAGAGTTGAATTTCTTTGTATCTCATGATTCGATTATTTCAATTTGAAGATGTGATTTTTAGTCCTGTTTCATTTGTTTTAGATAATTTGTTTGTACGATTGTTTGATTTCATTTTTTATTGTTCACATTCAATTTGTCAGGCGATTATTTGTTGAATGTACATTGGTTAGAGGTTTTAGATATGAACGTGTTTTTTTCTTCTTCCAATAGTGTCTTCACAGTCCATATTATTGACAACTATTGCATAATGGTCTTGAGGTGTATCTTATGCTTTCTTTATCAATACCAATCATATTGTTTATCATTACAATCATAGTGTTTAGATCAATCATATTGATAAACTTTAATAATATTTATCAATACTTATCAAATATTTATCTGAATTTACTGATGATTTTGTAATGGATGATGTTGAAACTTTAATGACGAATTTGGTAATGAATTTCTAATGGCTTATGATGTTATTCAGATAACTGAGCATGAGTCTGTAATCTGTAATATGGTTCGACTGCATTTTGAAGAAAGATAAATCATTTTATCATTTATTGATAATATTTTTAATTTACTGATGATTTTGTAATGGATGATGTTGAAACTATAATGATGAATTTGATAATAAATTTCTAATCGTTGATGATGTTATTTAGATAACTGAGCATGAGTTTGTAATCTGTAATATGGTTCTGCTGCTTTTTGAAGAAAGATAAATCATTTTATATTTAATTTATAATATTTTAAAGGTCTTGACATATTTTGTTATTAATAGTATATTGTATCTAAATGAGGATATTTCATGTACTATCACATGTTAGTATTTGTTTGTAATTCTCTATGAAAAATATAAATAATATGTATTAATATTCAAAAAGAAATATCCAGTAGTAACTATTATCAATAAAAGATAAATGCTTTTATCTTTCTTAACAGAGCATTAGACTCCAATTGGCCATTGAAAATTCATGATCATTTATCAGAATTTCATCATCAAATCAACTTCAGCTGTGTTACAGCTTGCAAGTAAACATTAGACATTACAAATTCATCATTAAAATGAATAAGATGAATGTAATTATCGGTTCTCAGGTAAATCAAGTATAATGCATTCAGAAAGCATTAGTAGATCAAAATAACAATAAATTATGATAATAAAAAATATTAAGATAGCTAAAGAAAAGGGTAAATTATCTAAAGTATATTAAAATGTTACTCAATCATCTGTAACATATCAAAATAATACAAATAACTCAAACCAAACTTGCACACAACCTAACCATAGTACAAATGCAATTCAAACAGACTGAAGCAATAATGCCATAGCACTTTTCCAACAATGTTCATAACCCAAATCAGCACAACATCAAAGACTCAACATTGCATGTCCAATACCAAAATTCCTTTGAAGTGTTCAAGTTGACAAGTAGATTTTTTTTCTAGCCTCTAGCAATACGGCTCATCATGCAATATGCTAGGTACTATACTTGCTCTAACTTTGTCCATGTCTTCTTGGGGGATGCTTTTAATAATATTTGTTCCTTTTTCCAAAGCACTCAAGTTCATTATAACATACAACGCACAGTCATATTTGTTATAAGAAGAAAAAGGATTAAGTAACTTGGGAAGTTAAAATTAAAATAAATTGCGGAAGTTAAAACGATTTTTATTGTCACTACAAACAATAGTTAACTTGATGAGTGGTAAAGTGGGAAATTGAACTTGATGTAATTACTGTATCCAAATAATTATGAACTTCATTTAATTCATGTCTGTATTCTCAAGTATATAACTATTAGTTAATAAACCATTGAAGTAAACAAGTATGAATAATTAACCATTGTGTTGTTGAGCACAATCTACAAGACGAAGCAAAACTGAATTCTTTGTATTGATGAAGCACAACTGAATTCTTTGTATTTTCTTTGCTTTCTTTAGTTTGAAGATTCTTGTTAATTTCATTCATAATCTTTTGCTATTTTTTATAATAAAAAGATATAATGATTCAATAAACATAGAAAAATATAAAATTTTATGTACATTTTGATGAAGCAGAAAATGTCTTATAATTATCATAGCTGCCTTTTTGTGCCTGCTGCTAAATCTTCCTTTCCTTGAACTATTACATAGTGAATCATGTAGAATCCACGTTGATGTTTGAGGTTTATATTGCAGAAGAGTCCAATGTGCATTACAATGGACTGGAAATAACAACATACAACACATTGAATCTGTTAGTACTCGAGTGATTGCTAGAGTTAACATATGGTTTTGACATTTTCTATGCCACAGATAGCACTCATCTGTTAAAAGAAATGATTGTTGCAGTTATACAAAACTCATTTAATAATGAATCATTAGACGAATGTTTAGAAAACTGATTTTATAATCATGGTCGTATTTATGTAAGTTATGCTTGAACTTTTATCCTTTTCTTTGGCACGTCTGAACCAGTACCAACCTATTATCTGAACAGAAAATCAATTAGATATTTAATATAAAAGTTAGCTTAATAGTATTATTTTGATATGTTATAGATGACTTATTAATATATATTAATATAATTATAAAATCAACTATCTTGACAGAGAAAACTATTTTTATTTTATTTTTGAAACATGCCATGACTCATGATGTGTGGCACAAAGTAAATTTTAATAACACAAGGCTAGAATAACACTTGGAAAATATCATAACATAATTGTAGCTTTAATATAAATTTTCAATAAGATTGTAAGTCTATTTTATTTTATGAAATAAAAATAAGTTTTTCCATAAAGTATTTAAAATATTTCATAAAATATAAAAGACTTACAATCTTATTGAAAATACTAATATGTATAAATCGTATGGGAAAAACATAAACTATTTAAAAAGATAAATATATTTATCTTTTGTCTACTTTATTACATAAAGTAATGTTGAAAATGATGTTGTAACACCCCACGTCCATTAATGTCACTCACAAAGGGAATGCATCAACCTTCATGGAGCATTATAAGTGTATAGAACAGAACATCACAAGACAGATATATAAAAATGGTACTTCAAAATTTAAAATAACTTCATTGCAGCGAAAACGAAACATAGTTTGGTTACAACATCAAAACCAACTTGTAAAACCAAGTACACAAATATCCATCATGGTCAAATTATGACATGTAAACCAAAAGCATAATCCCGTTACAAATAGAAATAATTAAAAAAAGATAAAGCTGAACATTACTTTCAGCAACTCTAAGCACTTCCAAAAGAGAGAGAAAGAGATCCAAGTCAAGCTCCACTAGTCCCACCCTAAGAACCTGGAGGGGGGAAGGAAAGAAAAGAGGCGAAACAAACAAGGTCAGACATAAAGTCTGGTGAGTCCAATGACTTAAACAATATAATCATTAATGTAACAGGATAAGAACATAAACTGGATATAAGAAATGACTGTAACATAAACAGGTATGATAAGGTAAGAAAGATGGACAAGATAAACGTTGATTGCGCTCCTAATCACTATAAGATAATTCCTACACCGCACCAATACTAGTTATACAGAAAGTTGATTCCTATTACTAATTATAATAAAAATGATAATGGTAGTTTCGTGTACCCCTAGTTGCTGTCATAGGTGCCGCCTGCTCTTATCTCCACTAGTTGTACCCACTACCCTCCCCATTCGATCGACTACCTAACTCGTAGATACCCGTGCTGGTCCCATAGTAGGGTGTATCACTCCCTAAAGTGGCAACCTGATACTACTAAGGATGCACGGCTTATACCTACACGATGCAACAACGTCTTACCTACCATCCCGGGTCCACGCACGCACGTGACTCCGTTGGACTTTCGTTGCCACCGCTAACCCGTTTTGACCTCTTACAATCAAACCCAGTGAGCGTGTCCCGTCTTCGACTTAGTTCGAGCTTACTTAGATACTAAATGGGTTACTTGTTGAAAAGGGTCCCCATACTTGACACATGCTTTCCACCTACGCTTGGTCCCTACTAGGATTTCCCACTTAACCCCTTCTTATTCATGTCTTCTTACATGTTTCAACTTGGTTAAGTGTTTCTAATCATATTTCATATGTCATCCATGTCCCTCACTTAACCCCATGTCCCACTACATGTCTTATCACAGTTAAGTGTTCTTTAATTCATTTTAACCATAACCTTGCAAGACCTCCCACATTAGATTCCCTTTACGATTGCTGGATTTGCCGGGTGGGTCCGGGCAGTCTTATACCGTAATTTGAATCTAACCTCGTGCCTTTGCAATTATTACACATTTAATTTATGCCTTTGACCCCTCACATTAGACTACCGTTTGCGGTTGCTGGATTTGCCGGGCGCGCCCGACAGTCTTATACCGTAAACCAAGTTTAACCTCGTGCCTTAGGCGTTCATTATTTCATCTTATTATTCAACCCTAATTTGAATTAATATTCCTATTTCAAATTTTCCATAATTTCCAATTCTAGCTATGTTCATAATTAACATCTAAATTATGTCCATAATTTTCCATGTATATAAACTATACCAATTTATGTCTCAAGTTAATTACATGGTTACTAACCAATTTATGCCAATTACATAATATCCAATATTTAATATTTTCCAAACTATTCCCCAACGTTCCCATGTCGTTTGTACGTATAATTCACATAATATGTTAGGCTCACTGTTAGCCTAACTCATAAGAAAAGGAAAAGAAAGAGACATAGACCATCCAAACTGGCATAAAACTATATAAATCTAATTAATAATGTGTAACATAAACTTGGCATAGAACAACATAAATCTAATTAAGCATACAAACGTGAGGTGGCATATAAGATGGATCCAATTAACATAGGACATATGAATTAACATAGATCTAAACATATGATCTGGCATGGATCTAAGCATATAAGCATAAACTTGCATAGATGAACATAACTTGCATATAAACTTGCATAAATGAACATTACTTGCATATAAACTTGCATAATTCATAAATTACATATAAACTTGCATAACTTGCATAGATGAGCATAACTTGCATACAAACTTGCATAAATCATAACTTGCATATAAACTAGCATAGAACATAACTTGCATAGGATGAATCTAATCAAGCATATGTAATTAGACATAGGAATTAACATCATAAAATGAATCTAATTACATATGATAACAAAACTGGTATATATTTAACAAAATAAATGTAACAGAGCATATGATTAAATAGGCATATTCATATAGTCCAGATCACAACTTATCAAATTTATTTTAATTAATTATCTTGTGAAAGCAACTGTACTCACAGTGATAGAAGAAAGAATAGATTCGTTCGTTGTTGTTCTAGAATCTCTTTTCACAATTCCTAAGCTTTAATTCATTGGAGAAGAGACTAGCGTAGTTCAGGATGCAGCAGCATGGCGGCTTACGAATGAATTTAGTTTAGATTAGGGTTTAGGTTCATGGGTGCTTATATATTTGTGTAGGATTAATTAGAGGCCCTATATTAGTTTAGGATCAATTTAAACCGTCCAATTCATAATGACACATTACTCAGCCAACCAAATGAAGCCACATAAGCCCTAAAATCAGAAAAAATGTCATCCGAACACGTCAGCCCATCCTGGCCGACAGGGGTCGACTCCCCTATAGGGGGTCGACACCTATGTCGACACCCCCTGGGTGGGGGGGGGTCGACACCTGTGTCGACTCCCCTTGGGGGGGTCGACACCCCTGAGCGGGAAATTTCCCGCTCAGCCCAATTCTGTTGTTTTGGATTTCGAACTGGTTTTAGATTATTGATTATTATTTTAATTTAATTTCTACTTAAACTTGAAATCTTCTAAGCTCCATAACTTCTTCATACGCAGCCCGATTTACGCAAACTTGGACTCTATCTCAAGTAGAATTCTGAGACGAACGCAATGGTGTAACCCGTTTCACTTAATTATTCTTTTAAAAATTAAGTGTCCTTAAATTTGTTAATTTTAATATTTTAAATTTCGGGGTGTTGCATTCTTCCCTCCTTAAAGGATTTCGTCCATCCAATCATCCAATCATCCATCTACTCAACCATCAATCACGGGCATCCATTGCCCTTAAAAGATTTCTAATGCCATATGAACATATGCGAAAAGTGAGTGTATATGTTCCTTATCCAATGCGAAATCAGGCGGTCTACTGATTCTGTTGACCTCCTTAATGCAAACCATGATAGTGCCATGCATCCATTATGTATGCAAAAGAATCCTAATGATACATATTATGTCTACATGAGTGCACAATCATTTAATTCAAGTGCAACAATCATATGATATCACAATCAATATACATCCATTAATTTAAATATGCACACATATCTATGTAATATAAAAGTGATTGAGCCGATCAAGTGCCTAATGTGTGTGTAAATGCATCCACGAGCAACCACTAGCAATCACTTGCATCCACTTGCATCCACCAAACATAACATGTCTCAAAGACATATTTACAACCATAGGATTTTCCTACCTAAAGATTGAAGATGTTATCGAGAGGACATACTAAACGATAAAACAAGTACAAACAAAGCAGTAGAAAAAAGAGAAATTAAGAACATACCCTCAAAAAGGAAAGGGTATGATGCACGTATCTTGTCTTCCATCTCCCAAGTCGCATCTCCTTGATCATCTCCCCATTGCGCTTTGACCAACTTGACCCCTCAGTTGCGTAATTTCTTGACCTCTGATCCAAGGATGCATATAGGAGCTCGTCTGATCATGGCATCTCACTCCACTTCCACTTCCCTAAGCATGCTCGGCTCCACCACTTCTGCGGTATCATGTAAACACTTCCTCAAATGCAAGACATGAAATACGTCATGTACACCACTAAGCTTCTCTAGCAACTTTACTCTGTATGCCATCTGTCCAATCCTCTCTGTAATGGGGAACGACCCTACGAACCTCGGTGCCAATTTCCCTGCAGCTCCAAAGCGAACTACGTTCCTCAATGGCGACACTTTGATAAAATCATGTCCCCAACATCAAACTCAAGACTGATCCGTCTCTTATCAGCGTATGACTTTTGCCGGTCTTGTGCCATCTTCATTCGACTTCAAATCAAGTCTATCTTCTCAGAAGTTTCCCTAACCATGTTGGACCCAAGCAAAATCTTATCCGTAGATTCCCACCAACAAGTAGGTGATCGGCAAGGTCATCCAAATAAAGCCTCAAAAGGTGCCATGCCAATGCTAGACTGATAGCTGTTGTTGTAGGCGAACTCCACTAATGGAAGGTGTTCCTCCCATGTCCCACCAAAGTCCAAGATGCATAACCTCAAAAGGTCTTCTAAAATCCGATTCACTCTCTTGGTCTAGCCGTCCGTCTAAGGGTGATAAGCGGTGCTCAAACACAATTGTGTTCCTACCGCCTCTTGTAAGCTCTTCCAAAACTCGCTAGTGAAAATGGGATCTTGATCGCTCACAATACTAGAAGGTATGCCATGCAAACGAGAAATCTCTTGAAGGTAAACAGATGCTAACCACGCCGCAGTTCTTTTATTTTTAACGGGAATGAAATGGGCGCTCTTGGTAAGTCTATCTACTACTACCCAAATCCTCGTATTACTCTTCCTTGATCTCGGCAACCCGTCGAAAAAAATCCATGGAAACGCTCTCCTATTTCCACTGTGGAACCTCTAACGGGTGAAGCAAACCACCCGGCTTCTTTTGCTCTGCCTTGCCTTGCTGGCACACCAAGCATCTAGAAACGAACTCAGCCACGTCCTTCTTCCTTCCGGCCCAAAAGAAAACTCTCTTCATGTCCTTATACATCTTGTCACCATCGGGATGTATGGTCATCTTAGAACGATGTGCTTCTTCAAGAATCGTCTTTCTCAAGCTTTCGTCTCGAGGTACACAAAGTCTCCCATCCCTACGCAACCAACCTTAGAAAACTTCTTACTTCCGTTGCATTTCTTGGAACCTTCCAATCTTGGATTGCGACCACCTTTCATGGGATCCACTGATATCCCCTCCTTAGAGACCACGTGTCCTAAGAACCTCACTTCCTTCCACCAAAAATGGCATTTAGAGACCTTAGCCTTGAGTTGATGTGCTCGAAGGGTCTCTAAGACTTCCCTATGATGTAGGGCATGCTCTTCCTCGCTTCTAGAGAAAATCAAAATATCATCAACAAAGACTACCACGAACTTGTTTAGAAACTCCCTAAACACCCTACTCATCAAGTCTAGAAAATATGCGGGTGCATTCGTCAAACCAAACGGCGTGACGAGCCATTCGAAGAAACCGTCGGGAGTCCTAAATGCAGTCTTATCTATGCTTTCCTTATCTGATGAAACCCTGTAGCTAAATCCAACTGCGAGAAAACCAAAGTCCCAACCAACTGATCGAACAAGTCATCTATCCTCGACAATGGGTGTATGTTCTTCTTCGTGAGCTTATTCAGCTCCCTATAGTCCACGCACAATCTGAGCGAACCATCAGCCTTCGTAGCAAAAACAACTGGAGCACCCCACTCCGAGATACTTCTTCTTATGAACCCTTTCTCAAGCAACTCTTTCACTTGTCTATTAAGCTCCCTCATTTCTCTTGGAGCCATGTGGCGCACTAGTAATGCAACTGGCTTTGCATTATCTACTAAGTATATACGAAAGTCTATCTCGTGTCTCGGGGGAAAACCCCGAACCTGATCAAAGACGTCACCATACTTACGGACTACATGAACAGATTTCAAATCATCGATGGATGTGTCAAATGAATCTAGGTAGCTAAGCACAACCGGACCTCTGGGGTCACAAGAAATATCAAGGATCCTTCCACTATGAGTCAACAGTCTAACTACCCTCCTTTCACAATCTAGGATGGCACCATATCTGGCTAGCCAATCCATTCCTAGAATCAACCCATAGCCCATGAAACCAAGAACGTAGGCATTGGATTCAAACCCAATGCCCAAGGCAGACACTCTCACATCCCGACAAACCATAGATAAATGAGCCGAACCACCAATAGGATTTGAGACTACAGTGAGATCCATAACTAAACTAGTATTTAGGTGCAGTGTTTCAACTAACGAAGCAGATATAAACGAATGCAAAGCGCAAGTCAAAAAGAGTTCTAGGAAAAAGAAATCAAATCTTCAACATAAACTTCCCATCTCTTTCCGGTATACTGACCATGAGAACACAACCAGCCCTCCAGAAGATCCTTCCCTCTATCCTTGTCCTCGCTTCACCATATTGGAAACAACCACTTGTCTTCCTCTTCTCACGGAGTTTATTATTCTTTCCACACTTCTTAGGTTCTACTTTCTTATCCTATGTCATATCCATTCCTCCACTGCACGTTCTTCATTCGTGACCTCCCACCAAGATGGAGCTTCATCCTTCATTAACCTAGCAGCTAGTTGAACCTTCCTTCCATCGTCTATCTCAAAGATACCAAACAAGTCCTCCACTTCCTTGAGCCAATTTATAGCCTCGACAAACGTCTCTGTCCCATGAAGCGATTTTCCGCCCGTCGTAAGGAAGTCCTTACATATCTTAGGAAAACCATCTAAACGCGGAGGAGGAGATTCAAAAAGGAAAAAGGAAGAGATTCCAAATGGAGAATCGGAAGAAAGATATATGGCTCTTGGGGACTATATTTTTCATTATAAACCTTTCTCTTGAAAACACCTTCTTTAAAACATGTTTTTGTAAATACTTCTTAAAAAAATGCTTTTGAAAATTGTTTTTCAAAATCTTTTATTTGTTCTGGTACCCTTCAGCTTTGATACCATGTGTAACACCTCACGTCCATTAATTTCACTCACAAAGGGAATGCATCAACATTCATGGAGCATTATAAGTGTATAGAACAGAACATCACTAGACAGATATATAAAAATGGTACTTCAAAATTTAAAATAACTTCATTGCAGCGAAAATGGAACATAGTTTGGTTACAACATCAAAACCAACTTGTAAAACCAAGTACACAAATATCCATCTTGGTCAAATTATTACATGGAAACCAAAAGCATAATCCCGTTACAAATAGCCATAATAAAAAAGAAGATAAAGCTAAACATTAAACTCCAAGCACTTCCAAAAAGGAGAGAAAGAGATCCAAGTCAAGCTCCATTAGTCCCACCCTGAGAACCTGGAGGGGGAAAGGAAAGGAAAGAGGCGAAACAAAAGAGGTCAGACATAAATCCTAGCGAGTCCGGTGACTGTAACAATATAATAATTAAAGTAATAAGATAAGAACATAAACTGGATATAAGAAATGACTGTAACATAAACAGGTATGACAAGGTAAGCAAGACGGACAAGATAAACGTTGATGCGCTTCTAATCACTATAAGATAATTACTACACCGCATCATACTAGTTATACAGAAAGTTGATCCCTCTTACTAATTATAATGATAATGTTAATGGTAGCTTCGTGTACCCCTAGTTGCTGCCATAGGTGTCGCCTGCTCTTATCTTCACTAGTTGTACCCACTACCCACCCCATTCGATCGGCTCCCTAACTCGTAGATACCCGTGCTAGTCCCATAGTAGGGTGTATCACTCCCTAAAGTGGCAAACCGATACTACTAAGGATGCACAGCTTATACCTACACGATGCAACAACGTCTTACCTATCAGCCCGGGCCCACGTACGCACATGACTCCGTTGGACTTTCGTTGCCACCGTTAACCCGTTTTGACCTCTTACAATCAAACCCAGTGAGCGTGTCCCGTCTTCGACTTAGTTCGAGCTTACTTAGATACTAAATGGGTTACTTGTTGAAAAGGGTCCCCATACTTGACACATGCTTTCCACCTACGCTTGGTCCCCACTAGGATTTCCCACTTAACCCCTTCTTATTCATGTCTTCTTACATGTTTCAACTTGGTTAAGTGTTTCTAATCATATTTCATATGTCATCCATGTCCCTCACTTAACCCCATGTCCCACTACATGTCTTATCACGGTTAAGTGTTCTTTAATTCATTTTAACCATAACCTTGCAAGACCTCCCACATTAGATTCCCTTTGCGATTGCTGGATTTGCCGGGTGGGTCCGGGCAGTCTTATACCGTAATTTGAATCTAACCTCGTGCCTTTGCAATTATTGCACATTTAATTTATGCCTTTGACCCCTCACATTAGACTACCGTTTGCGGTTGCTGGATTTGCCGGGCGCGCCCGACAGTCTTATACCGTAAACCAAGTTTAACCTCGTGCCTTAGGCGTTCATTATTTCATCTTATTATTCAACCCTAATTTGAATTAATATTCCTATTTCAAATTTTCAATAATTTCCAATTCTAGCTATGTTCATAATTAACATCTAAATTATGTCCATAATTTTCCATGTATATAAACTATACCAATTTATGTCTCAAGTTAATTACATGGTTACTAACCAATTTATGCCAATTACATAATATCCAATATTTAATATTTTCCAAACTATTCCCCAACGTTCCCACGTCGTTTGTACGTATAATTCACATAATATGTTAGGCTCGCTGTTAGCCTAACTCATAAGAAAAGGAAAAGAAAGAGACATAGACCATCCAAACTAGCATAAAACTATATAGATCTAATTAAGAATGTGTAACATAAACTTGGCATAGAACAACATAAATCTAATTAAGCATACAAACGTGAGATGGCATATAAGATGGATCCAATTAACATAGGACATATGAATTAACATAGATCTAAACATATGATCTGGCATGGATCTAAGCATATAAGCATAAAATTGCATAGATGAACATAACTTGCATATAAACTTGAATAAATGAACATTACTTGCATATAAACTTGCATAATTCATAAATTACATATAAACTTGCATAACTTGCATAGATGAGCATAACTTGCTTACAAACTTGCATAAATCATAACTTGCATATAAACTAGCATAGAACATAACTTGCATAGGATGAATCTAATCAAGCATATGTAATTAGACATAGGAATTAACATCATAAAATGAATCTAATTACATATGATAACAAAACTGGCATATATTTAACAAAATAGATGATAACCGAGCATATGATTCAATAGGCATATTCATATAGTCCGGATCATAACTTATCATATTTATTTTAATTAATTATCTTGTGAAAGCAACTATACTCACAGTGATAGAAGTAAGAATAGATTCGTTCATTGTTGTTCTAGAATCTCTTTTCACAATTCCTAAGCTTTAATTCGTTGGAGAAGAGACTAGCTTAGTTCAGGATGCACCAGCATGGCGGCTTATGAATGAATTTAGTTTAGATTAGGGTTTATGTTTATGGGTGCTTATATAGATGTGTAGGATTAATTAGAGGCCTTAGATTAGTTTAGGATTAATCTAAACCATCCAATTCACAATGACACATCACTCAGCCGACCAAATGAAGCCACATAAGCCATAAAATCAGAAAAATCGTCACCCGAACATGTCAGCCCATCCTGGCCTATAGGGGTCGACTCCCCTATAGGGGGTTGACACCTATGTTGATACCCCTATATGGGGGTCGACACCTGTGCCGACTCCCCCTAGGGGAGTTGACACCCCTGAGAGGGAAATTTCCCGCTCAGCCCAATTCTGTTGTTTTGAAATTCGAACTGGTTTTAGATTATTAATTATTATTTTAATTTAATTTCTGCTTAAACTTGAAATCTTCTAAGCTCCATAACTTTTTCATATGGAACCCGATTTACGCAAACTCGGACTCTATCTCAAGCAGAATTCCGAAACGAACGCAATGGCGTAACCCATTTCACTTATTTCTTCTTCTAAAAATTAAGTGTCCTTAAATTTGTTAATTTTAATATTTTAAAATTTCGGGGTGTTACAAATGTGTACATTAAAAAATAAATAGATATTTAAAAAAACTTGTAAGTATATACAAAAATATAATTTCATAATTTTCATTAAAAAAATAATATGAATATTAGTTTTTGTTAAAACATATAACTTATTTAAAAGCAAAATTGTGTTTATCTTATTAAAATAGTGTAAACATTACAATGAAATGATCATCTAAACCTCTTAGTATCAGCATACGATAAATTCTCTCAGTCATGATAATATGAAAACATATGATAAATATATTATACGTATATTATTTTGTGTGAAAACATATAAATTGTTTAAAATGATAAATATGTTTATCTTTTTAAACTAGTATAAATATTAGAATCAAAAGATCATCTAAATTTATTTGTTTCGACATACGATAAATTCTCTTACTCATGATAATGTGAAAACATATGATAAAGATATAATATGTATATGATCTTGTGTGAAAACATATAAATTATTTAAAAAGATAAATGTGTTTATATTTTTAAAATAATATAAGTATTAAAGTCAAGTGATCATACAAACTTATTTGTTTCAACATATGATAAATTCTCTTACTCGTGATAATATGAAAACATATGATAAAGATATAATATATATTATCTTGTGTGAAAACATATAAATTGTTTAAAAAGATAAATGCGTTTATCCACTACAAGAAAAACAACATATAACAGCGGCTAAATCTGCTTCTAATCCGTCGCTAAACAGGCTTTAGCGACGGATTTCCTACATAACGGTTTGGTCGGTAAAAACCATGACGGTATCTGTGTCAGATTTTGCGATGGAATTTAGCATGAGTTTTCCATCATTTTACTAATTTTTTAATTAAAATTAATTTTTTTTTATTATTTTAATTTTAATTTATATACCGACTATTTACCGACGGATAATTAATTTATAATAAAATATTATTTATAAAAAACGTTCGTAAATCCTTACTAATTACCAAGAGAATAGCGATGAAAACTAAATTTAGGTAACTTACCTCACCTATTTATGTTGGTAATTCGTTGCTATTCCTCTTCTGATATATATATATATATATATATATATATATATATATATATATATATATAGACACATACCCATCACACACGTAACTTGTGTTCCATTCAATACACAATCCTAATTTAAAAACAACACAATTAATATCAACACACATCTTATAATCAATGTATTATATTGATAACTAATCTCATAATTAGCATTTAGCATTACATAATAGACATACTAAACATATTTACATCAGAAATACATAATACATCCATAATATTTTATAAACAATACTAAAAAGTACAAACCAAAATATAGTTCTAGCTTTTCAGATCCATCAGTTCTTCCATCAACACCCCTTCAAACTTACAAAACATCATCTCCACCCTAGCTTACAAAACATCATCAGTTCTTCCATCAACACCCCTTCAAACTTCATTTAAAACCTCTCACAACCCTTTGAAAACCAGCAACAAATCCCCTGTTGCAACCAACAATCGCCGACCAAACTCTTCACCCCAAACCGCCCTCTTGAAAACCTCATATAACATCAGAAACTCATGCATTCATCACCAGTGCAAGCCACTTGCATTTGGACATTTTCGTTGATCCCTACCACGGTGGTACTACCTTTTCATCCAAATGCAAGAGGAATGGTGGGGGATTTGCTGCAATTGAGTGATAAAGGCTGGTAAAAAGTCACTAATTTTGACTTGCATCGTCATACATGTAGAATTTAGCAATGAGTTAATTTCCACTATAGAGATCAATATAAATGCACGATCCCAATAAAATTTTGGCCATAACAGCAAAATGGATACTCTGGATTATTTGCAAGATAAACATACAAAACACTCATGACCACGCAAGGCCTTTTTTATTTTCACGTAAAATATAGATCTATTGAACATCCACCACGATGAAATTAGTGTATAATGGGTGATTCAAGAACAATGCAAACTGCAGGAATGAAGTACCTTGATTGATTAGTTAGAAATGTTCATATTTTGCATTTGCAGTTGTCGTGGTACAAAAGATTAAAACAGCATCAGTCCTCAAGCATGAAACCCCCTATCAATTTTGTTCATTTCAGTGTATAGCATATAATATAATACATATAAAGATAACAAATTCAAGTATTTCTTTTACAAATGTATTGAGTACCTACAGCCAATCCCAAGACCAACCTACAGCCTCACCACCATTCATCCACATCAATCACTGAAATTTACAAACTCCATCACGCAAAATCTCAGCAGCCCCTCACAAATACGTGAACACACCCTACACCGAACCAAGTTCTACCTTAAATCCTAGCAAACCAAATAGCAGGATCCAAGGAAAATTATAAAAAATTGAGTTAACCATGTACCTTTTGCTCATTTTTCAAACTGTGGACTCTGATGAAGTCTAGAACTTATTTGAATCGATTTGAGCCAACTTGGTGATGGCGGTGCTTCTACAAGTATCTACGAATGTAATTTTGAATTCATCATCACGAAATCGAATTGGGGAGATCGATGTTAGTACGCTGTTTATGCGATTTGGGTGTTTTGATGCCCCCACGAGACTGTAACATGGATAGAGCAGGCTCTGTTTTTGGTGAAGATGCAAAGAAGATCAAAGTTTTGAGCTCCAATTTCTGACAGAAGAAGTAGTGGACGAAATCCATAAAGTTGAATTTTTGGTTGGTCATGTGCTTGCCTCGCATCCTCTCTCTGTATCCACCATCATGACCTATTCTTTCGTGCTCCTCTCGCTGTCATCCTACCTCTCCTCCGCCTCATCTACACCTAATCCACCCTCCCGGTTTTCTTTTCTCTTCTGCCCGTATCCACTGTTCTTCCGTCGCCTCGGTACCCAGTCTTGTCCTCGCATTTCAATCCTGTTCACCCACTTTTCCTCCGCATCGAGCTTCTTTCTTCCGCCTTCAGTTTCTGCCTCAGATCCAGATTTATGACTTCGCCATTACCCCTCCATCAGATCCAGTGATGCTTTTATCCAGTTCCAATATTTCTCGGGGAAGTTGTATAAAGCAGCTATTGAGGTGGACTAGATTTTTATGTAGTAGTGAGAGAAGAAAGGAGAATGGTTCAGTAAAAACGTGGCTTACGAAGTTAATTTTTTGGGATTGAAGCCAAAAATTGGTCATTGGAGCCAAAAGTTTGAAACTTGGAGCCAAAAGTTTCATACTTTCATGTTTGGAGCAAACAAGATTTAATATATAAATTATTATTTATGATTTACTAACTATTCATAATAAAATATTAAATTAAAATTTAGCTATTGATTATAATCAATAATTATGAGTTATAAATTATAAATTATTTATTTATAATCATTTTATTATAAATTATCAATAATCCTTGTAGTTGGAACCAATGTTTTTATAACCTTTTAAATAGTTGTTAAAAGGTTAATTGATAATCATTAGTAATAAATATTGTCAAAACTTCAAATTTTACGGTGTTATATGAAAGCGTTGTAAAAGTTTATATTTTTCAATGTTTCTAAACAAAATGTTCTAAAAACATAAAATTTTTAAACATTTTTGTCAAAAACATTGTAAAATTACATTTTTTTACAACGTTTTGTTATCAGTATTGCGAAAAAAACATTGTAAAAAGGTGATTTTATTGTGAAAAAACATTTAAACAGTGTAAAATTTTGTTTTCCCATTTTTTTTGTCATGGACGCAAGGGACACCAGCTTCTTTTCTACCTCAACACAAGAAATACACCACTTGAACCAACTAAACACCTAGTGTTAAAATTTTAATACTGATGATTAGACATTATTTATTAACTATTACTTAATTATTTAATTATAAACTATATATATAACTTTATAATAATTAAATTTCATTATTAATTAGACCTACAACATGACAAAATCGCTAGACCTAAAACCTTGATTTAGACCTATAACTTTATCAAATAATACGTACCAATCAATTTCTTAAAAGCAAATATGTGTTAATAATTTCTTGATATTAATTTAATTAATCGTATTAAAGACTATTAAATAATCATTGATTATAAAAACAAATTTAATAAACATCGAACGACAATGTATTTTATTAATTACTATTACCTCTTATTTATATTATATAGTAATTAATAATTAACCAACATTAATTTTCAATAAAAAAATTAATCAGCATTAACTATTGAATTTTATTTACTTCTAATAGTTATTATTTATTATTAATTACTAATGTATTATTAACATTAATTATTTAAAATTTAAATTTACTAATTAATTACTAAGTAATAACACAAATTTAAAACATTTTATAAATAAAAAATATAAAAGTTCATTTCAAATCTCTTGGAAACTGCAGGAAAACAGCTTCAAAATTTTGTCGATGGTAATCCGACTCTATTAGCAACGGAATTTAGCATCAAATATTATATGACGGTAAAGAGCTGCAATTTACATTGATTTAGCGACAGAATTATTATTCGACGGTAATAATTTATAATAAGATGACATATAAAATCCAAATTATTTTCTCTTACAAAGCCCACGGAAATCCACCGCTAATTAGCGACGGAATTTTCCGCTGCTAAAATTCTGTTGCTAATCTCGGTTCTTCTTGTAGTGATCTTTACGAAATAATATAAATATTAAAATCATATGATCATCTAAACTTCTTTTTTTCAACATACGATAAATTATCTTACTCATGATAATATGGAAACATATGATAAAGATATAATATGTATATTATTGCATGAAAATATATAACTTCTTTAAAAAGATAAATGTATTTTTTTTTAAATAATAAACATATCCAAATCATATGATTGTTTTAGCTTCTTAATTACAACATATGATAAATTCACTTACTCATAATCATATAAAGATATATAATAAAAATATAATATGTATATTATATTTTGTGAAAACATGTAAATTGTTTAAAAAGATAAACGTATTTATCTTTTCGAAATAATAAACATATTAAAATTGATCATCTAAGCTTCTTTTTTATAGCATATGATAAATTCTCTTAAATCAAAATTATATAAAAACATATGATAGAAATATAATAAGAATATTATATTATGTGAAAGCATGTAACTTCTTTAAAAAGATAAATGTGTTTATGTTTGATTTTCAGATAGAGTGAGAGGTTGTAGAATAGATACAAGTTTGTAATATTATTGGTAGAGAATTGATTACAGAATGTATATGGTACAGTGCTTTATATAGATGGAGTACATAACGGTAACAATTTATAAGAGAAAAATAATATATTATGAGCTGGATCCTTATCCTGTGACGCAACAGGATGTGTGTATAGATAAGCATCCTTATCCTGTGATGCAACAAGATGTGTATGGATGAGCTGGATCCTTATCACTCCCCTCAAACCTAATTTACCAAATTAGGGTTGCATCCGAAGAAGGAAACGAAATAGGCAAATAACATTCTTGCGCCGCCAACACAATAGAGAAGCAAATCCAAGCTGCTAGGTTAACAATATATTCGACAGAGAGAGAGAACTGGACATTATTCAGGTAGATAAGTCAAGGCAGTGGACCTCAGCTTCGCTTCTTCCTCGTCTACATTCAATTCGTGTTTCGGCTGTGAAAATGTTGTCTTTGGCAAGGGTTTGGTGAGTATATCTTCCTTCTGACACTTCGACGGTATGTATATTATTTTAATTTTCTCGCTAATGAATTGCACCTGATAAAGTATAGGTCCAGTTCGACGTGTTAGCTTTTTACTGCAATATTGGGTTTGCTGTAAGAGCTACTGAACCGACATTGTCGCACCACCCCGTGGGTTTCTTGTCGGTCTTCATTTTGAGTTTACTTAACAGAGATTTTATCCATAATATTTTTGTCACACTACTTGCTACACTCCTGAATTCTGCTTCAGTACTTGAACGAGACACAATGTTTTGCTTTTTTGCACACCAGGATATAGGTTTTTTTTACCACAAATATGCAATATTCTATTGTTGATTTTCTATCGTCCTGATCGGTTGCCTGGTCTGCGTCTGCATAAGCGTTTATAGCTAACATTTTGTTGGTCTGCGGTATTAGTCCTTGATTAGTAGTGCCTTTGAGGTATCATAGAATTATTTTAACTGTTGTCCAGTGATCATCTGTAGGCCACTGCATGTATTGACTCACTTTATTGACATTGTAAGCAATGTCAGCTCGGGTAATTGTGACATATTGTAAGGCTCATACTATGTTTCGATACAATTTTGGATTTTGGAATGGTTGTCCTTTGTCCCTTGAGAGTTGCTGATTGATTGCCATGGATGTTGGAAGTGCATTAGCTTCGATCATGTTGGCTCTTTGTAGTATTTCATGAACGTATTTTTTTTGGCTAAGATGCATTTCAGTCCTTGCCTTCCTTTTTACTTCAATTCCTAGAAAGTAACTGAGTTCCCCGAGCTCTTTTATAGAGAATTCAATGTCTAGTAGCTTGTGATTTTGTTGATTTCTATGTCATTGTTTCCTGTTATGATGAAGTCATCAACATACAGAATGTAGGTAATGTCGCCATTGGAAAACTTTGTGAATATGGAGTTGTCCGATTTTTTTGACTGATAGCCTTGCTTTACAAGTGTTGCTTTTTATTCATCGAACCAAACCCTAGGTGCATGCTTTAGTCCATATATTGCTATATTAAATTTTCATACCATGGTTTCTTGTCCTTTCTAAATAAATCCCTGTGGTTGTTCCATAAAGAACTCTTGCTGCAAAACACCATTTAAGAAAGCGTTATTAACATCTAATAGCTTGATGTGCCAGTTCTAATATAAGGCTATGGTCAGAATTATTCGAATTGAGGTGGGTTTCACGATAGGTGAGAATGTTTCAGTGAAATGGAATCCATACTGTTGTGAGTACCCCTTTGCTACAAGCCTAGCCCTATATTTTGATATTGATCCATCTACATTTCATTTTAATTTATATGTCTATTTGCTTCCTATAATGTTTTTGTCGCTTGGCATCTCTACCAATGTCCAAGTTTTATTTTTGAGAAGTGCCTTGTACTCCTCTTGCATTTCATCTCTCCTAGCACTTGATGCGGCTTCCTTGTATGACATGGGTTCCGTTGAGTCCATATTTACGTTAAAAACTTTGGGATTATAAATGTCACTCTTTGCCTTCGTGATCATTGGAAGTTGGTTAATTACGCCTCTGACAAGTTCCAGCTGGTCTATGTTGGTGTTGTTGCATGCTTCACCTGTTTTCTTCCATTTTATTCCTGCTAATTTCTTCGTATGTATTACTTCCTTAATTAGTGTTGTGACTTGATGTTGTGTGTGTATCCCCCTCTTGATTTGTGTTGCGTGATTCTTGTTGTATTGGTTGAATCATGACTTCATTGTCATTGAGATCATACTATCTGGTATTTTGGACTTTTTTGGTTGTTTTAATTTCTAATGTGCTAAAAGGGAACACATCTTCATTAAATACCACATGTCTAGAAACACAGATTTTACCTTTGTTGTCTATGCATTTATTACCTTTGTGATCTTTGAGGTAACCCAGAAATGTACAGGGTATAGACCTGTATTCTAGTTTGTGTGCATTGTATGGTCTTAACCAAGGGAGACACTGACATCTGGAAACTTTTAGGTGATTGTAGTCTGGTCTAACATTGTACAACACTTCTTGTGGGCACTTGAAATTAAGTATTTTGGTTGGCATAATGTTGATCAAGTACACAGAAGTGTTGAATGCCTCTGGCCAGAACTTCAGTGTTACAGAGGATTTCACATGCAATGATAGACCAGTCTCTATAATGTGTCTGTGTTTTCTTTCAATAAAATAATTTTGTTTTGAGGTGTGTGGACATGTAATTCTATGTTCAATCCCCTTGTTTTGAAAAAAATGTTTTATTGGAAGGAATTCTGTTCCTCCATCAGTTTTAACTTTCTTAACTTGGTGACCAATTTTCTTTTCAGTAGTATTTATAAATTGCATGGTAATATTGTTTACTTCATCTCTTGATTTTAAAAAGTAAATCCATATAAATCTAGAGTAAACATCAATAAGGAAATGTAATGTTTGTATCCATAATCAGAGGTTATGGGTGCAGGCCCCCATACATCGGTAGCAACTAGTTCTAGTGGTGTTGTGTATGTGGTTTCAGAGTGTGGAAATGCAAGTTTATGGCTTTTACCCATTTGGCAGAATTCACACACATATTTATTTGGAATGTCATTAATAGGGATTTTATTCTCATCGCATACAGCATTGACAATTTTTATGCTTGGACGCCCTAGTCTATCATGCTAGAGATTAAAAGAATTACAAGACTTAGAAACATTGTTAATATTTGGACTGTAATTGTTACAAAATTCAGACTGTCCCGTACTTGCAGTTAACTTGTATAGTCCATTACTTTCCCTACGCTGCAGAATAGTTTCTTGAGTCAGTATATCCTTGACCAGACCCCAAGTCAAGTATGGGGATGGTTCTTCGTGAAGGGAAGCCCCTAGGCTTACCCCCGCTGCTGCGCCATAATGCTTGCGGCTAGAGTGTGAGAAGATGTTCCATCCTTCTTCCGTTTCACCATTGCTTCTTCAACAAATAGCTATGAAAATACTTTAAAGCTTTGAAATTGTTGAAGGTGTTTGCAGCCCCCCTTCCTGGCATACCAAAGTGTTGACGTCAAAAATTGGTCTAATGACAGTCAACCCCCAAAGTGTGTAATCCACGCACAAGTCTCAAGATATTTTCACAATCACAGAATGCAAGAAAATAAATAAATAAATACAGGGGACACAACAACAACTTTATAGTGGTTCGACTTAAAACAAGCCTATGTCCACTTTATAATCTCTGTTTATATTGTTGATTATAGGTTATAGTTGCTTTGGTTGAAAGAAGGTGCAGAAAGAAGCAGTTTATACATAAAATCCTTGTGTCACAATGTTGTTCGATTGAAGTGTACGGTGGGCTATTTTTGGGAAACCAACCAAGAACATTTTAGAAAAAAAATCCTCCCTTTCCATTCCAGGAAAGGTGTATTTATAGACAAAAATACAAGTCGACCGAAGTGCTATGTGGCGGATATCCGATCCTGGCTCGCCCCTGTTGCTTGATCCGGAGTATCTGCTGCAGGCGGTGAGACTTGGTTTTCTGTTCGGGAATAGTTCTTCTCAATAATCAAGGCACACATTGACCTTGTAAGTTGGAGCTAGGAAAGATGAATAAGCCCGGTTTGACCGATAAAGTAGCCTTGATAATCGAGCTTTGTTGTGTAGCATAGAGGACAAATCGATTAGCTAGGATCGATCAGTTTAATCAATCGACCCAATCCCTGAATTCTGAACCATGCTCGATGAAAGGTGTTTCTGCTTGAGACACGATCGGTTTGGGTTGAACCAAGCTCTGGTCGACCAGATGAAGATCGATCCAATAGAGAGATGATCTAACCTTCGTAAAAACTTTAGTTGTGACGGATTTTATCAAAAACTTGGTCAACAAACTCTGGCCAAGAATATACTTCGATACGGCTACTTTTTGCCACAAGTAAACATGGATGTTGCAGATTACGCCCGAAAATGTGACATAAGTATAAGTTCGCCAAAATCCCAAGAGCCTCGTTATCCGAATTAACACAAATGGTCATCCCATGGCTATTTGTTGTGTGGGGGCATCAATTTTATTGTAGTTTTACCGATAGCAAGAGTATGAACTAACTAAGCTATCAGGCTCAAACTATGCAATCATTGCTAAAGATTGTTTCACAAAGTGGGCCAAAGCGGAACCGCTGGCCATGATCACCACTAAAAAGGCTATTAACTTTGTGACTTAAAAAACTATTTGCGGGTTTGGTGTCCCATAGAAGATAATCACCGATAATGAAACACAATTCAAAAGTGAAGAGTTTCAAAGCTTCTATAAGCGATACCGAATTTCAAAAACCTTCGTAGTTGTGACTCACCCACAGGCAAACATGCAAGTGGAAGCAGTCAACAAAATCATTAAATCCACCATCAAAAAGCGATTGATGAAAGCTAAAGGCGGATGGGTGAACGAATTACCAATTGCACTATGGGCTTATCGAACAACTCACAAATCTACGATTGGTTATACGCCATTTTCCTTAGCGTTTGGTTTAGTGGCGATGATACTAGTGGAGTTAGAAGTCCCGACACATCAGAGGATTTATTTCAATCAAGACAAAAATGATCAATTGTTGTTGGAAGCTCTTGATCTGATCGATGGAAAAAGGAGGAAGCAAAGCTCAGGCTAGTAGCACACCAGAAAAAGGTGGAAAGACATTTCAATTCTAAAGTCCTCCATCGCACTTTTGAAGTCAGCGATCTCGTCATGAAATAGATAATAACAAACACTGGAGTGTATAAGCCAAATTGGGAAGAGCCCTATGTGATCAGCCAGAAGCTATTTAATGGCACATTTAAGTTGACTACAATGAATGGAATCCCGATTTCCTTGGCCTGTAATAGTGACCACTTGTGTCCTTATTTTATTTAAATTGTTGCTTGGAAGTTGTAATGCTTTAGTTGCTTTTCTATTTCCTAGTAAGAATAAGCCACCATGCATGCCTGGGCATTGTATTCAAACTTATGCTATTTCTGGTTATCAATAAAACCTACTTCTGAATAATTTTGACTATGTTCTTGAAATTTTTTGTCTTTAATCTGAAATTGTAAAACACTAAGATTGATTTAAACTTATAGGCAACAAGTCTGATAACGCGAACACGATCTATGAAAAAAACGTCACGAACTTCGAAAAGCTACCCTTAAAAGTGATCGAAGCATGGAAGCGCAAGTTAGCAAAAGTGCGACAAGAAACTAGATCCATGAGGGTAAGCTCAAAGGTATCACCAACAAGGACACGATGAAAGAAAGTCTAGAAAACGCAACTTCAATAAAAAAACATTACACCCATGAGGCACGCGATAAACATCGTAAAGTATCTGACCTTGGGAAACACGACCGGTCCAAGATGGTCTCGACCTTAGAAAAAGGCACACGATGATCGATAAAAATTGGATGGATAAAAAACCTCACTCGTATGAGATGCTCGACAAACATCATGAAAAGTCCATCCTCGAAAAATGCAACTGGCACGAGCTAGTCCTGACACCAGAAAAAGGCGCACGATGATTGATAAAAATTGGATGGATAAAAAAACTTGCTCCTATAAGGCGATTAATAAACGTCGTGAAGAGTCCTGCCTCGGGAAACACGATCGGCACATGCTGGTCCCGAACCTGAATAAAGGCATAAGACGATCAATAAAAACTAGGTGGGTAAAAAACCTCACTTCTATGAGGCACTCGATAAACATTGTGAAGAGTCCATCCTCGGGAAACACGACCGACATAAGCTGATCCCGACCCCGAAAAAGGCACACGGCGATTGATAAAAATTGAGTGGATAAAAGAACCCGCTAGACGCGGGTACTCGATTAAACGTCAAATAAATACGGCATAGGAGAACACTAACAATTAGTGATATGTTAGAAATCCTAGAAAGCGAAGGCACGAGATGATTGGTGAAATTGGACAACACACTAAGAAATTAGGACTCAAATTCACCATAATGTTCGCAATGACCCATGGTATGGGGGCAATACTACTTACAATGACCTTGAATGACATCCAGATAAAGACTAACATAGGGTCATCCCAACACTGCAATGAACCAAAGGCAAATCATAAAAAGGTAAAGAGCTGTAGTAAAGTAAAACTCAACAAAATAAGAAAGTACAAATAGAAATATCGTAGCACAAGTGATACAAGGACGTGGGACAAGTAACTAGATTTTATTAACGGTAGTCATTTACAAGATCATGTCAAAGCACAAAAGAAGCAGGTGCCGGTATCGCACAACCACGACCAAAAAAAAAGAAATGTACAAAAAGGACAGAAATAGCGCAATGTAGAAGTCAAAACATCAATCCTTTTACTTCCCTCCTTTTGGGATTTCACTTGGCTTTATCGTCAGCTTGGTGGGCCTACTCGACTGATCTATGTTTGAAGTCGGACAAGCAAGGATCACATATGTTTACTCATCATCGAGACTGGGATAATCCTTTTGATTTCTTGCGCGCATCGTGCTTCTCATCACATTTACTCTTGGACTTCCTGCCACTTTCTGAATATGGGTTCTGATATTCAGCAATCAAATCACCATCGGTTGTCTCTTTCTCCTCAATAATGTCTCTGCCACCTCCAAAGGAAACCGCTGAGTCATCCAGGCCTTGTAAGGCCGCAATTTGGTCAGATTGTGACCCTAGATGAGAGGCATGAGTAAAAGTTAAGGCAAGGGTAATGGGGTAGCAGTTGTCTGAGGAGCGGTGACAACTGGCGCAGATCCTATTAAAACAAGCAACGAGAAGGTGAAAATTGTAGTAGTCCCTACAGCGTTGGCAGTAAAAGGAAAGGATTCCAATAAGCCTAATCTTTATCATGTGAAAATTGAGCGCGTAAATCATTGAATTCGTATAAGAAAGAAAAGAGTCCCTTTGGGTCATAATGGATATTGACATTATCTACGCCATAGGGCCCCTATGCCACAATTTCAAAATCTTGCTCGCCTTGGCCATTGTCTTCATCGCTTGATAAAATTGCCTTGATATTCACATCATCGACATTTGTAGTTAAAGAGGCGACAACTTCAGTAGAAACATCAACAATAGCCATGGTGACATAGGTGGCTTTAGTGGAAGTAACATTGATGTTAGCAACAACTTCACTAGAAGTAGTTTCGGCATGAAGAGGGTCCTCAAAGGGGGTAGAGATGTCCAAATCAGTTTGAGGATAAAGACGAGGTTCGTTGGAGGGCCCATCTTCCTCGGCGCAACAATCTCTCTTTCCTACCTCAACTCCTCTTATCCTTTGGCGAGCGCAGTGCGGGAATTATTGTCCGTATAAAATGCTAAAAGCTCCTCCTTGGTATAATCACCATCAATGACAACCCATATCACAACTTCCTCCCATACTACGACCAGTGTGCGAGGATAACTCTCCTCTAGGAACTCCAAACTACCTTTTCCCATGACGCACAAAACATAGAACTCAAACATATTCGCATTAAGATTGCTCATGGTATTGGCATGGGTATTCTCAATGGTAGTCTTTTCAAGCAAGGCCCGATCACACTACTGCTCATTAACTCGCACTCCTATTGAACCTTAGCAAGCTGGTCTTTCAGTTTTAGATTCTCGAGAGCCTCATCATTGCCCGCTACGTTAAGATTGGCCACTCTCTTGTGATAATCTTCAATAGTCCGCCTCTCCACCCTCTAATAAATCCTCAGCTCGTTTTTGTGCGGCATAAGCATAGCGTAGTTGAGAGCTTATCAAGGCCTCTTTTTGTTAATGGGACTGAACCGCAGCTGCCAGCTCTTCCTTAGCTTTCCTTTTAGCAGCCTCGGCTTCATCAGATGCAATGGCTATGCACCTAACTTATCCATCTAGGTATTTAATAGCCTTTTCCCATTTGGTGCGGTCACTTTCCATAATAAGATAAGCGTCATAAATTAGCCTGTTAACTCGCCATAGCTCCAAAACTAATGTATGCCAGTTGGACAATCTCTCCACATCAATTTTGAAAACTTCAATATTCTTTAGCATCTCCTATTTGTTTATGGGAGTGACGTCCAAGTCAAATCGACCTCCGCCGAATAACCACCGTAGAGACCTCTCACATAATCGACTGGGTGCATTCGGGACTGAATAGCCCAACCTCTTTATAATTTCGTATATATCCGGCCTAGTCGAGGTAGTAACATGAAGGGTAGGATCAGATGTGCCAGCTAGAGTGTGATCGGTAGATTTTATGGCAGAAGAATCTGAGCTTTGATCGGTATTAGTTTCTATAGACATTTCTCCTTTAGCAGTATCTTTCTTCTTATCATCCCTTTCTCATTTTCTGTGCTTATCCTCTTCTCGGCTACAATCTCGATTTTGGTGGGCACGATTTTCATGATCCTTCTTCTCTTGTTCTTTGTGATCCCCTTTTATCACTTTCGTCACAATCTATCCTGTTTCGATTTTCATGGTCCCTCTCTTAGCGGTCGTGCTCTTTACGAGCCTTTATTTCCCTTCTTTCTTCTTCTATCTATGGGCGGCCCAGATAGAAGTTGTCAGAGCTTCTAAATCCCATGGAAGCACGGTACTGGAAATTGTTGTAGTAGTCATATTGGACACTCATGGTAGAACCCGCAAAAAAGGAAGATCGGTTTTGCAGCAGAGCCAAAAATGAAAGCAAGTGAGCTAAAGAAGCAAGTGTGTTAGGTAATTGTGACTCGTGATGTGCGTGAGTGCTATCTAAACCCAGGAACCCAATGAACCACACGATGCGGAGGGGGTCGTCGGGGTTACGGACAACGGTAAAGTGATTTTCGAGGAGTGCAATTCAAATGATGGGGTCGCAGGGGTGCCCAAGCTAGATGTTGCAGGAGTAATGGGTGCTGAGTCATCCTTAAAAATCTCAGTGGGTTTCGCATATATGTCACTTAAGTCACCAAAGGTCTTGGTTATTTCCATCTAAATTTTGAGAGAGGGGAGCACGGGTCAAAGGAGTTTGAGTATCGTTAGCAGCCGTATCAGCAGAATCATCATCAGATCAATCACTAGAGGATTCTTCGATGTAAGAGATTGAGAAGTCAAGACCGTGCTCGCTAGTTCTGACATTAGTTTTACTATAACTTAAAAGCTCTCCCTCCTCTATATCCATATTAGGATCCGTAAGTGCCTTGCCTTCGCGTTGAATGAACTCACTACCATGACCTTCATCAATGGAATACATCATGTGTGAAGCACTTGACCCCTCTTTAGTCTGTCGTCCTGATCCTTCAATAACTGAGGCATCTCCAGAGGAGGTTCCCGCCAGTTTGTCTTCCTTCACTGGATGTAGGGATTGACCGTCGGTCACAGCGCGAGCAGAAGTCGATATCTCATGAGGAATAACTGATTGAGAAGCCTCCAATAATCAAAATTGATGGAGAAATACATCTTAAAGGAGGAAGTCCTTCTGCCTCTCATCTTCCTCTATTGCCTTCAAGGATTCAAATGTTGTTAAGCTACACAGTTAAGAGAGAAAATGGAAGGTAAGTCAAAATGATGCAAGCTTACGAATTCAATAAGGAAAGTGACTTCAACACGAGTGCTTATCCCCTATTGTCCAAAACCTATTGAAACCCCTCAGACATTTGACATAGACGAATACATTCATGAAAGGAAGGATATTGTCTTGCACAACGAGAATGAGCTTTTGAATTCTGGCGGCGTTGACGAAAATTAATTAAGGGTGGCCTTTCCTCCTTTCGAAGATATATAGATAGAAGATTTCCTCGAACTGGGGCTAACACTGTAGGGTTCCTAGGAAAAGTATATATCAACCAGTGAGCACATCATACCCATTTGTGTGCAATTGATAAGGCACATCTTCTAACTCCTCAAGGAATGATTGCAAAAAAGGCCTAAAGGTAGGGAAAACACCATGTGAACACATGTAGCGATTAAAGGCTGTAAACCCAACAGGAGGATGGTCAGCCACTTCATCTCTCTTGGGCAGCTGAACATCTTCTTTTGGGAGGCCAAACTGTATATAGACATAATGAAGCATCCTATCGGTTACTACAGAAGGGCAACCCTCTAGCAGATTCAAGATAAGACAAAGGATAGGACGGGATTGATCAATTACAAGCCCCGATGCGACGATAGCTCTTTTAGTAGGCACGTGTGAAGAAGTTCCTGTTTGAAGATATGATGAATGCACACTAGAGGTGGACTGAACTTTGATTTGAGAAGAATCGCCTTCTCTAGATTGGATGCGCTGAAAAGGTCGAGAGTCCATTCTACATAACGAACTTAGTGTTCAGAATAACCAGGTACGCATGCCCCTTAACTGTAGAGAGTTGTGTTAGAAGGTGGCACTTGGATTTCAAACACGATGTGTGTTGGTTAACGAGTCCCAAACGTCGCCAGAATGTAAGTATAATGTCATACATGCATGAACCATATCCAGCAATGTGTAAATTCTCAAATTGAAAAGGTTTATGAAAATAGTCCACTTAAGTGCAAACTAATTTCCTATTATTCATTTTCTTTGATTGGACTAATCCATTGTCGACTTGAACAATCGACAATGAATGCACAACTCGAATTAGAGCGGAAATCTCTTTTGTGCTTTGTTACAAATATGGTGGATATGCACACGTACTAAAAATAGTATAAACAAGCAGTAGATACTAATCAAGCTATCAAAGTTAAAATTGGTGCAAAGTGAACTTAATCATCCAAGAAAAAATTTAGAAGCCTTTATTCTTTGACTAGTGCAAAATATCTAGATACTCAGGTTAATTAAGTGGTGAATGTTGCATTTTCAGCAATGAGTGATCCGATAATTGTTAAACTTTTTGGATTAAAGGTGAGAGTGCCTATTGTTTCCAGTTAAGTTAAAATCTTGGTCATATTGTTGTCCAAATTAGAAGTCATATGCAAGTTGGCAAGGGCATTCAATTCACGTCTACTGAATATCATCTAAAAAAGGCACAAAGTGTGTGCAAAGCCTTATATACCAACCTGTGAAACCCCACATCCGTTAATGTCACTCTTTAACAGAATGCATTAAGTTTCATGAAGCATTATAGGCAAACAGAAACAGAAAAATTACAAGACAAATATAAAATAACAATGGAATTAAAACTTTATTAAATAGAAAACATCGTGGTCCCCAAACATGGTTACATCATAAGTCTGAAATACTGAAAACATAAAACTTCTGCCTTGTACAAATTTATCATCAGAGTAAAATAATACATAAAAAGAGCATAATCCCCAAAATATAGCTGCAGTAGAGAAGATACGAAATCAAGCAGTACATCTAAGCAACTCCAAGCAGAAGGAAAGAAGAATCCCGATCAAGCTTGAGTATTCCCACCGTGAGAACCTAGGAGGAGAAACGGAAGAGAAACAAGAGGAAACAAAATGGGTCAGACATAAAGTATGGCGAGTCTATTTACTTTTAGCATATAAATAAGTAAAAGCATCATGACAGGCATATAAGTTGGACGGAGATAACAGTGTCATAGGGCAGGTATAACAAGATAAACAGGATAAACATGATAGAATATATTGCGCCTCTTTAATACTTTTCTCTGCACCAATACTAGTATAATAAGAAAAAGATGATCCCAACGAGTACTAGATGGTAGACTTAGGCGTACTTCTAGTGATAGGTTTTACCCCATACGATAACAGGTAGCCCAACCAAACTTAGCGGTGTTACCCCTAAGGATAATAACGGGTTCCTAAACAAGCGAGACTAGATGTACCCTAATTGCTACCATAATCGATCAGCTCCCTAACTCCGTAGATACCCTGTGCAGGCCCCACAGTAGGATGTATCACTTCCTAAAGTGGCAACTCGTTGTTAACAAAATGTGCACAATCATATCTACTGATGTCACAATGTCTTATTTTCCCGAGCATGCGGACTCATGAACGCACATAACCCCGATGGAACATGCCATCGGACATCTTTCCCCAAGTGACCTCTTATAATCAGCTCAGTAAGCATGCCCCGACACCGAACTTGTTCGCAGTACTCGTTTGATACCTATATGGGTTACTATCTGAAACGGATCCCACACACCAGATGATACAAGCTTCCCCTAGACTTGCATCCCCACTACTATGATTTCAGCAGGTTATACCTAGCAGTTTAACAAGATTGCATAACCTAATAGGTTAAGTTTGCGAGCCTATTTATAAATATTACCCACCGCCCCAAGATTTACATGACCGTCCCACTGATTCAGCAAGTTTACTTAACCCCTACTCAAGTTAACATGTTCATGTATTCCCTATGGATTCAAACAGGTTAAGTATTACAAGTTCATTACCATTTATTTATTTATGGTTATAATGCGCTAGACCTCCCACATTAAGCCTACCACTTGTGGATGTTGGATATGCCGGTCAGGTCCGGGCAGACTTCTTCCTTCCAAAAGTCGGACTTAACCTCGTGTATTAGCACGTTATGTATTTATGCACTTAGACCCCTCACGTTTGATTTCCCACGTGTGGACGCTGGATATGTCGGGAGGTTCCGGGCAGACTTTTACCACAAGTGTAATCTAACCTCGTATCTAAGCGCCGTTACAGTTTCCAATTGCTGTAAATCTAGGCATTTTCATTATTAACCAATTATCATGTTCATTATGCCCCAATTCCCCGTCCGATCTACGATACAAGTTATGCCTACATTTAGATCAAGATCTATATTATGCCCCCAAATCCCAAGTTTTGGCTCATGGTACAAATTATGCCCATAATTCCCAATCATGTTTTACAACATGAATTATGCCCCAAATTAACCATTCCCAATTTCGCGCATTCACGTCAGCGATAGGCCTAGGCTCGAAGGTAGCCTGGCTATAAAATCAGAAAGGGAAAAAAAGGAAGAAGAGAACAAGAATAGGCATAGCAAATAAAAACTGGCATAGGATGATAGAATTGGTCATACTAAAAGAATAGACATAGTGACATGATTAGGCAAACTATCATAATAGGCATAAGATGATATGATTAGGAAAAGTAGCAGAATCGAGATATCATGAATAGACATATGAGATCTAAATAGTAAGTTAGATACACAAGTAATGGTAGATCTGTTATGATTCAAATAGTCACAGGCTTAGATCCAATTCATAGACATGTCAAGATAATTTTTAAGTTCTTATATCTAAAAGTAACATAGACTAACAATGATTGGATCTAAGAAACAGAAGAACGATTGCAGATGTTGAATTACAGATCCTTGAAGTAAGCTAGATCAAACTATGTTAGAGCAGCACCTCATTGTCGCCATAGAGTTAGATGAATAAAACAATGGATATATGGTTCTATTTATATCCTAGGGTCAACAAATCTAGTCAGAAAACAAGTCTACATACACAGGAATGAATCTGGTTCGGATTTGGGGGGTGCCGACATGGTTGTCGATATCATTTTTGTGGTGTCAACCCATTGGTCGACACCCCTAGGGTGGTGTAACACCCCGCATCTATTAATGTCACTCATTAAGAGAATGCATTAAGTTTCGTGAAGCATTATAGGTAAACAGAAACAAAAACATTACAAGACAGATATAAAAATAACAGTGGAATGAAAACAAACTTTATTAATCATAAAGCATCGTGGTTCGAAACATCATATGTCTGAATTACATAAAAACCAGTACATCATAAAAACTTCTGTCTTGTATTAAAAATCAAAGTACAAAATAAAAGAAGCAAAATCTCCAAATAAAAACATAGCCATAGTAAAGATAGGAGCTTGAGCAATACATCTAAGCAGCTCCAGCTAATGATTGCAGAATCCGGGTCAAGCTTGAGTTTTTTCATCCAGAGAACCTGGGGGGAACGGAAGAAAGAAGAGGAAACAAAAAGGGTCAGACATAAAGTCTAGTGAGTCCAGTTACTTTTAGCAACTAAATAAGTAAAAGTATCACGACAGGCATATAAATTGGATAAGAAAGATAACACCATAAAAGGCAGGTATGACAAGGTAAACATGATAGAGTGTATATGCTTCTCTAAAGATTACTCTAATTCTCTACACCAGTACTAGTATAACCAGAATGAGATGATCCCAACAACTACCAGATGGTAGAATTTGACATACGTCTAGATGTACCCTAATTACTACCATAATCGATTGGCTCCCTACTCCGTAGATACCTTGTGCCAGCCCCACGGTAGGAGGTATCACTTCCTAAAGTGGAAAACCCTCGTTGATGTGAACAACCATATCTACAGGTGTCACGGTCATCTTATCTCCCACTGCCTTGACTTGCACGCACATGTCTCAGTCGGTCTCCGCCGCCCACACCATCCTCGACATTTGGATCTCTTACAATCAGCCCAGTAAGTGTGCCCCAACTCCGACCTAGGGAGGAGTACTCGTTCGATACTGTTATATGGGTTATGACTGAAACGGGTCCCCCATACAAGACGATACAAGCTCTCCCCCTTTTCTTGTATCCCCACTAGGATTTCCATAGGTTATGCTTACCTAACGGTGTCTTTAATTACATAACTCCATCATTTCCATAGGTTATGCTTACCTAACGGTGTCTTTAATTACATAACCCCAATATGTTAAGTTTGTGTGCCTACATATATAAATATTATCCACCCAACCCAGATTTACTTAACCCACCCACTGTTCAAACAAATTTACTTAACCCCTATTCAATTTCATGTTCATACAATCCTTATGGATTCAACTAGTTTAAGTATTCCAACTCATTACCATGTCCATTTATGGTTATAACGTGTTAGGCCTCCCACATTAAGCCTACCACTTGTGGATGTTGGATATGTCGGGCAGTTCCGGGCAGACTTCTTCCGCAAGTCGGGCTTAACCTCGTGCCTTAGCACGTCCTATTTTTGTGCACCTACACATTAGATTCACTGCTTGCGGTCGCTGGATATGCCGGGCGGTTCCGGGAAGACTGCCACCACAAGTGTAATTTAACCTCGTGTCTAGGTGCAATTACAGTTTATAATTACTGTAATCCTATGCATTTCATTATTAGCCAATTTTACCTATGTCGTTATAGGTTTTCATGCCCCTTTCCCCAAGCTATGTTCATAATGAACTATATGCACCAAATTCATATTCATACATTTTATTCAGGTTATGCCCCAAATTCCTAATTATAAGTTATGCCCAATTTCAATGTTTTTTCCCTCGCTCCCCATTTAACGCGTTCGCTTATTTCAGCAGCATGCCTAGGCTCGAAAGGAGCCAGGCTATATAAAATAAAAAGGGAAAGGATGAAGGGAAGATGATAGAAATGAGTGTACTAACAAGATTGACATAAACACATAGTGGCATATTGATAAGATGGGCATATAAGAACAGATTTGGTGAACATGAGATGATAGAACTGATTCTAACATAATAGGGATGCCATAATAGGCATGATAAGATCTAAAGAATAATTTAGATGTCCAACTAATAGCAAGTCCAATTCAACCAAAAACATGATAGGTACAAGGTGATCTAAATATTGAATTAGATCTATAATCAAAGACAGATCTGACATGATAAAGGTTAAGATCCAAGTCATAGTTATGTCAGAATATCATGGATTCACAAGTTATTACATATCTGATATGATTCAAGCAGTCACAGGCATAGATCCAAATCAAAGTCATATTATGTTTAACTTTTTAATTATTTAAATCTAAAAGTGACTTAAACTCACAGTGTTTGGATCTAAAAAGATAGAAGAAGAATAGCAAAGGTTTAATCGCAAATCCACATTTGAATAACTTGATTAACTTGATTGTAGAAGAAGGAAAAGGTTTGATTTACTCTAGGCACCGACAGCATTTCGACCTCCATTATTTTTCAGTGTAGAAAACAAGAGAAATGGAGCCTTATTTATAGCCGACAGCCCCCAAACCCTAACTGCCACATCTGCACTAAGGGGTTCGACCCCTCCTTAGGGGGTTGACCCATGGGTTGACACCCCCCATTGAGGGGTCGACCCAGGGTCGACTCCTCTGGGCGGGATTTTCCCCGCTTACCCAGTTTTCCGCGATTTGAACGATTTTGAACTTCTGGACCTAATTTTTGAATTACTGGACCCTATATATATACGTATATATATGTATATATGTATGTATGTATTCTTGTGCGTATACAAACTTCAAACCTTCATAACTTGTTCATACTGTGTTCGTTTTACGCAAACCAAATGTCTACCTTGACCAAAATTTCGAGACGGACACAATAGCACGATCCGTTTCCCTTAATTCTGGATATTAAATTAATTATTATTTAATTTATCCTATTTAGTGTTGTTAAAATTACAGGGTATTAAATTCTCCCCTACTCAAAGGATTTCATCCCCGAAATCTCCAAGTTCAGAAGAATCTACCATCCATCACTTATTTACTCATCCACCAATCACAAGCATCCATTGTCCTTAAAGACTTATAATGCTTATATGAACATATGCAAAGGTGTGTTTGTATGTCCCAATACTAGAGCAAAGATCAGGTGGTCTACTAATTCAATCGACCTCTTTTATGCAATGTATGTTAGTGCCATGAATCCAACATATATGAAAAAAAATCCTATTATAACATGTAAGTTCTATATGTGCGCACAATCATCAGTCCAAATGCAACATCCATATGATGATACATCCGTTACCATCCATTAAAATAAGAAAAATGCACACATGTCCATATGCAGTATGAGAGTGATTGAGCCGATCTAGTGCCTAATGTGTGTGTATATACATCCACGAGTAATTAGTAGCAAACACTTGCATCTATTTCCATCCATCAAACATAACATGTCTCAAACACATGTTTACATCCATAGGATTCCTATCTTAAACGTCAAAAATTCAATCGATAGGATATACTTATATGATAGAAACAAGCATAAATAAAAGCTGTGGAAAAGGAGTTAAGAACATACTCTTGAAAAGAAAAGGGTACGAAGCACAAATATTGTCTTCGGTCTCCCAAGTCACATCCTTTGGGTTATCTCCCTACTGAACTTTCATTAACTTGACTTCTCTATTGCGTAGCTTCTTAACTTCTGATCCAAGAATACGGGAAGGAACTCGTCTGACTATTGCCTCACGTTCCACCTCTACTTCCTCCAATATACTCGGCTCAACGACTTCTGCGATATCATGCAAGCACTTATGCAAATGAGAAACGTGGAAACATCATGAATGCCAGATAGTTTCTCTGGTATCTTTACTCTATAGGCCATTTGGCCAACCCTTTATGTTATGGGAAATGGCCCTACGAATCTTGGTGCCAATTTCTCTACAGATCCAAAGCGAACCACATTCCTCAAAGGTGATACGCTAATGAAAACCATGTCTCCCACCTCAAATTCAATGTCAGTCCTTCTCTTGTCTGCGTAGGATTTCTGCCTATCTTGAGCGGTCTTCATTCGTCGTCAATTAAGATTAATCTTCTTGAACGTTTCCCTAACCATATCTGGTCCAAGTAATAGCCTTTCTGTAGATTCCCACCAACAAGTTGGTGATCTACAGAGTCGTCTGTATAATGCTTCAAAGGGTGCCATGCCAATGCTAGCTTGATAACTGTTGTTGTAGGCAAACTCTACTAAAGTAAGATGATCTTCCCAGTTCCCTCCGAAGTCCAGGAGACACAGTCTCAAAAGATCCTCTAGAACTCTGTTCACTCTCTCCGTCTGTCCATCGGTTTGAGGATGATAAGCGGTGCTCAAACATGACTGTGTACCTAATGCTTCTTGCAAGCTCCTCCAAAATTCTCTGGTGAAAATGGGGTTACAATCTCTTGCGATACTGGAAGGTACTCCATGAAGACGGACTATCTCACAAACGTAAATTGCTGCCAACCATGTTGTCGTCCTCTTGCTTTTAACTGGAATGAAATGAGCGCTCTTAGTAAGTCTATCCACCATAACCCAAATACCGGTTTTACATTTCTTTGATATGAAATCCATAGAGACGCTCTCCCACTTCCATTATGGAATCTCCAAAGGATGAAGTAAACCACCGAGCTTCTTTTGCTCAACTTTGACTCGCTGACAAACCAAACACTGAGAACCAAACTCTGCCACATCCTTCATCATCCCAGCAAAAAAAAATCCTCTTCATATCCCTATACATCTTATCACCGCTTGGATGAATAGTCATCTTAGAATGATGGGCTTTTACAAGGACTATCTTTAACAAACTTCCAGTTTGGGGAACACAAAGCCTTCCATCTCGTCGCAACCACCCTTTATCGTCTATGGAGTATCTATCGAGCTGACTAGAAGTCTCCCCTTTACTGAGCTTATGCAAGATGTCTGAAATCTGTGGATCGCCTCGCTGTGAAGCTCCTATCTGGTCCATAAGAGTAGGTCGTATCTCTAGTGATCCAAACAAACCCGGCAAAAGCTCGATGGAGGGTCTAAAATCAAAAGTCGATATGAACTCCAAGCTTTTCCTTTCATAAACAGAGGACTTAAGGCCATCCTCTGCCTACTCAGTGCGTCTGCTACCACATTACCCTTGCCAGAGGTATAATCAATCTCAAAATCATAAGAAACTAGGAACTCCATCCACCTTTGTTGCCTTAAATTAAGATCCTTCTGCGAGAACAAGTACTTGAGAGATTTATGATCGGTGTACAACTCGAACTTCTCTCCAAGCAAATAATGACGCCGCATCTTAAGCGCGAACACTATGGCATCTATCTCTAAATCATCGGTAGGGTAGTTCTTCTCATGAACTATTAGTTGTCTACCCCCATAACATACTACTTTTCCTTCTTGCACCAAAACCGCACCAAGCCCTGTACCACGCGCATTGGTGTAAACTGTAAGCACTTTATTCCCATTAGGCAAGGTCAAGACTGGGGCTGTTGTCAGAACCTTTTTCAATCGCTGGAAAGCAACATCACAATCTATATCCTAAGAGAACACCAAATTCTTATTTGTCAGCCTACTGAGTGGGGCTGACATCTTTGCGATGTCCTTAATGAACTTCCTATAATAGCCAGCCAGTTCTAGAAAACTCCTCACTTCCGTTGCATTTTTCTGAACTTGCCAATCTTGAATTGCAACCACCTTTGCGAGATCTACTGCTATCCCATCTTTGGAAACCACATGCCCTAGGAATCTCACCTATTTTATCCAAAAATGGCATTTGGAGAACTTTGCCTTAAGCTGATGCGCACGGAGAGTTTTCAAAACTTCTCTCAAATGTTGGGCATGCTCTTCCTCGTTCTTTGAGAAGATCAAGATATCATCAACAAAGACCACAACAAGTTTATTTAGAAACTCCCGAAACACCCTGATCATCAGATCAACAAAATAGACGGGTGCATTCTTCAACCCAAAAGGCATAACTAGCCATTCAAAGAAACCATCTGGAGTTCTAAAAGCGGACTTATATATATACTATCCTCAGCCACCCTCAACTGATGAAACCCCATGGCCAAGTCTAACTAAGAAAATACCGAGGCTCTAACAAGCTGGTCAAACAAGTCATCTATCCTCGGGAGTGGGTGTCTGTTCTTCTTAGTGAGTTTATTCAACTTCCTATAGTCCACACACTAGCGAAGAGAACCATCCGCCTTAGTCTTGAATAGTAGTGGAGCACCCCATTCAGATATGCTTCGCCTAATGAATCCTTTCCCAAGTAGATCCCCTACTTGCTTGTTAAGCTCCCTCCTTTCCCTTGGAGCCATATGGCGCACAGGTAATGCAACCGGCTTTGCATTTTCCACCAAATGCACACGAAAATCGATCTCGCGCCTCGGAGGTAAGTGCCATACCTCATCAAATACATCAGGATAGTCCCGGACTACTGGAACAGATTGCAGGTCATCTTTAGATGCATCTAGAGACTCTAGGAAACTAAGCATGACAAACCCTTGTGGGTCACAAGAAATGTTGAGGGTCCTCCCATAGCAAGTCAAAAGTATAACAACCCTCTTCTCACAATCTAGAATGACACCATACATGGTTATCCAATCCATCCCTAGAATTAAACCGTAGCCCATAAAACCGAGCACATATGCGTCGCACTCAAACTCGACGCCTAACACAAATATTCTCAAACCCCGACAAATTATAGGCAAATGAGCCGAACCACCAATGGGGTTTGAGACAACTACGGGATCCACTACCATACTAGTATTTAAGTGTAGAGATTCAACCAAAGAACTAGATATAAATGAATGTGAAGCGTCAGAATCAAAAAGAGTTCTAATAGGATGACTTGAAAGAGAAGTAAAACCTTCCACGGAAATTTTCCTACCTCTATCCGGAGCACTGGTCGCGAGAGCATGCACCTGCCCTCAAGAAGCTTCTGCCTTTTGATCTTGTCCCTGTTTCTTCGGGCACTTCTTAGCAAAGTGTCCACCTCTCCACAATTGAAGCAAGAATTCTTCCTTCTTTTGCAGTCCTTCACAAAGTCACCCTCATGTCCACAACTGTGACACTTCCTCTTATCCTTAGCATTGTCATTCTTTCCGCCCTTCTTCTATTGTTGGTGTTGCTGTCCTTTCTTGGGCCATAATTTCTTGTTTTGAGTTGTTTCCTCAGCCTTTACTTCCTTCTTGTCTCCTTTGTCTTTCTCATGCATCAAGTCCATATCAACAACCCTTTCAAAAGTTGCTCCCATTGGAATATGGGGACATAGCCAACCCATGAAGGGGTTCATTAAGCCCTTTAGCAAACCGTAAAGCTTTCTAATGCTAAGTATCTACCAGTTCCAATCCAAACCTTGCTAGCTGGTTGAATTTGTTCACATATTCTTTAACAGTTATCTTTCCTTGTTTGAGCGCCAAGAACCTCTCCATTTGCACGCTTTTCTCAGCTTGAGAAAGAAACTTCATTTCGAACCTTTATCTAAAATCATCCCATGTCTCCATCAGATGCCCCGCTTGTGTTACTTCCCACCAGAACGAAGCTTCATCTTTCAATAGCCAGGCGCCTAGCTGAATCTTCCTACGATCGCCCACATTGAAGATTCCAAATAAGTCCTCTGTCTTCATGAGCCAATTCCTGGCCTCTACGAATGTCTTGTGTAACAACCCGGATTTTCAGAACCAATTTAAATTTTTTTATTTTAGCAATTTTAATGGATTTTGAATATTTAAAATGATATATTTTAAATAATAACGACTAAAAATTTATTTAAATCGAAGTTAGAATGAATAAATTTAATATAATTATAAAGGGAGTTTAAAATGCCATGGTAGTTTGAAATTCGATTCCAAATTTCAAATGAATGTACAAGATTCAAAATAAATCAGAATTTAGTGAAACAAGAAATATTTGAATCTGTTTAAAAATTTCTTTCCAATGAATGTGGAAAATCCATATTTTATAGTAGGAAAAAAAGTTATGTCTAGTTTAAAATTTAAAATAGTCACTATGGAATTTAATACAATATAATAAATAGCCATTTTGCAAACGACCTCCGTTTTCGATGAAAACACTTTTGTTGGATCCGGAATGTCAAATTATTGTCAGGTTTAAAATTTATTTTTGGATTTAATGTGTGAGTGCAGTAAATTTAAATGTGTTTGGTAATTTAAATTTGAATTGGATCGACCAGAAATTGACCATTTTTCAAACGGTCTCCAAATTCGATGAAATTAGTTTTGTTTGGACCGTATCATCAAAACATATTGATTTAAATTAGTTTTGTTTGGAGTCAGTATGTGGCCCCAATAAATTAAAATGTATGTTTAAATTTAATATATATTGATTTATATTTTAATTTAAAGAAAAACTGATCAAAACATTGGAACTGGCATACGAATCATATCCCATTGTGTCCGGAATGGGGGCATTAGGTTAGGGGCGACAGTCGTTGGATTTGATTTGGAGTTCGTATGAATGAACATGTACTTTCGAGATTAATGGAATTAAATTAATAATTTAATAAATATATAAATAAACTAAAAAAACTGGACAACCCTATTTCCCTTTCTCTCATTTCTGAGTCGCCACAAGTCAAGGCGGAAAACATTGAAAACAAAATCCCCAAATCGCTTGCGGTAGAAATCGAATTAATGAAGGATTCCAAACAAAAATTACAGAAAAAAGTTTGATCTTCATTTCTAAGGTGGTTTGATCGAAAACCATAAAGTATTCTATTCGAATTGGTCCCCCAAAGCTCCACTGTTCACACGCTGATCGAGGCAACTGGAGGGCTTCGAGTTCACCCAAGTTCACCGCAATGGGAGGTGCTGCGACGGTGCTCGACGTGATGATTGGCCATTGGATTCCGGCGAAGTCTGGCGCAAAAATCGAGGAGGTCTAGAGCAAATACAAACTGAACGGGAATAAGGAGAAAGGGAAGTCAATGGCCAGAAAACATGGCAAAAGGTTTTGATTAAATTTTTACTTAATTATACACTGAATAATTTATCATATCTTTTCCGTACGGTCTCAGAAAATTGTGATTCTAGTTGCATTGCGATCGTGGTGAAAAACTCTTCAACATGGGACTGACTAGAAGCAATTTGGAGCAAATTAGAATTTAAGGCAAAATAAAATCTGATCAGTTCAAAAATTCAAAAATTAAATTTGACGAAGTGGAAAAGAGATGTGAGATCTCTCTCACACTCAAATTATTTAACAGTAAATATATACTAGGATGCAGACAGGGCTTAGAAGCCCCCGACACTATTTTTTGTGTAGACCAATTAGTTATTTGTTTGGATTGTGATTGGATTATCATGTATTGATATTATTGTATGTGAAAAATATTTATATAAAAAGTATATTTATAAATTTCATGAAATAAAATAAATATTCTATTACAAACCAGACGGTTTGTTTATGTACACATATTTATTTGATATTGATTAGGATGATAATTTTTACACATCGCCCAACTGCATAAATAATAAACAGTATTTGCTGTTTGAAAACCCCACACGGGTACTGGGATAATATTTGACATACACTGATCCCAATAATTAGTGGTACGTCAATCGATAGGTTGACAGACTATATAAGCGTTATTTATTTATTTTTATTGCTTATACAGTTGTAGAATGCACTCTGAATGTTGTATGAATTTTTAATGATTGTTTATCATTATTGATGTATACATGCGATGTATGAAATCCATATAACTGAAATTATACGGTAATTGATTGAGTCTTATTCCGGTTCAGAATTAAAGAACATTTTAAAATAATATTCAGTGGATATTGAAATGTGAAGTCGTGTTAAGTAGTTAAACGCCATTTTAACACGAATGAGAGTTTCTGTCGATTTTATTCATTTTATAATGAATATCGAAAAGTGATTTCAAAATCTGATATTTTGAAAATATTATCATTTTAATATCATAATATAAGGAATATTCAAATTTGATTTAAATTTGAAAATGAAAATGGAAAATCGATTTAAAATGAATTTAAAACAAATTTGTATTGAAATCGATTTGAAATGAATTTATAAATGAAATATTCAATTTTGATTTAAAATTGAAATGGAATTGAAACCGATTTGAAATGAATTTATAAACGAATTTATATAGGAATATTCAATTTTGATTTAAATTTGAAAATAAAATTGAAATCGTTTTAAAATGAATTTAAAATGAATTTATAATGGAATATTCAATTTTGATTTAAATTTGAAAATAAAATTTAAATCTTTTTTAAATGAATTTAAAACGAATTTATAATGGAATATTCAGTTTTGATTTAAATTTGAAAATAAAATTGAAACTGTTTTAAAATGAATTAAGAATGAATTTATAATGGAAAATTTAATTTTGATTTAAATTTGAAAATAAGATTGAAATCATTTTAAAATGAATTTAAAACAAATTTATAACGGAATATCCAATTTTGATTTAAAATTGAAATGGAAGTGGAAATCGTTTTTAAAACGAATTTAAAACGATTTATAAAATTCGTTTTAAATGGAAATCGGCGAAATATATATAATATATAAATTATATATATATTAATGGCCTGAATATAATGCGCCGCATAGCGACCGTTCGCGAATTTTGACCATTAATTTCAAATTGATGTTACGGGAGATCTGACCGACGGATTCTCCTAAAACCAGAACCGTTGGGTTCATATCGAAAAGAGCTTTCCAATGAATATAAGAGATTTAAAATCTAGCAGTTAGATTTGGAGATATGCCCAAATCAATTTCAGAAAAGGTCGCTATGGATGCAACTCGATGGCCGTTATCGGAAACCGACTGTACGGGCGATATTAAAATTATTAAAAATATGGAAAAATTATGTAAAATCATAATAAATGATTTGGAAAGATTTTGGATGAAAAATTCCAGTTTTGAAAAGATAAAAATATATTTTTATCAAAATGAACTAGTTATTAACTAGAATAATAATTTAATTATTTTTAGAAATAAACAAATTGGATTTGAAAATGGTTTTAAAATAAGCAGAATTTTCCAAAGAATAAATTGGAATGGATTCGGAATGGAAATAATCTACGGAATATTTTCAATATTGGATTTCGTGATTATACGGATATTGTTGAGGAATTTGGAAGACATATATATTGTTATTCCCAATACGATATTTGTTGGTTTCAGAATTTGATACTGAATATAAGCCGATATAATTTCTATTCAAAGCCTTTTATTTGATATCAAATTGGATTTTGGGTTTGTTGTGAACCGTGTCTTCATTAACACGGTTCTTAAATCCAGTTGAGAAAAGAATAAATCTTTTAATTAAGGTTTAGGGAATTTTACCAATTAATTAGTATTTAATTGGATTGAAATTGGATTTTGGGTTTGTCGCGAATTCTTAAATCCAGTTAAGAAAAGAATAAATCTTTAAATTCAGATTTAGTGAAGATTTCCAATTAATTAATATTTAATTGGAATTGAATAAAAGAATTGGATTTTTGGGTTTATCGTGAACGGTGTTTTAAATAACACTTGTTCTTTAACCCAATTAACAGTGAAGAATATGATTTGGAATTTATAATCTTTTAATTAAGATTAATGGAATTTTCCAAAGTAAAGATTTCCAATTTAATATATTAAATTGGAATTAAATGGAATTTGATTTTGTAATAATCGAGATAAGCTTCTGTGGAGGAAGACTGTTAATATATATGAAATTTAAAAGGCTTTGTCGATATTCCATTTATATTATTAGTTGGATACGTAAATTGATATCGATTATATATTGATCTGTTTTCCGTGAAGATTCCATAGTTAATGGAATGAGATTTTGGGTTTATTGTGAACCGTGTTTTAAATGACATTGGTTCTTTAACCCAGTTAAAGACAGGATTACATGTCTAACATTGTATTTCGATACTGTATTCGTTAATCTCTGCTAAATATATATCTATTTGGTGGTGGAGAATTTATTCTCTTGCTTAACACCCTTCTTTGAGATGTACGAGCTTAGAGGTTATATATCGGCAGAAATCAATGGTACGATGTAGATGGTCGATGTGACATGTTTGATTTCCCAAAGTTAAATAATCATTAATAATGAGTTTTGGGAAGATTAAAACTAAGAGGAATTTTAATAAATCTTTAATTAGATTGAAAAGTGAATGTGATAACTAAAATTATCAAATTTGGGAAATGATCGAGAATGGAGTATCACAAATTTTGCTCCAAACGATAGGTAAATCTTTAATTAGACTTGAACATGAAATGGTAATTAATTTTTACCGATAACACTGTGGCGTTAGTATGGAGTATTACCAGTTTTCTCCATGGGATGAATAGGTTAGGATTGGGAAATAAAACAAATGATTACTTCGATAAGGTGCGCTAATCCCGACTAGTTTGGAAAACCTTAATTTGGTTTAGAATTGAAAAGATAAGGAAATCTTTTGTAATGATATCCAAAGGAATATTAAAGAATAAATTTAAAAGAATTTATCTTTGATAAAATTAATGGGAACATTTCCCTAAAGAAAGAATATTTGAATAAAATAATATTCTGGATTGGAATGAGGCGTATGATGTGTTGTTATAGCACTTCGTTATAAGATATGCGAGTTATTCGAAAAGACTGGGTTTAATCCATTATGAATAATTGATACGACGACTAACAGTCGAAGAGATTGAAGACGGTGCAAGACCGACGATCTTCACATCGAATGGTTAGGTTGGTACTGATGCCCATGATTGGAGTAGCTACCTTGAAGGGGCTACAGTGGTAGCCGTCCGGACATACTTGTTAATTGTACTCATATGCGAGGGCCTTTCTCCTGTATTGGACATACGGAACGAGGAATAAGGTGTCCAGTTTCATTCAGACCTAGAATGGAATTGTAAATGGATGGTATGTCTGACGTTGTATTCCTTTATAATATATTCATTGATCTATGCTAAATATATATATGTTTGGTGGCGGAGAATTTATTCTGTTGCTTAACACCCTTCTTTGAGATGTATGAGCTCAAAGGTTATATATCGGCAGAAATCAGTGGTACGGTATGGATTGACAGTGTGACATGCTAAGATGCAGTGATCCAAGCTTTTGTTGAAAAGCAAAGCTTGGTGGTGATGATCAAAACACAGCTTTAAATAGCAGAGCTTTGTGTAGCATTAATTCGCGAGCCTCACACACCGGTATGGTGGCAAACTGATGGTTAGATCAGTATGCTTTAGAGATGAGGATAGACATCCTACGTGTTGTCATGTATTCGGTCGACCGTGGTGATACTGGGTGTGCTCGCTCCACACCAGTAGGGTAAGGGTACACCCCCCGATTCCCAGATGGATTGAGTTAGCGGTGTTTTCAAATGCTTGGACGTAAGCCGCGGTAATTTATTTCCTGGATAGTGCGGATGTGCATTACAGTGTTTTCGCATGCCTGCGACGTAAACCATTGGGAATTGCACTACGCGATAGATCTTTCGAATCAGGAGCCACCAGTATGGAAATCCAAACTTTCAATACGACATTTTGCGGTTTTAATAGTATACTATATATTGCGACATAGTGGGATGGGGCGCTCATGCCATCTATGATTGATATATTTATATTTGAAGTTGATTTCTTCACTTATAGTAATAATAAAAGATTTGTTTTAAAACGTACCAAGCATATTTGCCTATTATAAGGTAAAACTCTATCCTCGACTGCGTTCATTGTGTAATGGGACCTGAGTCTTATAATAGCTTCATTTTTCTTTATTTAGCATTGCGATGTTTGTTTTAAGCACTGGTATTCTTGGGGGTAAACCCATTCCGTGTTATATGGCGTAGTCCCTTGATTTACCTTATTTTAAATTAAAGTTTTAATAACTATTTTAGTTCTCAGACCAGTCCCATGAATGACCTGGAGTTTATTGTTTTAGCCTAAACTCCGGGTGCCCCTATTTTCCACATGGCTGGCTAGTAGTTTTGGTTTTGCAGATTTATTTATACGGGGTCCTAGATTTGCAGCTGGATCTATATTCGGAACGCTCTGTATCTGTGTATTTCTTTCGGTTGTATTAGTTATTGTATTTTCTACTATGCATTGTATTTATACATTTTATTTTCCGCTGCTTTGTATTTTAATCTCTGATACTTTTCTATGTAATATTTATTCTAACTCTGAGTATTCTTGTACTCTGATGTAAATTGTTGTAAATAGCAATGAAATGTTCTTCTGTTTGTATTCTGATTTGTCGTGTTCTTAATTCAATCCGGGCTTTCCCGTAAGGGTAAGTTTGGGTCATCTCATCTTGGTTCCACGGAGTGGCCTTCCTCCCATAGCACGGAAATCTTTGCAGATCTAAGAGAAGTTGTCTTCTCGCGGAGTAGGAGGAGGAGGAACGACGGGTGCAGCTAGGGGAGGAAAGTCAGCTTGACCACCGGTAGGCGCCATGGCCTCTAGATACCGATGGAACCAGCCTGGTATCGTAACGGCCTAAGGAATATTAGGTTCCACCGACATGCTGAAAGAAAAGGAAAGAGATTCAGATAAAGGATCGAAAGATAGTACATATAGCTTTGGGGAATATGTTTTTCAAAACATACTTTCCTTTTGAAAATGCTTTCTTTTAAAACCTTTTTGAAAATAATTTTCAAAAACTTTTATCTAATCTGGTAACCTTCAGCTTTGATACCAAGTGTGACACCCACGTCCGTTAATGTCACTCATTAAGAGAATGCATTAAGTTTCATGAAGCATTATATGTAAACAGAAACAGAACATTACAAGACAAATATAAAAATATCAGCGGAATAAAAACAAACTTTATTAATCATAAAAGCATCGTGGTTCAAAACATCGTATTTCTGAATTACATAAAAGCTAGTACATCATAAAAACTACTTTCTTGTACTTAAACATCAGAGTGCAAAATAAAAGAAGTGAAATCCCTAAATAAAAACATACCCATAGTAAAGATAGGAGCTTGAGCAATACATCTAAGAAGCTCCAGCAAATGATACAAGAATCCCGGTCAAGCTTGATTGTTTCCATCCAGAGAACTGGGGGAACGGAAGAAAGAAGATGGAACAAAAAGGATCAGACATAAAGTATGGCGAGTCCAGTTACTTTTAGCAAGTAAATAAGTAAAAGTATCATGACAGGCATATAAAGTGGATAAGAAAGATAACACCATAAAAGGCAGGTATGACGAGGTAAACATGATAGACTGTATACGCTTCTATAAAGATTACTTTGATTCTCTACACTAATACTAGTATAGCCAGAATGAGATGATCCCAACAACTTCAGATGGTAGACTTAGGCATACATCTAGATGTACCCTAATTACTACCCTACTCCGTAGATACCCTATGCCGGCCCCATAGCAGGAGGTATCACTTCCGAAAGTGGCAACCCTTCGTTGATGTGCACAACCATATCTACAGGTGTCACGGTCTTCTTATCCCCCTCTGACCGGACACGCACGCACATGTCCCGATTGGTTTGCGCTGCCCACACCGTACTCCATGTTTGGATCTCTTATAATCAGCCCAGTAAGCGTGCCCCGACTCTGACCTAGGGCGGAGTACTCGTTCGATACCGTTATATGGGTTACTGACTGAAACGGGTCCCCCACACAAGATGATACAAGCTCTCCCCCTTGTATTGTATCCCCACTGGTTATGCTTACCTAACGGTGTCTTTAATTACATGACCCCATCGTTTCCATAAGTTATGCTTACCTAATGGTGTCTTTAATTACATAACCCCAATTGGTTAAGTTTGTGGGCCTATATATATAAATATTACCCACCCAACCCAGATTTACTTAACCCACCCACTGTTCAAAAAAATTTACTTAACCCCTATTCAAGTTCATGTTCAAATAATCCCTATGGATTCAACTAGGTTAAGTATTCCAATTCATTACCATGTCCATTTATGGTTATAATGTGCTAGACCTCCCACATTAAGCCTGCCACGTGCGAATGCTGGATATACCGGGCCGAACAGACTTCTTCCATAAGTCGGGATTAACCTCGTGTCTTAGCACATCTCGTTTTTGTGCACCTAGACCCCTCACATTAGATTCACCACTTCTAGTCGCTGGATATGTCGGGTGGTTCCGGGCAGACTTCCACAATAAGTGTAATCTAACCTCGTGTCTAGGCGCAGTTACAGTTTCTAATTACTGTAATCCTAGACATTTCATTATTATCCAATTTTACCTATGTCGTTATAAGTTTTCATGCCCTTTCCCCAAGCTATGTTCATAATGAACTGTATGCCCCAAATTAATTTCATACATTTTATTCAGGTTATGCCCCAAATTCCCAATTACAAGTTATGCTCAATTTCAATGTTTTTCCCCTCGTTCCCCGTTTAGAACGTTCGCATGTTTCAGCGGCATGCCTAAGCTCGAAAGGAGCCAGGCTATATAAAATAAAAATGGAAAGGATGAAGGGAAGATGATAGAAATGAGTATACTAACAAGATTGACATAAAGTCATAGTGGCATATTAATAAGATGAGCATATAAGAACAGATCTATTGAATATGAGATGATAGAACTGATTCTAACATAATAGGGATATCATAATAGGCATGATAAGATCTAAACAATAATTTAGATGTCCAACTAATAACACATCCAATTTAACCACAAACATGATAGGTACTGTAACAACCCGTATTTTCAATAACCTGTTATAACATAAATCGAGGCAGAATTTAATTCTAAAATCTGAATCAAGGGAAACGGGCTATGCCATTGCGTTCGCCTCGGAAAAATACGCGAAATAGAGTCTGAGTTTTCGAAAATCGGAGTCCGTATGACCCAATTAAGGCCCAACGAAGTTTTCAGAAAATTTCTAAGTAAAAACAGATTTCAAATTTAAGTTGAAATTGGAAATTTGGGCCAGTTTGGGCCAGGCGGGAAAATTCCCGCCAGAGTACCCAAGTCGACAGCCCTGTCGACTTGGGAGTCGACTTGGTTGGACGCAAGTCGACAGCCCTGTCGACTTGGCTGTCGACTTGGTCCAGCCGGGCTGTTTAGCCTGGTGCACCATTTTGAGATTGTGTTGAGCTTGGGGGCCAGATTCGGTTTTAAGGGCTAAGATTGCAACTAGGGTTTAATCCTATGGCCTAGAACACTTGCCTAATCTATAAATAAGACCCTAACCTAGCCCTACATCATCATTAATCTATCCTACAACTAAACTATGGCAAAATCAATCCTCTCATGGCCTCCACTCTCTTCATAAAATTCCTAAATAAATTCCTAAGTGGTTTTCCATGCATACAAGTGTTTTCAAACTTGTATGAGCATCATTAGCTTGCATTCAAGTCAAGATTTTATATTAGCATCATAAAGAAAGAGTTGTGATCATTTTGGCTTGCATTTTGGGTTTGATTGATTTCATAAGGGCTTTGTCATATTTTTGTGACTTCTTAAGCATTGTAAGCCCTATTCTACTCTCACACTTAAACTCTAAAGTTAAATGTATGATATGCAAGTTTGCCATAATATGCAAGTTTATTATGATGTGTTATGCAAGTTTACTATGCTATGAAATGCAAGTTTATCATGTTGTGATATGCAAGTCTATATGCAAGTTTATCATGTTGTGATATGCAAGTTTATATGCAAATATGCCAAGTTATGTTATGCAAGTTGGGTTGAACATTTTGTTCATGCTATCATGTTATGCAAGCTTATCTTGGGTTTATGAACATAAAGCTTCAAGCTTTATGCCAAAGGTTGCATTTTGGCAACATGTAAGTTATCATGTCTCTTATGATAACTTGCAGGTGAGGCTAAATGCGAACTTATGGCCATTTCTACATGTCATTTATCACCATGTATCACCAATATGCTAAGTTTGGTTTTATGCATGCTTTTGAGGCCAAAATATGTAATATGCAAGTATATGAACACATGAACATTTTATATGCCACCATGTTAAACTTGTGGCTTCAACACCTTTATGTCATGATTATGCCAAGTTCCCTCTTTCTATCCTTTATGCGCTATTGCGATATGTAAGCGATGGGATTGCGTTTAGGGGTTGGGTAAACTTAAAAGACATAAAACATAAGCTTGGGAATTTACCTATTAAGTTAGGTCTACCCATTGGGAATTTACCTATTAAGTTAGGTCTACCCAATTGCTTGAAAAATTGTAATGTGTTTTGGAAACATGATGGACATGACACTTAGAAAAGATAAGTGTGGCCAACTCGAGGTTGGGTTGAGTTTGTAGCGTAAACCTACCCGGAACCGACCGGCTTAAATAGTTGCTACAAACAATAGGACCCAATGTGAGAAGTTGGTCATGTTGTACCTTGGACCCGAGGTTAGACCAAGTTGTGGTGTAAAGCTACCCGGACCCGCCCGGCTTAACTAGTAACCGCAATAAAGTCTAATGTGAGAGGTTAAGGCGCATTAAATTAATTAATGTCTCATGATTAGGGTTAAGTCATGGTCCACTTAGTACTTAACCAATTTGGGCTCATGAGATTAATCGGGGTTAAGTCGTGAACTCATCGTTACACTTAACCAAGTTAATCCATGATTAGCAAGGGGGTTAAACCGTACTTAACCCACTAGAAAAATCCTAGCAATGGGGGGCCCACTCCAGCGGTAATCCCAAGTTAGTATCATCATGACCCTAGGGACTAGGCTAGGGTGGGGGCACGATTACTGGGCTGGAGGTAAGCGACCAAAAGCGACGGCAGAGGGTACGCCGGTGTAGTTCCGGGCGGACCATGGTCGTGCACATAGTCCGAAGCCGGGGAAAGCATGCACGGGTACCAGTAGATCGAGATTGTGCACTCATGTTTATGGTGTCCAGGGGTCGCCACCCTAGGGCTTGATACACCCGACGGGAGACCCTGCACAGTCTGACTACAATCATGTTTGGGCCGTATTGACACCAACACGTGACGAGTTAGGCTTAGGGAGCCGATCGACTATACCGTTTGGTTGGACCTTGTATTAGGGTCATTTCATGTTATTGGGCCAAAGCTTGGGCCAAGGGATCAATTCTTATTTATTCAAGTCATGTTAGTTTGCTAGTACACCTGTGGTGCAAAACCTTAATCCTGATTATGCGATGACACCTTTATCTACCTTGTTAGTTAATCATCATGCTAGTATATCGTTATCCTTATGTTCATCCCTGCTGCTCATGCCAGTTAACTTTATCAGTTTACATTGATTATAGTAGGGCTTACTCAGTCTTTTTGACTGACCTGTTTTCTTTCGCCTCTTTTCTCCCGTTCCCCCCCCCCCCAGGTTCTCAGGGAGGGAATATTGGAGCTTAGCTGGATTTCTGACCGCTTGCTTGTGGGATTTAGCTCATGTACGGTTTGACATGAAGCTAGCTATGGCTATCACTTCTTTTGGGGATTAGTATTTATGTATTTCAGTTTTTCAGTTGATGTTGTTTTATCTAGACTTGTTTATTTGGGAAGTTGACATTATGATGTAACAGACTTGTTTTGAAAGGTTTTTAAAATCTTCCGCTGTTTTATCTATGTTATTTACTCTGTTTACGCCTATACATATGTTCTTGTTCTGCCTTGATATATCATTATGCATGTTTACCTAATTCAAATTAGCCCCTCCAAAGTCAGAGTGCTTGCAAGAGTCACCCTGGCGGAGGCGGGGTGTTACAATTTGGTATCAGAGCATATGGTTTACGAGAAGGAACAAAAAGGTTTTTAGAAAACTTTTGGAAAACTATTTTCAAAACTAAGTATAAAGTATTTTCCAAAGAAAAGTCTAGTTTATTTTAAAGGCTATTCCCCAAAAAGCCATTAGCAAAATTCCTTCGTTTTTCTCCATTCTGAATCTGTCTTTTTCTTCGTTTTCAGTATGGCCGATAACTTTGCTATTCCGGAGGGAGTACACGTACCTGTTTGGTATAGGAGACTTTTGGAGGCTAGGGCGACCGAAGCCGGCCCCGTAGATGTTCCTCCTCCTCCTCCTTCAGTAGTTAATATTCCTCCTCCTGTCGCTAATGTTCCTCCTCCCCCTGTCGCTGAGGTTCCTCTTCCTCCTCCCCCTCAGCATCCTCAAGCGGACTTCGCAAAGACTTGCAAAGATTTCAAAGCAATGGGTGGCAAGAACTTTCAAGGCACTGAGACTTTTGTAGAGGCCAGAAATTGGTTGAAAGAGACCGAGGATTTATTTGCTATCTTTGGGATAGACGATCAAAGGAAGCTCTTGTTGGCGGTTTGGCTTATGAAGGATGAAGCCGCTTATTGGTGGGAAGTCACCAATGGTACTAGGCCTGTTGAGACTTGGGCCGATTTCAGGGCAAGGTTCATGCTTAAGTTTCTATCCTCTGCTGAGGAGAATCTGCAAATGGAGAGGTTCATAACTCTGAGACAAGGAGATATGTCTGTCAAAGAATATGTGAACAAGTTCAATCAATTAGCTCGTTTTGGCTTGGATATGGTGAATACTCCTCAGAAGAAGGCTCTTCGTTTTGCTAGAGGATTGAATGAGCCATTGCAGGGATTGGCTATGTCGCATATTCCCCATGGGGCCACATTTGAGAGCTTGGTTGATATGGCATTACTTGAGGGAGATGTCAAGAAGGAGATCAAGGTGAATGATACTCAAGCCAAGAAGACTGATTCCCAGGGGAAAGGAAATCAGAATAATCCAAGTGGTCAGAGCAGTCAAGGCAATCAGAACAAGAACAAGAGTCAAGGCAACAAGGGGAACAACAACAAGGGCAATAACAACAAGGGCAAGAACAACAAGGGGAAGTGCCATTATTGCGGTTCAGTTGGGCATCTTATTAAGGATTGTAAGAAGAGGAAAAGGAAGAATGGTGAATGCTTTTTCTGTGGTGAGACTGGACATTTCAGTAAGGATTGCCCGAGAAAGCAAGGGCAAGGCCAGGGTCAGACTCAGCGTGCTGGACCTTCAGGAGGGCAAGTTCATGCTCTCAATGTCGCTCCAGTTCCCGATCGAGGTAGTATTTCTGTTGAGAGCCTTGTATATATTTCTGATTTTCCAGTTCGTACCTTGTTTGATTCTGGTGCATCGCATAGCTTTATCTCATCTGATCTTGTTGATAGTTTGCACCTTAGTACTAGCTTGGTAGATGATCCCGTCTGTGTCTCAAATCCTATTGGGGGTTCCGCCCATCTGTCTATGATATGTGGGAATTTGAGGATCTCTATACTGAGTGTAGAGTTCTTGTGTAGTGCTTATGTTCTTGGTTTCAGGGGATACGGATTGATATTGGGCATGGATTGGCTGTCTAGATATGGAGCCATCCTTGATTGTGAGCATAGGGTTGTGAGGCTCGTGACTCGCCTCGGAAACACCCTAGAGATTTCTTGTGATCCGAGAGGTCCCGTCATGTTATGCTATCTTGAATCACTCGACTCGTCAATGGAAACTCTTCAGTCTATGAGAGTGGTTCGAGAGTATCCGGATGTTTTCGATGAAGTTAGGGGGTTGCCCCCTAAGCGAGAGATTGATTTCCGCATTTATCTGGTGGATAATGCAAACCCGGTTTCTTTGCCCGTTCGGCACATGGCTCTGCGTGAAAGGCGGGAGCTAAGTAAGCAAGTAAAGGAGTTGCTTGAGAAGAAATTAATTAGACGAAGTATATCTGAATGGGGAGCGCCTGTGGTATTTGCTACCAAGGCAGATGGTTCTCTCCGACTTTGTGTTGACTATCGAGAGTTGAATAAGCTGACTAAGAAGAACAGACACCCGTTACCAAGAATTGATGATCTCTTTGACCAGCTTGTCGGTGCTTCTGTTTTCTCTCAGCTTGATCTTGCTACTGGATTCCATCAGCTCAGGGTAGCTGAAGATAGTATAGACAAGACTGCGTTCAGAACTCCAGATGGATTCTTCGAATGGCTTGTCATGCCGTTCGGCTTGACTAATGCACCCGCATATTTCGTGGACTTGATGAGTAGGGTGTTCAGGGAGTTCTTGAACAAGTTTGTCGTGGTCTTCGTGGATGATATTCTGATCTTCTCTAAGGATGAGGAAGAGCACGCAAGGCATCTCATGGAGGTAATGGATACGCTTAGAGCGCATCAGTTGAAGGCCAAGTTCTCCAAGTGTCACTTTTGGAGAAGGGAAGTTAGATTCCTTGGGCATATAGTATCTAAGCAAGGCTTAGCGGTGGATCCCGCCAAGGTAGTTGCAGTTCAGGATTGGAAGACTCCAAGGAATGCAACCGAAGTGAGAAGTTTTCTAGGTCTTGCGGGTTTTTACCGGAAGTTCATCAAGAACTTTGCAAAGATATCCGCTCCTCTCACTAAATTGACGAAGAAGAATTTAGTTTTTGCTTGGAACATAGAATGCGAGCTTGCTTTTCAGAAGCTCAAGAGAGCTCTCACATCAGCACCTGTTCTAGCTTTGCCCGATGGAGGGAAGTTATTTACAGTATACACCGATGCATGTGGCACGGGGTTAGGAGCTGTGTTGATGCAAGAAGGAAAGGTGATATGCTTTGGCGGTAGACAACTCAAAGTGCATGAGAAGAATTATCCCACTCATGACTTAGAGTTGGCAGCAATAGTATATGCACTCAAGGCTTGGCGCCATTATCTTCTGGGCGAAAGATTTGAGCTTTATACCGATCACAAGTCATTGAAGTATCTCTTTTCTTAGAAGGATCTGAATCTGAGGCAACAAAGATGGATGGAATTCTTGGCGTCCTATGATTTTGAGATAGCTTATACCCCCGGCAAGGGGAATGTGGTAGCAGATGCATTGAGTAGAAGAAGGTTGACCCTAAGTCCTCTATTCGTTGAGATGAAGAATTTAGAGTATGTGGCGACCTTTGATTTCTCTTGGGCGGTTGAGTCGATGACCGGTTCTTTAGCATCTCTGGAACTCAGACCTACCCTTCTTGATCAAGTTGGGGCTTCGCAGAGAGAAGACCCTCAGATAGTTGAGATTATGGATAAGCTGATTCGAGGAGAGACGTCTAGTCATCTCGCTCGATATTCTATTGATGACAAGGGTTGGCTGAGGAAAGACGGAAGATTATGTGTTCCAATGGTAGAAGATTTAGTAAGAAAAGTTCTTGAGGAAGCGCATCGCTCTAAGTTGACTATACACCCGGGCGGAGATAAGATGTATAAAGATATGAAGCGTATTTTCTTTTGGCCTAGGATAAAGAAGGATGTGGCAGAGTTTGTCTCTAGATGTATCATTTGCCAGCAAGTTAAGGCCGAGTCAAAGAAGCCCGGTGGGCTATTGCATCCTCTAGACGTTCCACTTTGGAAGTGGGAGAGTATTTCCATGGATTTTATCGATGGGCTACCAAGGTCAAGGAAAGGGAATACGAGCATTTGGGTTGTTGTGGATAGACTTACGAAGAGTGCTCATTTCATTCCGGTGAAGAGCAAGAGGACCGCATCTTGGCTAGCGTCTGTATATCTTCGTGAGATTGTGAGACTTCATGGAGTCCCTTCTAGTATTGTCAGTGACCATGACCCAATTTTTACAAGTCAATTCTGGAACAGCTTGCAAGAAGCTATGGGCACAAGGTTGAATCTAAGTACGGCTTATCACCCACAGACGGACGGTCAAACCGAAAGGGTGAATAGGGTACTCGAGGATCTGTTGAGGCTTTGTATTCTGGATTTTGGTGGTACTTGGGAAGACCATCTTCCTCTTGTTGAGTTTGCATATAATAACAGTTATCAGGCAAGCATAGGGATGACACCATTTGAAGCTTTATATGGGAGGCTGTGCAAGTCGCCTACATGTTGGTGGGAGACTACAGATAAGCTTATACTTGGGCCTGATATGATCAGAGATACATCCGAGAAGATCGAGTTGATTCGAAGACGGATGAAAGCGGCCCAAGACCGACAGAAATCCTATGCTGATAAGCGAAGAACTGATTTGGAGTTTGATGTTGGGGATATGGTTTTCGTGAAGGTTTCTCCTTTGCGGAATGTTGTCCGGTTTGGAGCCGTTGGGAAGTTGGCACCGAGGTTTGTTGGACCATTCCCTATTATAGAGAGGATCGGGCAGATGGCTTATAGAGTGAAGTTGCCCGAGAAGCTTGCCGGAGTACACGATGTTTTTCATGTCTCGCTTCTCCGGAAGTGTTTACATGAACCAACAGAGGTTGTTGAGCCAAGTGTTCTGAAAGATGTGGAAGTGGAGAAAGAGGCTACCTTGAGGAGAGCTCCGATTCGTATCTTGGGGACGGAGACCAAGAAGCTAAGGAATCGAGAGGTCAAATTGGTGAAGGTTCAGTGGGGTGAAGCCGAAGAAGACGCAACTTGGGAAACCGAGGAGAAGATGCGTGGGCTTTATCCATTCCTTTTTGAGGGTACATTCTCAATCTCTTTCTTTGTTAGCATATCTTTCTCTTTGCTATCCATGTTTATCTAGTTTATCGTGTTAATCTTGTTATGAGAACCTTAGGTAGAAACCCTTTGGATGAAACATGTGTTTGAAACATGTTATGCTTGATGGTTGCAAGTGGTTGCAAGTGTTTGCAAGTGGTTACTCGTGGATGCATTATACACGTTAGGCACTAGATCGGCTCACACACTCCTCATATTGCATATGCATGAGTGTTTACGCTTATTCATGGATGAAAATTTTTGGTGTTATCACATGGATGTTGCATATGGATGTATGTTATGTGCACACATATAGATGTTATGCATTATGTTAGGAATTGCATACATATGGATTCATTTCACTAACATAATTTGCATCGATGATATTTGCATTAAATAAGGACATATACACACACCATTGCATATGTTCATACAACATTTAGAATCTTGTAAGGACAATGATTGCTCGTGGATGATGTTTTGAGTAGATGGATGATTGGATGGTAGGATACGTTCTTCCTAACTTGAAGATTTCGGGGACGAAATCCTTTAAGGAGGGGAGAATGTAACAACCCGTATTTTCAATAACCTGTTATAACATAAATCGAGGCAGAATTTAATTCTAAAATCTGAATCAAGGGAAACGGGCTATGCCATTGCGTTCGCCTCGGAAAAATACGCGAAATAGAGTCCGAGTTTTCGAAAATCGGAGTCCGTATGACCCAATTAAGGCCCAACGAAGTTTTCAGAAAATTTCTAAGTAAAAACAGATTTCAAATTTAAGTTGAAATTGGAAATTTGGGCCAGTTTGGGCCAGGCGGGAAAATTCCCGCCAGAGTACCCAAGTCGACAGCCCTGTCGACTTGGGAGTCGACTTGGTTGGACCCAAGTCGACAGCCCTGTCGACTTGGCTGTCGACTTGGTCCAGCCGGGCTGTTTAGCCTGGTGCACCATTTTGAGATTGTGTTGAGCTTGGGGGCCAGATTCGGTTTTAAGGGCTAAGATTGCAACTAGGGTTTAATCCTATGGCCTAGAACACTTGCCTAATCTATAAATAAGACCCTAACCTAGCCCTAAATCATCATTAATCTATCCTACAACTAAACTATGGCAAAATCAATCCTCTCATGGCCTCCACTCTCTTCATAAAATTCCTAAATAAATTCCTAAGTGGTTTTCCATGCATACAAGTGTTTTCAAACTTGTATGAGCATCATTAGCTTGCATTCAAGTCAAGATTTTATATTAGCATCATAAAGAAAGAGTTTTGATCATTTTGGCTTGCATTTTGGGTTTGATTGATTTCATAAGGGCTTTGTCATATTTTTGTGACTTCTTAAGCATTGTAAGCCCTATTCTACTCTCATACTTAAACTCTAAAGTTAAATGTATGATATGCAAGTTTGCCATAATATGCAAGTTTATTATGATGTGTTATGCAAGTTTACTATGCTATGAAATGCAAGTTTATCATGTTGTGATATGCAAGTCTATATGCAAGTTTATCATGTTGTGATATGCAAGTTTATATGCAAATATGCCAAGTTATGTTATGCAAGTTGGGTTGAACATTTTGTTCATGCTATCATGTTATGCAAGCTTATCTTGGGTTTATGAACATAAAGCTTCAAGCTTTATGCCAAAGGTTGCATTTTGGCAACATGTAAGTTATCATGTCTCTTATGATAACTTGCATGTGAGGCTAAATGCGAACTTATGGCCATTTCTACATGTCATTTATCACCATGTATCACCAATATGCTAAGTTTGGTTTTATGCATGCTTTTGAGGCCAAAATATGTAATATGCAAGTATATGAACACATGGACATTTTATATGCCACCATGTTAAACTCGTGGCTTCAACACCTTTATGTCATGATTATGCCAAGTTCCCTCTTTCTATCCTTTATGCGCTATTGCGATATGTAAGCGATGGGATTGCGTTTAGGGGTTGGGTAAACTTAAAAGACATAAAACATAAGCTTGGGAATTTACCTATTAAGTTAGGTCTACCCATTGGGAATTTACCTATTAAGTTAGGTCTACCCAATTGCTTGAAAACTTGTAATGTGTTTTGGAAACACGATGGACATGACACTTAGAAAAGATAAGTGTGGCCAACTCGAGGTTGGGTTGAGTTTGTAGCGTAAACCTACCCGGAACCGACCGGCTTAACTAGTTGCTACAAACAATAGGACCCAATGTGAGAAGTTGGTCATGTTGTACCTTGGACCCGAGGTTAGACCAAGTTGTGGTGTAAAGCTACCCGGACCCGCCCGGCTTAACTAGTAACTGCAATAAAGTCTAATGTGAGAGGTTAAGGCGCATTAAATTAGTTAATGCCTCATGATTAGGGTTAAGTCATGGTCCACTTAGTACTTAACCAATTTGGGCTCGGTAGATTAATCGGGGTTAAGTCGTGAACTCATCGTTACACTTAACCAAGTTAATCCATGATTAGCAAGGGGGTTAAACCGTACTTAACCCACTAGAAAAATCCTAGCAATGGGGGGGCCCACTCCAGCAGTAATCCCAAGTTAGTATCATCATGACCCTAGGGACTAGGCTAGGGTGGGGGCACGATTACTGGGCTGGAGGTAAGCGACCAAAAGCGACGGCAGAGGGTACGCTGGTGTAGTTCCGGGCGGACCATGGTCGTGCACATAGTCCGAAGCCGGGGAAAGCATGCACGGGTACCAGTAGATCGAGATTGTGCACTCATGTTTATGGTGTCCAGGGGTTGCCACCCTAGGGCTTGATACACCCGACGGGAGACCCTGCACAGTCTGACTACAATCATGTTTGGGCCGTATTGACACCAACACGTGACGAGTTAGGCTTAGGGAGCCGATCGACTATACCGTTTGGTTGGACCTTGTATTAGGGTCATTTCATGTTATTGGGCCAAAGCTTGGGCCAAGGGATCAATTCTTGTTTATTCAAGTCATGTTAGTTTGCTAGTATACCTGTGGTACAAAACCTTAATCCTGATTATGCGATGACACCTTTATCTACCTTGTTAGTTAATCATCATTCTAGTATATCGTTATCCTTATGTTCATCCCTGCTGCTCATGCCAGTTAACTTTATCAGTTTACATTGATTGTAGTAGGGCTTACTCAGTCTTTTTGACTGACCTGTTTTCTTTCGCCTCTTTTCTCCCGTTTCCTCCCCCAAGGTTCTCAGGGAGGGAATATTGGAGCTTAGCTGGATTTCTGACCGCTTGCTTGTGGGATTTAGCTCATGTACGGTTTGACATGAAGCTAGCTATGGCTATCACTTCTTTTGGGGATTAGTTATGTATTTCAGTTTTTCAGTTGATGTTGTTTTATCTAGACTTGTTTATTTGGGAAGTTGACATTATGATGTAACAGACTTGTTTTGAAAGGTTTTTAAAATCTTCCGCTGTTTTATCTATGTTATTTACTCTGTTTACGCCTATACATATGTTCTTGTTCTGCCTTGATATATCATTATGCATGTTTACCTAATTCAAACGCCCCTCCAAAGTCAGAGTGCTTGCAAGAGTCACCCTGGCGGAGGCGGGGTGTTACAGGTACAAGGTGATCTAAATAGTGGATTAGATCTATAATCAAAGGTAAATCTGACATGTTAAAGGTTAAGATCCAAGTCATAATTATGTATGAATATTGTGGATTCACTAGTTATTACAGATCTGATATTATTCAAGCAGTCACATGCATAGATCCACATTACAGTCATATCATGTTTTACTTTTTAATTATTTAAATATAAAAGTAACTTAAACTCACAGTGTTTGGATCTGGAAAGATAAAAGAAGAATAGCGGAGGTTGAATCGCAGATCTACACTTGAATAACATGATTAACTTGATTGCAGAAGAAGGAAAAAGTTTAATTTAGTCTGGGCACTAACAGCATCTAGACCTCCATTATTTGTCAGTGTACAAAACAAGAGAAATGAAGCCTTATTTATAGTCGTTAGCCCCCAAACCCTAACTGCCACGTCTGCCCTAGGGGAGTCGACCCCCCCTTAGGGGGTCGACCCATGGCTCGACACCCCCCTTGAGGGGTCGATCCAGGGGTTGACACCCCCCTTAAGGGATCAACTCCCTTGGGTGGGATGTTTCCCTCTCACCCAGTTTTCTGCGATTTGAACGATTTTGAACTTCTGGACCGAAATTTTGAATTCTTGTTCCCTATATATATATATATATATATATATATATATATATATATATATATTCCTATGCGTATACAAACTTAAAACCTTCATAGCTTCTTCATACATTGTCCGTTTTACACAAACCAAATATCTATCTTAGCCAGAATTTCGAGGCGGACGCAATGGCACAGTCCGTTTCCCTTAATTCTGGATATTAAATTAATTATTATTTGACTCATCCTCTTTAGTATTGTTAAACTTATGAGTTGTTACAGGTGGGGTCGACCCCTAACGGTGCGAACTCCCGCCCTAGCCCACATCTTATAATTTCGAATTATTTTGAATGTTTTGCATTATTTTGAATATATATAATTCTCTTGTGCGTATACAAACTTCAAACCTTAATATCTTCTTCATACGATGTTCGTTTTACGCAAACTTAGTGTCTATCTTAAGCAGAATTCCGAGACAAACGCAATGGCGTTGTCCGTTTTACTTAATTCTCAATATTAAATTAAGTATACCTAATTATCTTTGTAGTGTTATTTAAAATTAAGGGGTGTTATATTCTCCCCTATTTAAAGGATTTCGTCCCTGAAATCCCAAGTTAAGAAAAATGTATATCCTAACATCCATCATCCATCTACTCATCCACCAATCACAGACATCCATTGTACTTAAAAGATTTCTAATTCTTATATGAACATATGCAAAGGTGTGTGTATATGTCTCTATACTAATGCGAAAGATCAAGCAGTCTAGTGATTCAGTTGACCTCCTTAATGCAATTTATGTTAGTGCCATGAATCCAAAATGTATGCAAATAATCCTATTGTAACATGTAACTTCTATATGTGTGAGCAATCATTCATCCAAATGCAACATCCATATGATGATACACCCACTTTCATCCATTAAAAGAAGAAAAATGCACATACATCTATATGAAGTATGAGAGTGATTGAGCTGATCTAGTGCCTAATATGTGTGTATATGCAAACACTTATATCCACTTGCATCCATCAAACATAACATGTTTCAAACACATGTTTACATCCATGGGTTTCCTATCTAAAGGTCGAAGATTCGATCGATAGGATATACTTTAAATGATAGAAACAAGCATGAATAAAAGCTTTTGAAAGGAAGTTAAGAACATACCCTTGAAAAGAAAAGGTTATGAAACGCGAATCTTGTCTTCGGTCTCCCAAGTTGCATCCTCATGGTTATCTCCCCATAGAACTTTCATCAACTTGACCTCTCGGTTTCGTAGCTTCTTAACTTCTAGTTCAAGAATATGGGTAGGAACTCGTCTAACTATTGCCTCCCGTTCCATCTCTACGTCCTCAAGCATACTTGGCTCAACTACTTCTGCGGTATCATGCAAGCACTTCCGTAAATAAGAAACGTGGAAAACATCATGAACGCCGGACAGCCTTTCTGGTAGCTTTACTCTATAGGCCATTTGGCCAATCCTTTCTGTTATGGGAAATGGCCCTACAAATCTTAGTGACAATTTCCCTACAAATCCAAAGTGAACTACATTCCTCAATGGTGATACCTTGATGAAAACCATGTCTCCTTCCTCGAACTCAATGTTATCCCTTCTCCTATCTGTGTAGGACTTCTTCCTATCCTGAGATGTCTTCATGCGTCTACGGATAAGATCAATCTTCTTTGAAGTGTCCCTAATCATCTCCGGTCCAAGTAGAAGTCTTTCTGTAGATTCCCACCATCAAGTCGGTGATCTACAGGGTTGTCCGTATAATGCTTTGAAAGGTGCCATGCCAATACTTGCTTGATAACTGTTGTTGTAGGTGAACTCTACTAAAGGAAAATTCTCTTCCCAAGTCCCTCCAAAGTCTAGAATACACAGTCTTAAAAGATCCTCAAGGAATCTATTCACCCTTTCCTTCTGTCAATCGGTCTGAGGGTGATAAGCGGTGGTCAAACACAACTGTGTACCTAATGCTTCTTGCAAGCTCCTCCAAAACTCACTGGTGAATATGGGGTCATGATCACTCACAATACTGCAAGGTACTCCATGTAGACGAACTATCTCACGAAGATAATCTGTTGCCAACCATGATGTTTTTCTCTTGCTCTTAACAGGAATGAAATAAGCGCTCTTAGTAAGTCTGTCCACTATAACCCAAATACTGGTGTTGCCCTTTCTTGACCTAGGAAGACCATCAATGAAATCCATCGAGACGCACTTCCACTTCCACTATGGGACTTCCAAAGGATGAAGTAAACCACCAGCCTTCCTTTGCTCAGCTTTGACTTGCTGGCAAACCAAACATCGAGAAACAAATTCTACTACATCTTTCTTCATCCCAGCCCAAAAGAAAACCCTCTTCATATCTCTATACATCTTATCACCGCCTGGATGAATAGTCATCTTAGAATGATGGGCTTCCATAAGGACCGTCTTCAAAAAACTCCCAACTCGGGGAACACAAAGCCTTCCATCTCGTCGCAACCACCCTCTATCATCTAAGGAATATCTACTTAGGTGACTAGAAGTCTCCCCTCTACTGAGCCTATCCAAGATATCTGCTAGCTGTGAAGCTCCTATCTGATCCAACAGAGTAGGTCGCACTTCTAATGATGCCAATAAACCAGGTATAAACTCGGTGGAGGGTCTAAAATCAAAAATCGATATGAACTCCAAGAATTTTCTCTCCACAAATAGAGGAATAAACGTCATCCTCTACCTACTCAATGCGTCTGCCACCACATTACCCTTGCTAGAGTATAAGAAATATCAAAGTCATAGGATGCTAGGAACTCCATCCATATTTGTTGCCTTAAATTAAGATCCTTCTACGAGAACAAGTACTTGAGAGATTTATGATCGATATACAACTCAAACTTCTCCCCAAGTAGATAATGACACCAAGTCTTAAGAGCGAATACTATGGCAACTAACTCTTAGTCATGGGTAGGGTATTTATTCTCATGAACTCTTAGCTGTCTACCACCATAACATACTACCCTTCCTTATTGCATCAAAACCGCACCAAGCCCTGTACCACATGCATCGGTGTATATTGTGAACACTTTATTCCCATCGAGTAAGGTCAAAACTGGGGCTATTATCAGAGCCCTCTTCAATCGTTGAAAAGCATCGTCACAATCTATATACCAAGAAAATGTCAGATTATTTTTCGTTAGTCTTGTGAGTGGGGCTGATATTTTTGCGAAGTCCCTAATGAGCTTCCTATAATAGCCCGCTAATCCAATAAAACTTCTCACCTCCATTGCATTCTTTGTGATCTGCCAATCTTGAACTGCAACTACCTTTGCGGGATCTATGCTATCCCATCTTTAGAGACCACATGCCCTAGAAATCTCACTTCTTTTCTCCAAAAATGACATTTGGAGAATTTTTCCTTAAGCTGGTGCGCACGGAGAGTTTTCAAAACCTCCCTTGAATGTCTGGCATGCTCTTCCTCGCTCTTCGGGAAGATTAGAATGTCATCAACAATGACCACAACGAACTTATTTAGAAACTCCTGAAACACCCAACTTATCATATCAACAAAATAGGCATGTGAATTCATCAACCCAAAAGGCATAACAATCCACTCAAAGAAAACATATGGAGTTCTAAAAGCGGTCTTGTCTATACTGTACCCGGCCATCCTCAACTGATGAAACCCCATGGCCAAGTCTAACTGAGAGAAAACAAATGCCCCAACAAGCCGATAAAACAAATCATCTATCCTCGGAAGTGGGTGCCTATTCTTCTTGGTGAGTTTATTCAACTCTCGACAGTCCACACATAAGCAAAGCGAACCATCTGCCTTAGTTGCAAATACTACTATAGCACCCTATTCAGATATGCTTCGCCTAATAAACTCTTTCTGAATTAGCTCTCCTACTTGCTTGCTAAGCTCCCTCCTTTCTCTTAGAACCATATGGCACATATGCAATGCAACTGGCTTTGCATTGTCCACCAAGTATATATGTAAATCAATCTCGCACCTTGGAGGTAAGCCCCGAGCCTCCTCAAAAACATCAGGATACACACAGACTACTAGTACAGATCGTAAATCATCGATAGATGCATCAAGCGACTCTAGGAAAATAAGCATGACAGACCCCTTAGGGTCACAAGAAATCTCGATGGTCCTCCCATGGCAAGTCCAAAGTCTAATGACCCTCCTTTCACAATCTAGAATGACACCATACATGGCTAGTCAATCCATCTCTAAAATCAAAACATAGCCCATGAAACCAAGCACATATGTGTCGCACTCAAACTTGACGCCCAAAACAGATATTCTCAAACCCCGACAAATCATAGACAAATGAGTCGTACCACCAATGGGGTTTGAGATAACAACGGGAACCAAAACCATACTAGCACTAAGGTGCAGAGACTCAATAATAGAATCAAATATAAATGAATGCGAAGCGCTAGAATCAAAAAGAGTTCTAATAAGATGATTGGAAAGAGAAATCAAACCTCCAACGGAAAGTTTCCTACTCTATCTGCGCACCGGCCACGAGAGCATGCACGTGCCCTCCGGAAGATCCTGCCCTTTGACCTTGTTCTTGCTTATTCGGGAACTCCCTAGAAAAGCATCCGACCTCTCCACAATCGAAATAAGCATTCTTCTTTCTTATGCAGTCCTTAATCAAGTGACCCTCACATCCACAATTATGACACTTCCTCTTATCTAGCCTTGCTGTCCTTTCCGTCCTTCTTTTGTTGTTGTTGTTGTCCTTTCTTGGGCCATAGTTTCTTATTTTGTGTTTCCTCAACCCTAACTTCTTTCTTTTTACCTTTATCTTCTTCATGCATCAATGCCATATTAGCGAGTTTCTCAAAAGTTGCTCCCATCGGAATATGAGACATTGCCAACCCATGGATGGGTTCATTCAATCCTCTAGCAAACCTCAAAGCCTTCTTGTGTGGGTTATTCACTAGCTCCAAACCAAACCTCGCCAATTGTTTGAATTTATTAACATATTCTTTCACATACATGCTTCCTTGCTTAAGCACCGAAAACCCTTCCATTTGCATGCTTTGCTCGGCTTGAGAAAGAAACTTCATTTCGAATATTTATCGGAAACCATCCCAAGTCTCAACTGGATGTCCTGCTTGCGTCACTTCCCATCAGAACAAAGCCACATCTTTCAGCTGCCAAATGACCAATTGAATCTTCCTAAAAAATCCAAACAAATACTCTGCCTCTTTAAGCCAATTCCTTGCTTCTATAAAAATCTTTGTCCCTCGGAATGGCGTTCCTCCCATAGCGCAGAAATCCTTACATATCTTGGAGAAATTATCTGCGCGAAGGGGGAGGAGGAGGAACAGCGGCTGCAGCTGGGACATGGGCGTCTGCTTGGCCTTCGGCGGGTGCCGTTGCCTCCAAATACCTACAAAACCAAGCCGATATATGAATGCCCTTCCGAATATTAGGTTCCCCAGACATGCTGAGAAGAAAAGGAAAAAGGGATTCAAACGGAGAATCAGAAGATATTAGATATGGCTTTGGGGAATATATTTTTTAAACCTGACTTTTCTTTCAAAAGATGCTTTCTTTTAAAACATTTTTGAAAACAATTTTCAAAATCTTTTATTTGGTCTGGTAACCTTCAGCTGTGATACCAAGTGTGACACCCCACGTCCGTTAATGTCACTCTTTAGCAGAATGCATTAGGTTTCGTGAAGCATTATAGGTAAATAGAATCAGAAACATTACAAGATAGATATAAAATAACAGTGGAATTAAAACTTTATTAAATAGAAAACATCGTGGTCCCAAAACATAGTTACATCATAAGTCTGAAATACTGAAAATATAAAACTTCTGCCTTGTACAAAATCATCATCAGAGTATAATAATACATAAAAAGAGCATAATCCCTACAATATAGCCATACTAGAGAAGATACAAAATCAAGCAGTACATCTAAGTAGCTCCAAGAAGAAGGAAAGAATAATCCTGATCAAGCTTGAGTACTCCCAGCCTGAGAACCTGAGGGGAGAAATAGAAGAGGAAATAAAATGGGTCTGACATAAAGTCTGGCGAGTCCAGTTACTTTTAGCATATAAATAAGTAAAAGCATCATGACAGGCATATAAGCTGGAGAGAGATAACAGTGTCATAGGGCAGGTATAACAAGATAAATAGGATAAACATGATAGAATATAATGCGCTTCTTTAATACTTTTCTTTGCACCAATATTAGTATAACAAGAACGAGATGATCCCCCAATGAGTACAAGATGGTAGACTTAGGCGTACTTCTAGTGAGAGATTTTACCCTATACAATAACAGGTAGCCAGGCGTACTTCTAGTGAGAGATTTTACCCTATACAACAACAGGTAGCCCAACTGAACTTACCGGTGTTACCACTAAGGATAATAACGGGGTCCTAAACAAGCAAGACTAGATGTACCCTAATTACTACCCCAATTGATCGGCCCCCTAACTCCATAGATACCCTGTGCTAGCCTCACAGTAGGATGTATCACTTCCTAAAGTGGCAACCCGTTGTTAACAAGATGTGCATAACCATATATACCGATGTCACAGCGTCTTTTTTTCCCAAGAAGGCGGACTCATGCATGCACATGACCCCGATGGAATGCGCCATCAGACACCTTTTCGCAAGTGACCTCTTATAATCAGCTCAGTAAGCGTGTCCTGACTCTGACCTAGTTCGGAGTACTCGTTTGATACCTATATGAGTTACTGACAGAAACAATCCCATACACCAAATGATACAAGCTTCCCCCTAGACTTGCATCCCCACTAATACGATTTCAATAAGTTATGCAAACCAGTTTGACAAGATTGCATAACCCCAAAGGTAAGTTTGCGGGCCTATATATAAATATTACCCAACGCCCCAAGATTTACTTAACCCTCCCACTTATTCAACAAGTTTACTTAACCCCTACTCAAGTTAATATGTTCATGTAATTCCTATGGATTCAAATAGGTTATGTATTACAAGTTCATTACCATTTATTCATTTATGGTTATAATGCGCCAGACCTCCCACATTAAGCCTACCACTTGTGGATGCTGGATATGGCGATTAGGTCCGGGCAGACTTCTTCCACAAGTCAGACTTAACCTCGTGTCTTAGCACGTTACGTGTTTATGCATTTAGACCCCTTACATTAGATTTACCACTTGTGGATGCTGGATATGCCGGGCGGTTCTGGGCAGACTTCTACCACAAGTGTAATCTAACCTCGTGTCTAAGCACCGTTACAGTTTCTAATTACTGTAAATCTAGACATTTTCATTATTAACCAATTATCATGTTCATTATGCCTCAATTCCCCATCCGATCTACGATACAAGTTATGCCAAAATTTAGATCAAGATGTAGATTATGCCCCTAAATCACAAATTTTGGCTCAAGGTACAAATTATGCCCAAAATTCCCAATCATATTTTACAATATGAATTATGCCCCCAAATTAACCATTCCCAATCATTCCCAATTTCGCACGTTCGCGTATTTCAGCGATAGGCCTGGGCTTGAAGGTAGCCTGGCTATAAAATCAAAAAGGGAAAAAAGGAAGAAGAGAACAAGAATAGGCATAGCAAATACAAATTGGCATATGATGATAGTATTGGTCGTACTAACAGAATATGCATAGTGACATGATTAGGAAAACTATCATAACAGGCATAAGATGACATGATTTGGCAAACTAGCAGAATAAGGATATCATGAATAAACATATAAGATCTAAACAGTAAGTTAGATACACAAGTAATGGTAGATTTGATATGATTCAAATAGTCACAGGCTTAGATCCAATTCATAGACAAGTCAAGATAACTTTTAAGTGTTTACATCTAAAAATATAGACTTACAATGATTGGATCTCAGAAATAGAAGATGTTGAATCACAAATCCTTGAATACATATAACTAGTTTGTTGAAGGAGAAGTAGGCTAGATCAAACTATGTTGGAGCAGCACCTCTTTGTCGCCATTGAATTAGATGGATAAAACAATGAATATATGGTCCTATTTATAGCCTAGGGTCAATGAATCTGGTCAAAAAACAAGTCTACATATGCAGGAACGAATCTGGTTTGGATCTGGGGGGTGTCGACCCATGGGACGACACCTATAGGGTGGGGTCGACCCCTAATGGTCCGAACTCCCGTTCTAGCCCATGTCTTCTGGTTTTGAATTATTTTGAATGTTTTGAGTTGTTTTTCTATATATATAATTCTCACGTCTGTATACAAACTTCAAACCTTAATATCTTCTTCATACGATGTCTGTTTTATGCAAATTTGGTGTCTATCTTAAGCAGAATTCCGAGATGAACGCAATGGCGCAGTACGTTTTACTTAATTCTCAATATTAAATTAAGTATTCTTAATTTATCTTTATAGTGTTCTTTAAAATTACGGGGTGTTAGAAAACCCGAGCACTCGGATCTCGGTCGCATGTTGATTTTATCTCAATCATATTAAAATTAGTAAGGACGAGGTCCAAATTTGGTGTAGAAACTCCTAAATTCGCAAGAAAATCGATATATCTGGAATTTAGATTCCTTAGACTAGCAGAGGTGCACCTATAGTTGGCTATAGGCGGTAATTGTATGGAGTAAGTTGGAACTTGTCGAAGGATATTAAAATTAGCTCATAACGATGGCCAAGTGGCAGATCGGGACTGGGTTAGGAAAAGCCTGGATAGAACCAACGATTGAGAGTTGGAATTTTGTCAAATCGGACGGTTCTACGTCGAGGAGGAAGGCCGACGACTTTGGTGAACGATGATGCGTTGGATGATCGGTGGAGGCGCTAAAATTGATGAGTCGACGCTAGAAAGATGAATGGATCGGAACCCTAAGTCTTTGACAAGCAGGAAATAATAAAATAAAAAGGGGTTTGATTGTATTTAAAGTGGAAAATAAACAACAGAAAATTCTATCAAGTCCATCGTCCATGGACCGGTACCGACCCATCTAACCTCTATGAAAACTCACACTTACCTTCCCACAACATATATGCATAATTCCAGGTCCACGACAAGAAATTCAAAGATAAGAAAGCCTGTTTTGATAACCAACTTAAACCCTAGGCAAAAGTGTCGAAAACAACAATTCCAGAGCATATCATGTTTTCAACACGAATGCACTCTAGGGGTAAATGTCAACCTGGTTATAAACCCAGAAGAAGTATGCGTAGAGTCTAAGCAAGAAGCAACATCACACGACCACCAAATCAAACGAAACTTTGCAGAAAGGGCCTGGAGACAGAAAACGAGGAGTACACAAAGTTTAAGACCAAAATAATTTATCTCCATGGACCGATATCGGTCCATCATCCATAAACCAGTACCAATCCATGATAATTGGACATTTGGTCATGAGTTCAATTCCAGCACGATTATATCCTTTTGTTAAGCCCATTGACCAAGTTTCAAGTCAGTATGATCTATAAAGGTATAAGTAATCATGTACCGATGGGAAAAGCGAGGACGATAAAGTGCCAAAGCTTGATGCGTTAGCAAATTAAGTCCAAGAGAAGCCAAATTATACTCGAAGACTAAAAGGAACATGGACAAGGCACTTGTGAAAACTAAAGTGAAAAATAATCTATCTCCATGGGACGGTACTGGTGCATCATCCATGGACTGATATTGATCCATGAAGATAGAGTAGTTCGGTAAGCGGCTTTCTCGAGAGGATCTGGGCACTATTCTGAGTCCTTCTGCAAAGGGGATTGGCCCAACTCTTCTAAAACCCCTATAAATACTCCAACATGTAGGTGGATTGAATTCCTTGCCATGATGAAGCGTTGTCAAAGTGAATCTTCATCTCCAGCAGCCACTGTTGATCTCCAACAGTAAGACTACATCTCCAGAGATAACAATCTTAGGTCACCTAGGTTGATTATTGAGATCCACTCCAATAATCTTTATTCCTTGTGATTCATTGTAAATCTCTAGGGTGGAGAGTGTTGTAATTATCTGTAATTCATTGTATTTGTCTAGGCAATATCATAATAAAAGTATTCAAAGTGGGCGTAGGCTTGATCTCAAGCGAGCCACTATAAAAATTGTATTTCTTCTTCTTTGCTTTCCTTTCTTTCCCTTTTCATTTATTTTTACTGTTATATCTCGTGTACCCATCGTGTGTTGGCTCTTTTGTAATAAACTAGGTGTTATAGCCTTTTTAAGAGTTGACAAAATCTAAATTTTCTTTTCGTAAAACATCATAATAAAACAATATTGTAGAGAGAAATTCATAATTTAAAAGAACGATTTATAACATCTAGACTATATTATTAATCCCTAATATGCTTTACTTACCAATTAACCCTCCTCTCTATGTCTTCTAGGAAAAAAGGTAGGATATGATAGTATTTATGAATTTTTATTTTTATTTTAGATAATAAGGTATGAAAATGAAAGAAAAAAGAAAAAAATAAGCACGAAACATTTCTGAATAGTTGAAACAAAAAATGATTATCTAGATAAGAACTTATGAAGATGAAAGTAAGAAGAGAAGTTGAAAATGGAAAATTTTAAAATAGCTAAAACATAAAATGAAAGAACTATTTTAAAAATGAGAACTTGGAACGTTGCACTTTCATTAAAATCCGCCATATTTATTTACATCTGAATGTAAATTCTGAATCTAAGAGCTAAACGTAAAATTGTAGCTCTAGATGCTAAGAAATATTCATTTGATGTAAGGAGAATTCATTAATTATAAATTTTATTTTAGATAATAAATTATGAAAAAGAAAGCAATAAGTAGAAAAATAAGCATGAAACGTTTCTAAATAACTGAAATAGAAAATGGTTATCTAGATAAGAAACTGCAGAAACGAAAGTAAGAAGAGAAGATGAGAACATTTTAGAAAAGCTAAAACATAAAATGAAAGAGCTATTTAATAAAGCAGAATTAGGAACATTGCACTTTAATTAAAACCTTCCATATTTATTGATCGTTAGTTATGTTTTTTAATATCCAAATGTAAATTCTAAATGTGGAATTGCTAGATGGAGCAAAATGTAAAGTTGAATTCAAAAACAATAAATAAGATAAAATTGAAGAAATATAATTGAAGAAATATAATTGAATTAAACTGAATTTTAATCAGAATAAAAGAATTAAATTTGGTCAATCATCTTTGCATAGAACCTTTGTACTGTAATGTTGATAACGGGAAACTACCAAGTAAACTGGAAAATTCTTGTATTGAAAATAAAGAAAGAGGGGAAAAACAATTTTTTGAATGTAATGGAAAAATAAATGCAATATTATTGTATACAGAATGAGAATGCAAAAAATGAAAACATATGAAATGAATAATTATATGTTATAAATCTACTACGCTACTTAATAATACCATGCTTGTAAACCTACAAACCGAAATAAAAATGATAAAATTACGTGTATAAGAAACGTAAAAGGATAGGCCCCTCAGTAGAAATATCTACATAAAACCAAATGAAATCTACCTTCTCCTAAACACTACATAGAAATCCATCAACCATCTCCTGTTGCAAATAGTTAGCGCCATTAAGATAAACAGGTCATAAGACGTTGAAATCAAAATGCAGTGCATAGCCTGAAAGAGCTTAGAAAGTTTACTGTAGAAAAAGTGTAATTGTTCGATTTTGGATTGTATAATGGTGGGCCATCGATTTACTTTTGGATGATATTGAAGATGAGGTCGTTACGGTAATCACACCATAAGTTTGGCTATGGAGTATGAGGTTGTGGAGCACATTACTAAGATCGAGTGAAATTGGAGTGGCCAAGAACAAGGAATGGCATTCTAAGCTGAAGAATTATGTAACGACCCAATTTTCGAAAGATCGATTTTTTTTCAAAAGTCCCAATATATCGAAGCTCGAGTCGGCTTGTATGGTATCCTGTAGAAAAGATAGAGACAATAAATATACCAGAGCTTATAAAACATCTCATAGTGGAATGGATAAAATATAATATAATCAAATATAGCTTTACCGAAGTAATAATACTGTCTAACCGTATCCGAAGATATCCTATCTCTTCCATAAACATAACCTACGAGTGTGTTATGAGGAGGGGGTCAAAACACAAAAGTTTTGGTGAATGGACAAATTATACATTCTGAAATAACCCTATATATACTATTTAGTTATGTTTTTCTTATTTATTAGGTTGTTCGGGTTAATAATGCTCAAGGCTCTATACTCACGTCGTACCCACCTACTTCCCAACAGATTAATCTAATATAGTATGTATGTAGATACCCCCAACATATCAAGGTACTTCCCACAATGCCCTTCTCGCACGATCTCCACTGTCATGCTTAGGGAGTGTATCCTATGCCGAATGACGTACGAAAATCCAAATCGTAACGCCATGTTACCGCACAGAAGCATTATCGCTATGCCATACAAGTGTACAGAATAATGCCCTAATCTACGATACACCAACTGGTGCGTGTATCTAGATCCTTACACATACGTACTATCTACTGTACCCCGAGTCTCGTAATAGGGATGCATCCAATGCACATAACTCAATCGAGAACCTTTTCTTATCTGTATAGGTCCATGTAAAGGACCAATAGTACTAATATCCACATATGGTCTTCTTTTCACAATGGCTATGGCCCCAGCCAAGACACTCCCTCAACAATGAAAGACTAAATCAAGAGCTAAGTGATGTGCCCCGAGCAACCAATCCATCATCCAATTTGGCGAGTCTCTCAACCATGCCTCGATAGTGAAAAGTCAATGGTATATTGGTTTTGCTCTAGTCATTCCACATCCTACTGACTGCTGATGACATGTATCCAACGATTAATACCCTCATTTGGTCCTGACCAAACTCTTCCGAGGCCAACCACCAAATCACCCCAATGTCATGCCGCCACAGCCTTATGACTACCAAGCTACTGTTGCAGTCAAGGTATACCCACTGGGTGGTATCATGCAGATCCCCACCTCTACGAGTACATCCTGAGCGTGTACCGCAACAGAGGACCACCACGGAATACCCTACCACATCCATCGGAAGCTACGTGCTTCCCTCCAGTCCCACCAAGTAATCAAGTTGATGTGATGCTTCCGTGTCTCCAGATACCCGATGATCTACCCCGTTGGATTCTTCAACATTGTTTGTGCGAACTGGTCTAAGTGCATCACGCAAACGTGTTATTAGGCCTTATGTCTATTCTTTTAATCATGCTTACTTTAACAATAGCAATTTACAACTTTTTACCTCAGATTGTAATTAATGAAAGTAATCTACAACCACTTTTTATTACTCTGTCATTTACTATCAGTTATATGTTTACAAGTTCCAATAACATGTTCTACTTAATGTATAATTAAGTACACCTTATTTTAATCCACATGTTTCCTACTAACATGTAACTTAACGAATATAATTAAGTACAATTTATTTCATTCCATAAGTCTACCTCATTCTTCCTTATTTAGTCATGAATCTTACACTATCATCACAACCTATCATTATTGTTTACTTATTAACTTAGTTCTCTTAATTAAGATTTATTAATAAGTTCCCTTTTTAGTTATTATAACCCATGTTATAATTCCAACTTTCCCTAGGACAAGCCTACCTATTATATGGCATTCTCATTAACAATTATAATAGGTTATATTCCTCGTTCATCACATTTTTTCCTTTTAACCAAACTTTTATTGTTGTAACATCCATTTCTTTACTGTCTTGTGTATTTCTATATGTACTATTTATTACCATTGATTACAACTAATGCCATTAATTTATTTATCCCTATTGTGTATATATATACATGTTTATGCACCAAAACTCTCACATTAAGCTGACCATTTGTGGATGCTGGATTTGTCGGGCGGTTTTGGGCAGGCTTCTACCATAAGTTGAACTTAACCTAGTGTCTTAGTGCAGTTATTTACAATTTCCCAATTATTGTGAATCCTCCATACAAATTAGGCATATCTATTCTTTTTCCACTATTCCCATTTTAACTGTAATTTGATTTACAATGTCCAATTTGTCATTAATAACATTTTCAGTAGCATATTCGCTTTTATTATAAATTCCACAATTTCATTATTACAGTGATTTTCAATCCAATTAACAGATTCATAAAGTAGATCTATATAACAAAGATATTCTTAACATAACTAGCAAATGAATTATACCATAGATATCATAACTTACGGTTGTTTAACATGTTAAGAATGATGGGGAATGTAAACAGTAAATATACCGTTACTCAAAAGGAATAATTCTAAATCCTCACCCGACAGCTTTCCAATCCTTGAATCTGATTCAGATATTTGATTCCGTGGTCTTCCAAACTGAATCTAATGTTGAACTACCATGAATTTACAAATCTGATACTAAAAGAAGAAGGAAAGAAGAAAAGAAATCTAAATAAATCAGATGCTAAAACTTACCTCATGTTAATCAGAATTCCAAACATCTATGTTGTAGATTTACATTCTTTATATTCAAATTTTGAATCAGAATTCCCTAAACCAAACTCTGAAAGATTTGGAGTGGAAATAAAATGGCAGAGCCTTGACGTTGTCTTACAAAATATTAGTTTAAAGTTAGGCCCTACAGCCTATTTATAGGTGTACACGAAATTCTGGTCTGTCGGATTTAACATCATAAAATCTGCACCGTTAAAATCAGGAAAACACGTCACATAAAAGAAGATTTGAACCCCGAGTGTATCGACCCCTGTGTTGACCCTCCTTTGAGGTGGGTCGACCCTATGGTCGACACATGGATCGACACATGTGAAGACTGGGTCGACCCGGTTTCTGGGTATATACGTGTATTTCTGCCTCTTTTAATCTCCGTTTTACCTTAATTATAAGTTCATTTTCTTTCTTAATATTACTTAGGAAAAATGTTAATTTCCACTTATGTCGCTTGTTTAATTTCTGAATTCGAATTTATGCATGTATATATGCATATACACTTCCAAGTTATTGTCCATTAATAGTTTCCCAAATAACGTAATTAATAAAGCTATCAATTTGTGGTTTTATTCCTTTTAATGCAATCTAATTTCAAAGGCAGCTAATTTCTTGTCCACTTTCCATTTATTATACCTTAGTTATTTTCTCCTCCCAACTAGCACTTTTTATCTCAACATTTGAATTTATACGTACATATATGCGTAATTTTATTTCTTTTTTTTCAAATTAAAATGGCGTTATTCCATCATTTATTTCTTACCTATTTTCATTGATTGTAGGTATATTTTGGATTTCTCTTTTTTGTATATATATATACTTTTGCACACACATACGCATATCTGTACACATGCATGTAACATATATTTTTATACTCAAATTCATGTATAATTTTTCCTTGTACATTCATTCATACATATTTTCCCCTTAGAATATGCATATTTTTGACCGTCCCTCTAAAATAAAAATATGGCACCAGCGAGATTCAAACTTGCACCACTCATTTGGGGGAGACCTATTTCCACAACTGGGCTACATAGGCTTTTGTTCATAAGATTAAAAATAGTGGCGGTCATTGTTCTTTTTAGTTTTCTTATTATACCTTCTTTTCATGTTTATTGTAATATTTCACTTATAGATATCTTTTTCATCTTAAATCTGTTTCTTGCAAAACATAGGTCTAAATTGATCAGAAAATCGCCACGAACGCAATGTCGCTAATTCCGTGACCAAATTCTAAAAGCTTTTCAAATTTCATTTCATTGTTTAATTAAAAATGTTGGGTGTTACATTCTCCCACTCTTAGGAATTTTCTTCCCCAAAATTTGGTAAGGGTAAAATTAAGTAATTCCTCGCATAATTTACAACCATCACGTGTACATCCAATTTTGGAACAATTTGTGCACTGTGCAAAGTGTAATACAACATAATAATACATGAATGAAATGAATGCTTAAGCGGTACCTCCTATATAAGTGCAAATTTTCTTGAAAATCTTTTTTGAAAATATGATGCACATATCCTACATATACTAGCAATTTCTGTATGAATGCAATATTTTGAAAATCAAAAATATTTTTTCATCTAATTTTTCCTACACTCTTACAGAGCAAGAATGTAGTTCATCTGATTTTTGCATCCAAACCCTACCAAACAACCTTATATTTACGAATTACAGAAAAGTCTAATTTTCTCAATCGATTTCTTATGTGACAAAAAGGTGGAAAATGGAAAACTTCACATCTTTCATTTTTCTTTTATGTGCCTTTCCTAATTGTACTTGGATTTTTAAGCAACTATCATACAAAGATTTCCTTCTTCCTAAACAAGCACAGTTTACATAAGATTTTTTTTTTGTTATAAAATATCTTTTCCAACTTACTTTGGAAAAATCCAAAATTTTTCTATTTCTCGAAATTCTCTGCTTATCTCAATTATCATATTTGTTTCTTTATTTTCACAGTTGTCATTATTGTTTTTTTTTCTATTTAGTTATGTCATTACTTTTTCTTAGCTTATTTAACTTAATCCACAGATCTAAGTTTAATTTTAAATAGGCCTTCTAATTCTTTTAAAACTAAAATAGGAAAACAAACATGCTACACAACTACTACCAAGGGCTGAATCCTAGGCCCACACTACCTCTGATAAAGAAAAGTCCAAACTACCGGATCTAAAAAACTTGCTTGACCTCTACTATCTAGCAGTCAAAAATAGTCCTTGTTATGTACTAGTAGTCTTTTCCAAGAAACAATCTAGGCTCTATATTGCTTATGCACTTTACGGGAATTCACTGTTATTCCAAAACAATTCTTGTTATCCACTTTATAGCCTATTCCCTGCCTTTCCTTGGTACTAATCCTTACCTACTCCATGATTTAAAAACATGGTTTAGCCTCATCATTTCATTTTCCTTCCAAAAATTAAAAGCTTCAAAACTTTTTTTTCTTCTTTTCATTAAAACTTACTTTTGCTAAACCGTAAAAATGGCAACTCATAAGAATAATAAAAACGCTATTTTTTTTTTCAAATTATAAAATTGGAGTAGACAAGGACAATTATTCCTCGGTTAATTTCACAACTGTTCATGTTTACAATGTTAGTTCAATTACTCACAACTAGATGCAAACATCAACTCCACTCTAAATTTTACAACTTGTTTTGATCACCCATCAAAATTTATGTCAAATCAATTGTAATAAATTTATTGTCAAAAGAATAGGGTTTTTCATGATTTTCTTTGCTGGAAATTTTAGTTTTTGACAAAAAATGCAATCTTTTCTATGTTTTGTTATTGAATTCTTTCATACTATAAAACTAACGAGCTATACATGCTCTTTAATGTAAAAAAAATTCTTAAAGAATTTATTTTTGATAAAATTTCATAGGAAATCACCGTTTCCAAAATATACCCCATTTTATTTAATTTTTCCCCCAAAACCCAATATGTACTTTTCAAATATGTTTCTTACATATTTTTTTTTCAACCTTCTAAAACACCTCTTTTTGTTTCAAAAATTGTTTCTTCATAATTTAGCCAATACATATTTTGCAGTTATAAACTTTTAAGGTCAAAACTTGGAAAACACCATAAATTATCACCCAAAAGCTTGTAAAATTTCAAGCTCGTAAAAGTTAACAATGGACCTAGACTCAAAATGGGTTCCCAACTTGCCTAGACTTTCCTAGATATTCCCACAAAGTCATTTCTCTCAAATATATATTCCTAATCCGTTTTCCCTTTTTACCTTTCCCAATTTATAAGGCTCTACTACCAAAACCCATTAACATGAAACACTAGCCTATGGGATCCATTTTTCTTTAATACAAAATACATTGTAAACTTTTCACCTAAACCACCTAAGGGTCTCTTATTTTCAAAATTCCATAATTGTTTCTTTGGTGCACATAACTGATATTCCAATTCTTTCCTTATGCCGCTCTACCTATTTAGTGGGTTCTTTTATGGATCTAGGTGTATATATATAATATAGGTTTAAAAAAAATACAAACACATTCACTCACTATCTATACAGGAACCCTAAACCTAAGCTTTGACACTAGATGTAACAACCCAACTTTCAGTAGACCAATTTTTTTTTGAAAAATCCCAATCTACTAAAGCTCGAGTCACCTTATCTGGTGTCCTGCATAAAAGACAGTGATAACAAATATATTAAAGCTGAGAAAATATCTCATAGCGGAATAGATAAAATATAATATAATCAAATATAGCCTTACCGAAGTAATAATATTGTCTAACTAGTATCCAAAGCTATTATATCTCTACCACAATCTAACCTGCGAGTATGCTATGAGGAGGGGATGAGAACACAAAAGTTCTTGTGACTGGACAAATTATACATTTTAAAATAACCCTAAATATACCGTTTAGTTATGTTTTTCTTATTTATTAGGTTGTTTGGGTTAACAACACTCAAGGCTCTATATTCACGCCGTACTCATCTACTTCCTAGCTGATTAACCTAATATAATATATATATGTGGCTACCCAAACATATCAAAGTATTTCTCATAGTACCCTCCTCGCACAGTGTCCACCGTCATGCCTCGGGAGCGTATCCTAGTCGAATGACGTACGGAAATCCAAACCATAACGCCATGTTACCTCACAGAACAATCATCACAATGCAACACAAGCGTACGGAATAATTTCCTAACGTCTACAATACACCACCCGATGCGCGTATCTAGACTCTTACATGTATGTGATGTCTAATGTACCTCAAGTCCCATAATAAGGCTGCATACAATGCACACAAATCGACCGGGAGCCTTTTCATATTTGTATAGGTCCACGTAAAGGACCTATAGTCAAGATATCCAAGTATGGTCTGCTTTTCACGATGGCTATGGCCCCGCCCAGGCTCCTCCCTCAACTAATGAAAGATTACATTAAGAGCTAAGTGATGTGCCCATAACAACCAATTTATCATCTAATTTTGTGTGTCCCTCAACTATGCCTCGATAGTGAAAGGTCAATGGTATCTTTGTTTAGCTCTAGTCTTTCTGCATCCCACTGACTGCCGATGACAGTTATCCGATGATTACTATCTTTAATTTGGTCCTGGCCAACCTCTCTCAAGGCCAGTCACCCAAATGCCATGCCGCCATAACCTTCTGACTACCAAGCTACTGTTGCAGTCAAGGTATACCCTACGAGTGGTATCGCGAAGAACCCTGCCTTTGCGAGTACATCCTGAGTGCGTACCACAACAGAAGACCAACACGGAGTACTCTACCATGTCCCTCGGAAGCTACATGCTTCCTTTTAGTCCCGCCAAATAATCAAGCCGCATATCAACAGAGTAATCAAGTGGACATGCTGCTTCCATGTCTCCAGACACCCCGATGATCTACCTCATTGATTTCTTCACCTTCGTTCGTGCAGAATGGTCCAAGCGCATCACGCAAATGTGTTATTAGGACCTTTTTCTAATATGTTAATCACACTTACTTTAATGACAATAATTTTCAACTTTTAACCTTAGATTGTAATTAACGAAAGTAATCTTCAACCTCTTTTTATTACTATGTCATTTACTGTCAATTACATGTTTACAAGTTCCAATAACAAGTTCTACTTAATGTATAATTAGGTTCACCTTATTTCAATTCACATGTTTTTTGTTAACATGTTACTTAATGTATATAATCAAGTACAAATTATTTCATTCCATAAGTCTGCCTCATTCTTCTTTATTTAATCATGAATATTACATTCACAACATATCGTTGTTGTTTACTTATTAACTTAGTTCTCTTAACTAAGGTTTATTAATAAGTTCCCTTTTTATTTATTATAACCCATGTTATGATTCCACTTGTCCCTAGGACAAGCCTACTTATTATATTTCATTCTCATTAATATGATTAATTATAATAGGTTATATTCCCCATTCATCACATTTTTCCCTTTTAACCAAACTTCTACTGTTGTAACATCCATTTCTTTACCCTCTTTTGTATTTTTTCACGTACCATTTATTTCCACTGATTACAATTAATGCCATTTATTTATGTACCATGTTGTATACATATACTTATATAAATATTTATGCACCAGACCTCTCACATTAAGCTGACCACTTGTGGATGCTGGATTTGTCGGGCGGTTTCGAGAAGACTTCTATCATAAGTTGAACTTAACCTCGTGTCTTAGTGCATTTATTTAAATCTACCAATTACAATGAATCTTTCATACAAATTAGGCATATATATTATTTTTCCACTATTCCCAATTTCACTATAATTTGATTTACAATATTCACTTTGTCATTAACAATATTTTCAGTAGCATATTCACTTTTATTGTAAATTCCACAATTTCATTATTACAGTGATTTTCAATCCAATTATTCTATACAACAACAATATTCTTAACATAACTGACAAATGAATTATACCATAATTATCACAAGTTACAGTGATTTAACATGTTAAGAATGATGAGGAATGTAAATGGTAAATTTACCATTATTCAAAAGGTATAATTATAAATCCACTCACCTGACCGCTTTCAGTCCTTGAATCTTGTTCAGATCTGTGATTCCATGGTCTTCCTAACCGATTCTAATATTAAATAACCACTGATTTACAATCTGGTACTAAAAGAAGAGGTAAAGAAGAAAAGAAACCTAAATAAATCAGTTTCAAGAACTTACCTCACGTTAATTCGAACACATATGTTATAGATTTACATTCTTTATCTTCAAATCTTGAATCATAATTCCCTAATTCTAATTTCCAATTTCTGAAAGATTTGGAGAGGAAAGAAAATGGCAGAGCCTTGGCGTTGTCTCAGAAAATATGAGTTTAAAGCTACGCCCTACTAGCATATTTATAGGTTACAGGAAATTCTGGTTTGTCGGATTTCACATCATAAATTTTGCACCATAAAAATCAGAAAAACACATCGCATAAAAGAAGAACTGAACCCTGGGTGTGTCGACCACTGTGTCTAACCACCTTAGAGGTAGTTCGACCCTATAATTGACACATGGGTTGACCTGTGTGAATATTGGGTCGACCCAGTTCCTGGGTCTATACGTGTATTTCTGCCTCTTTTATTCTCTGTTTTAGCTTAATTCTATATTCAATTTCTTTCTTAATATTACTTACGAAAAATGTTAATTTCTATTTCTGTCGCTTATTTAATTTCTAAATTCGAATTTATGCGTGTATATATGTATACACCCTTCCAATTTCTTATCCGTTAATAACTTCCCAATTAACATAATTAATAATGCTATCAGTTTGTTGTTTTATTCCGTTTAATGCATTCTACTTTCAGAGGTAGCTAATGTGACACCCCGCCCCGCACCAGCCTGCATTTCCTCCGAAGGTGCGCTGTACACATGTCCGACTAGCACGGAATGGTCACCAAAGAAAGGAAAGAAGAGAATGAACTAACAAGGAACTTGTAGAATGTCTCACAGCGCATGGAACAAAATATAATAATAACATAATCTTGACATAAAACAAGCGAGACAGTGCATAAGCTGAAAACTAAACCAACATAGCAGCGGAAATCCAAATACAGCTTATTACAACACTACAACAAAAACCGAGATCAGCGACAGATTTTTAGCAGCGGAAAATTCCGTCGCTAATTAGCGGCGGATTTCCATGGGCTTTGTAAGAGTAAATATTTTGTATTTTATATGTCATCTTATTATAAATTATTACCGTCGAATACTAATTCTGTCGCTAAATCAATGGAAATTGCAACTCTTTACCGTCAAATAATATTTGATGCTAAATTCCATTGCTAATAGAGTCGGATGACCGTCGACATAATTTTGAAGCTATTTTCTTGCAGTTTTCCAAGAGATTTGAAACAAACTTTTATATTTATTATTTATATAAAGTTTTAGATTTGTTTTATTACTTAGTAATTAATTAGTAAATTTAAATTTTAAATAATTAATGTTAATAATGCATTAATAATTAATAATAAATAATAACTATTAGAAATAAATAAAATTCAATAGTTAATGCTGATTAATTAAATTTTTTTTTGAAAAATAATGTTGATTAATTATTAATTACTATATAATATAAAAAAGAGGTAATAGTAATTAATAAAATACATTGTTGTTCGATGTTTATTAAATTTATTTTGATAATCAATGATTATTTAATAGTCTTTAATACGATTAATTAAATTAATTACTATAACGGCTGCTTGTTTGTATATGGTTTTAATTCATCATATGTAATAGCTTATCGTTGATTAAAAATTAGTTGTTACGCCTATTTGAAAATAAACCATCGCAAAATAAACCATTAACCCCCATTTGCAGCCGTCATCCACGAAATACAGGAAACCGCTAAAATGGAGAAACCCTAACCCGCTATCCTCCACTGCTCACCACGTTGATACTTAGTGTTATTTTATAATTTGTAGTATAAGACAACTATATACATTATTAATTACTATCAAATAATTAAAAACTAATATAATAATTGATTAATATTAATTTTATTTTTTTGACAAGGCATATTAATTTGAATTTATTACTAAATAACTAATAATGAATAAATAAGAAATTATTTTTAATAATTAGTAATTAAGTAGTAATAATAAATATTTGTTATTTATATGTAATAATTATTAATCAATTTCAATAATTAAGAAGCAATATTTAGAAATTAAACAGAATAATCAATTTAAAACATATTAATTAATTAAAATATAATAATTAATTAAAATTATATAATTAATATTGTATAACTAACAATTAAAATCATATTTATGTCTTAATTAATAAAATCTCGAGTTGTTTGCGATGTGATTAGACGTCAAAGTTTGGATCTTATTAAACAACAATAATAATTAATACGAATAACTAATTATCAACATAGAATATTTTTTAAATAATACCTAAAATTAAAAATCAATAATAAATAATAATAATTAATTAAAATAATAATACTAATTAATAATCAATAAATATTGGTGTTAAATACATACTTTTTTTTAATAAAAAGACTTTCACTCGGTTGCTTTGAATAATGAAATCTTGCTCCAAGTTCTATCTCTATGTTTTGGCTCCAACTTAGAAATTTTTTCACCGCCATCTGAAATTTTGGCTCCAACTCAGAATTTTTTCCACTGCCTTCTGAAATTTTGGCGCCAAAACATATCAATTTCCCACCGTCCAGATTTATTTTCATAATAACCCTAAAGAAACGGGACACTTTCCCATTTCTTCCGGATCCCAAATTTGACAAAATCCATTTTTCGTTTCCAGTTCAACAAAATCAAAATGTTTCCTCCTCATTCCAAATTCAGATCTGAATAAAAACCGCAAGCCATCTCACATCCTTCAGTGCTTTTCCGTTTCCCTTATATTTTCTGATACTCTATGCTGGGTTGGACAGAAATTGCAATCGGATGACAGATTGCAATCGGATGACAAGCCATCTCGCAAGCCATCTCACATGACATAAATTGCAATTGAAAGACCAAAATTCGGTTATCCAAGTCTGACAGGAGGTCGTTCAGAGGAGCAGTAATGGGTGTGGAAGGGAGTAGTTGGCAAATGTGATACAAGGATTCAAGTACGATTGGATCTGGTATTGGTGGTGAGTATGCCAAATGTATGTCTTGCTTTAATTGGTATTTATATTGGTGTTCAAATGCAAACACAGTGCCAAGTAGTAACAAATGTCATTAACTGTGAAATTTATTTGTTGTTTACTTACATTTACTTGCTCTTATCACCGTCAAGATGATTCAATTATTTACATTGCTTTTGGGTAAATCATGGAATTTATCCTTAGCACTAATGGCTCATTCATCCATAGTTTTCGGATTTGATGCAGCTAATCAAAATAACATATAAAGCTGGGACACCACTAATTTTCAATGCACTACAAGAAAACACTGATTTAACGTCAAATACTTTAGTAATAATTAATAAAATATAATTAATATTAAATACTTACTATAAAATAATGAACAACTAATAAATAATAGTTAATATAGCCTTGCAAAAAAATAGTTAATATTAAATAATTAATATTGGTTATTTATAACTAATAAATAATGTATAATTGATATAAATAAATAATTAAGAAGTAGTGATTAATAATTAATCATATGTACCAGTTAAGAAGAATAATTAAAAAAAATATAATTATTAATTAATATTAAATAACCAATAATTAATATTAAACTTAGGAATATATATTTTGAATATACAGTTTTTATTTTGCTCTAAGTATCAAAAATTTGTAAAATAATTTTAAAAACATTTATAAAAAGTTGAAAATAAGATTTTAAAAATATTCAAATTTTCAAATAATTCGAAAATGTTATTTTTTTTCAAAAGTATGAATATTGCATTGCAAATCATTACTTTTATACGCATCTAAATGCTTATTTTTGTATCTATTTCTTTGACATAAGCAAATACTAATTTATATGCTCTAAGAAGCAGGTTTATTTTGGTTCCAAGCTGAAAGTTTTGGCTCCAATCCGAAAATTTTGGCTCTAGATCTTTGCTCCCGTGATGAAAATTTTGGCCCCATACCAAAATTAAAAATATAACCCCAAATAACGTTCGTGACCGCATTCCTCTCCTTCTCGTTCTTACATTTTGGTCCTCTTTCTCAAATTTCACTCTAAATCCCTAGGTCTACATTCCCTCCCTTGCTCTCCTCAATCCATTTCCTTTCTCATCATTCGTTCTCCGGCCGACAAGACCTCAGTCCAAATTCTCTCTTACTACTCTGGGCCGATAAGACTTCGATGCTATTAGGATTTAGGACTAAGTTTGTCTAGCATAGGAGAAAGGATCTCGCCCGATTCAGTGAGGAAAGGGTATACGGAGTGGCCATGTGGGATGGAGAAGAATAATTTGAAGGAGGAGCTTCTGGAAGGAAGGGGAGAAAGTCAGAAGATTCAGTTAAGGCAAGCTCTTAAGAAGGAGATGTAGCAGATTGGGAGTTTGGAGGATCTTGTATTTTGCGGTTTTGTTGGATCAGGTAGTTGCCGATTTAGATATGAAGAGGTACTTTATCATGTATTTGTTAGGTATATAATTTGTAGCTTTTCCACTTTTTTTAGTATGTATATTCTGCTTATGTAAAACTATCCCTTGATGCTTCTCTGCCTCCCTTACTCCTCCTAGGCGGTATTTGTTGTTGCTGCTGCCGCTGATTAACATTTGGAGGTATGTTTTCTTGAATCCTTCATTTCAGCTCGGTCACTATTGACCCTACCAATGCTTCATTAGTTCTAAATAGATTTTAGCATTTTCAATACGGATGAACTGTGCTAACTGATCTCAGCTGCTAGAGAGATTTTAAAGAACAAGTGAATTTCAGATCTGATCTCAAGTATTGTTTTTTTCTCCCCTGTATTTATAATGATGGATGGAAATAAGCCAGTCTTGTAGGCGCTTTACATTATTTCTGTACGGTAATGGCAAATTACTGTTTACATATCTAAATTTTAGTTTGCTGCGTCATGTTTCTGCATCCATATTAAACATCAACGCCATCTGACTCCAACTATGTGGAGATTTAGTGTATATTTTCCATTTAGTCTGTCATATGTTAGAAACACGACAAAGCTAAAACCAATTGGTGATACAAATTGCCCAATCTGGAAATCTCTGTATGACTTAAAAACAAAATATCCTTTAGGCTTTAAGGTGTTATGTTACTTGTTTTGTAAAAATTGATGCTATCAATGATTTTCCAAGAAGAAACCATGTTTTGCTCAAACTATATGGAGTTTGAACAATATTGGATATAGTGATGCAAATCATATTCAGCAGAACAAGGTAACCTAAAGATTAATTGAATGAAGGATACCAGAATTAAAGTGAATGTGATCAAATTTGTTTTAAGAGGTAGGAAATTGGTGTCTACCTCTTATGTATAATACTTGGTGCATGCTGTGTATTCTCAGAGTTAGCATCAAACATACTTCACGTATGCTCCTGTACCATTGATTGAAATTCTATGATTATTTAGATGTAAGATGGTTTAGCGAAGCTGGTTATTTCCCTTTTAGAAGGCCCTGATTTGTGGTTGCCGGTTCCTTTTTTAAGTCTCTTCCTCTATGATTCTCTTGTTTAGAGCTTCAAGAGTGATTACTTATTATAGAAATGAAATATGTACATTTCATTTCGATCTCCAATGGAGTACAGATTTTGTGATGTTACATTTGTGGTTATGTTTCTGCAATAGAACCAAATTGACTGTTGTGCATACGTGCAATGTCAAGCGTCTGTTAAACAATAGGGCTTGTCGGTCTGTTCAATCGACGCTTAAAATCAATTTGTAATGAGTTCTTCCTGTGCTTGTATAGCAGTAAAAATTAGTTATATATAATTTTAGTTCTCATTCATTGCATTCGGTGCATTGTAAAACACATAACAATTAATGTTGATTTTTTAATAACCATTCGACACGCTCATTTAATATAAAATACAAGCTCTTTTTTTATTTTTCTATGTATTGAAAGGACTGATGTTTGGTATTCATGTGACTTTAGAATTAGTAGCATATAATCAGATCTTCTGTTACATGTTAATATTCCGAAATTTATATGGAATGCAAAAAAGTTGTCCAAACAATGTTTTGAGTTTTCAATTATGATATGGATCTATTATACATGGATTAAATGTCTTTTTTTTAAATTATTTTGGTTGATTATGCTATTTATTTGGTTTGTTTTAGGAACCTGTGATGATGAAAAGAGGATTGATTTATTCTGCCACTTATGTCTAGACATTCGGCAACCGAACATAGGAAGAGGCTGCTGATACGATCCAAGATTCTGCTCTCACTGCGCATCTTTTCGATGATACTATGAGGAAAAACAAATTTGAATAGAATCTTCAAGACTTTTCATTTTTTTAGATTATATAGGGAGATGTTTTTGGTAATTCAATTTAATTTGTCTTCTATTCGTCTGCACAGGAATTATGAAGTAGCAAGTAATGAGATTTATGGATTATTTCAAGGAGTTTGCTGCATCAATACTTCACAGTTTCACAAGCAGTTTAAGGTCTTGATCTTTTGGCTGCTGTGCAAAAGAGTTCGGTTTGAAGCCTTAATATGGTTTGTGTAAGCGAAACATTCATTGCTATTTAGTATATTGTTAAGAGTTTATGATATATTCATCTCTAATCTTTGATGCAATTTATTGTTTTTTCAAGTAACTTTGATACGATAACATTGATTTCTTGATCAATTTGCTTTAGGCATGTTTCAACAGCTTACAGTCGCTAATTATATTGTATGCTGTTTTATTCAGCTTCCTTGAGTATTTATCAAAGTTAATTGTTTTTTCATGATAATAGTAATAATATGCACTTGCTAGGGAATTTGATGGCTTCGAAGTTTATCTGCTATAAATCAATCAACTTATTGTTTTTGTTGGACGAAAATTGAATGTCACATGTATACCTATTTGTTGATAGTTCCTACCATATTTGAATTTGTGGCGCAACCAAACATTATTTTGTAAACTGTATAAAAGTAGAAGTTTATGTGCTATTTAGGGACACTGCTGGCAGTCATCCCTTTCAACGATGGAGTTTATGAGTCTTTACTTTTTGCCTCTTTCCAGGTACTCAATACTGAGTTGATTTACGTTTCACTTATCACTCTGATTAATTTACTTGGATTCCATAATAATAATAATTGTTACAACTATACGTACTCACCCTTGGCATGACTGTATTTTAAACTATAAGTGATGACTTAAACATGGAGCTATATATGTGAATTATGTATGCCGACAAGTAAAAAAGTGTCGATTGCATTTCCAACAGACTCCAATAATATGCTGATGTTCAATCGATGAAGACCGCCAACGGTGAGCTGGAAGGTATAGGCTCTCTTTCAATTAACTTAAGAATTGGAAGGTATGAGATGGAAGGTATAGCTATTTCCAGTTCCAAATACCTGTTTGCTTTTCTAGATTTATATTCTCTCCGACCTATTTTGCTTTAATATTGTTGCAAGAACATGCAATTCCACAGTCCAAGCTTGGACTGTTGACTTAAAATAATGTGCATTAGGCATAAGATGGTATTATTGTTAATCATTGTGCTATGTATATTTTGATGCTCACTGCCTTTATATAATCCGTAAAATTCCTCCTATTCTTTCAGTCTATAAATGCTTTTTTTAATTTCGTCTCAAATTTTCTTTTGCAGGTTATTATATTTACTGGAATGCTTATGCGATACAAGGCATTTTTGTTCAGCTTAAAGGTACATCATATGTGATACAAGGTATTTTGGTTCCGCTTAAAGGTACATCTTTAAATTATACTGCTAATAAGAATTGCAGTTTCAAGGAGTTGATTTATAAGCCAATCATTCAGAGCAGGTTAAGAAGTTTCAAATTTTTTTAAACCATCATTTATACAACAAGCATTATTCTTTGAACTCAGTTGACACTCAATCATGGTTGTTGTTTTTTAATTTCTATTGCCTTATTTATTGCCTTCCAACAATATATGTAACTCAATTGCTGTATGTGGTACCAAATTGGGAATTTTCGCAAAACATTTACTTAGCCATCACAATTATAATCATGTAATATTGCTTACAGTTGACAAAATGACGTAGACTATGCTGAAATGGTGAAAGCATGTTGGAGAACATAGGGATTTACTGTCTACGAATTATGGTGCATTCCATAATGATCATTGAAGAACAAAAATATAGTTGATACCTGAACAACAGCCGTGCTTTCTTTGTATGTGTGGCCTGGGGCATATTTATCTTCGTACAGTGATTGTTTTTAACTGTATGATCCACCTGACTGCAACATATAAACAAAATAAAATTCTAAGTAGTTTTTGTTTGTTAGTTTGCTATCATAATAGTGTTTTTATGGTTTGTTTAATGTGTACATATATGTTGTTAAAGTATGAAGGCATTTCCAACGCAAATCCCAAATAACGATTTTTTTCATGTAGTTTGATATCTATACGTTAACTTATTCAACAATGTACATAACAATTTTTTCACAGGACTTCATTTTTTTTAAAGGTTGGTGCATCTAGATGATGAAACTGCACATAACAGAAATCCATAAGACATCTAAAACCCAAATAAGCAAAACAAGGATTGAAGTAGAAATACTTCTGAAATGTTTCAGATGCAACACACAAGATTCCAAATAAGAATATATGAACTGACTACAGTTGTCGACTACTGCTTGCTTACTACCATACTCTCTTTCGTTCATTTACGGTAAAACTCATCTATGCACACGCCCATCGGACGTGCATGTGTACTGGTGTATATATATGCAGATCAGAAGGGGAATAGCGGCGGATTACCAACAAAAAAGGGAGGCTAATTTACCTCAGTTTAATCCCTGTCGCTAATCCTTTGCTGAATTGTAAGGGTTTACCGACAAAATAAAAGAGCCAGATTCTTGTGTCAAAACATTTTGTTGCTAATCCCTTTGTAATTAGTAAGGGTTTACCAACTCCTTATGTAAGTAATATTTTATTATAATTTAATTATCCGTCGGTAAATAGTCGGTGCATAAATTAAAATTAAATTAATAAATAAAATTTATTTTTATTATAAAATTAGTAAAATGATGGAAAAATGTCGGAAAACTTTTGCAAAAATCCGTCGCAAAATCTGACCCAGATACCGTCATGGTTTTTACCGACAATACAGTTATGTCGGAAATCCGTCGCTAAAGTCTGTTTAGCGACGGATTAGAGGCAGATTCTGCCGCTGCTATTTGAAGTTTTTCTTGTAGTGCAACTTTCCAAATTAATGTCTCTAAAACAAAAGAAAGCTAAAGTAGAAGATGCATTACTAATGCCCAAGCAGTGATCTTCAACAACACAGGGAGAATACTATATGTATCATACGTGGAAGCCTCCTGCTCGTTTCCGGATCAGCTACTCATGCATACCCAGCTAACCTGTCTCTAGTCTGCTCGTGAGAGCACCCAAAGTAATAAGAAGAGACATAAAACTCTGGGTCAGACAAAAAGTCTGGTATGAGCGATAAGCGGCTAAACAGAACAATAACATGTATACTAAACCATACCTGAACCCGGACCTGCAACCAAAGAGTTAGCACTACATACCGTACAATACTCTAAGGTGCCACTGAACAGATGGTGTAAAGATAACGGGGGTGCGGGTGTGCATGTCATAATGATGGCAAACAAATCAACCATAACAACCATCCTCACATCTCTCACTCAGTGCGTAAAGCGTATGATGTTCACCACTGTCAATCACTAGACCCATCGAAGTAGTGACGGAGTTCGACTTGTACAACTACTGCTACTACCAAGCTTACCCCATGGAGTCATGACCAAATCTTTACAAATGACCCCACTCCATTGGTCTATAGCTCTTTAGTCGTACCTTGGCCACTGTGGCTCTTAATCCGTTCACGTACTCCCTACACATAGTGATTCAAAGTTACAGACATCGACAACCCCTTAGCACACGTCCCGCAGCAAAGTTCAATCATGAAACTCACTCATTGGTTCCCAACTGGATCCTGAGTCAAAGCTCCTCATTCGGACTTCCTTTGCATCTCGGGTTTTGGTCGAATTGGAGTTGGTCTTCAAAAGAGTCGTCACGATGAGGTAAAAGTATACGTCTGGTTCGGTTCGGTAGTCCCGATCTGGTTCGGTGGTCCTAACCCATGCCTTGATCAGTGCTCCACCCCTCCTCGGTTCGGTCCTCCAGCTCTGGTTCGGTTCGGAAGCCCTATGCCTGGGTTCGATGGTTGCTTCCTGGTTTGGTTCGGTGGTTGCTCCCTCCTAGATGTCCCAATCCGATCCCCCTTCCCTTCATAAGTCCGATCTGGTCCCCCTTTGGTCTCTCCGATCTGATCCCCTCTTGGTCTCCCGATCTGATCCCCTACCCAACTCCAATCCTAAGCTAATGGCCTTCCTTCTCACCAAGTCTCCTTTAGTGCAAAGTTCCGATCCGGTTCGGCTTCTCTGCCCAGTCCATCATCCGATCCGAGCCCCCTATCCCGATCCGATCCGAAATCCTGCACATTTTCCTACAACTTTTCAGCTACTGTTTTACGCCATACGATGACATTTTCGACCATTCTAACTGTTCTAATCAATCACAAAGCATACCATACAGTCATGGCAACATAGAGAATCAACCATTAACATCAAAACAACAACCATATCATGTAAATTGGATCAAACATAGCCAAAATCCCATATTTTCCCCTAAGCATGTTTAGGAAAAACTAATGACATGATTAGTAAAACCTAACCAAATCAAACCAAATTTCTAACAGAGGTCTAAAACATTATTTCAGAATTTATAAATATTTTACCATAATTTATTAGTGTATAAATTCGCTAATTATCACTAATTACCCCTAATTAGCCGTAATTAGTGAGGAACTATGCAAATCACTCACCTTGGCCACAAATAAAATTTTCAGAACTGAAACCTTGCTGATTTGGGCGAACACTGATGTCTAACAGTAGCTCTAATACTAATTTGGTGAAGATCTTCTTTGATTTGATGTTGATTAAGCTAAAACTTGATTAGAAAGTGATTAGAAGCTGATTTGGGTGTTGGAGGCCATTGTTAGGGTTCCAAGAATGAAAGTAGCGGCTGAAAAATGAAAATAAGATCGTTCTCTAACTGATTTCAGCCTCCGCATAACCCTAATCCCGAAATCCCCCGTTGGGCCTAGCCGTTAATCACCCGGTTAAGCCCAATTAAGCTGTTTTTCGCTATCTGAAACTTGTTTCAGCAATATCTCCAAAACGGTGAGTCCGTTTGGCTAATGTGACCACTCTACGAAATTGTAAACCATCATCCGGAGCCAATGGAAGTGGTTTCGGGTAAAAACTTCTTTCCAATCAAAAGTTATGGCCAAAACAGTACTAGTTAGGGGCAAAACGGTCATTTAAAAAATCGACAAAAATCATGAGCATGGGAAATGACCCCAATAGTCGTCTCTCAAAGTTACATGACCATACGACTTCGTATGTGAAAGAAATAAATATTCTACGATCCTATGATGCGTGGAATGCGGGTCGTTACACTCTCTCCCCTAAGAAATTTCGTCCCCGAAATTCCTTAACCCAAAACATACAAGGATCCCGCATGCCTACCAACCATATACAACAATCAATCATGCAAAACAAACAATGCAAACCTATCCTAGCATGCGGAAAGACTAAATCGAAATTGAAATCTTACCAGGCGAAGAGTTCTGGATACGTCTTCCTAATGCTCTCCTCTGTCTTCCAAGTACAGTCATTCTCATTCTCGCCCCACTGAACTTTGACTAGATTCACCGCTTTCCTCCGAAGTTGCTTCGTATCGTTCCCAACAATACGCATAGGCTTGCGGTTCCCAACCGCCTCGGGTTCAACTTCGACATCATCCAATTGATCAGGTGAAATAGTCACATCTGGGTCGTGTACGAACTTTCTTAACTGGGAAACATGAAATACATTGTGAACTCCTGCCATCTTCTCTGGTAATTCAACTTTATATGCCAACTTCCCAATTTGCTCAAGAACTGGGAATGGACCAACAAATCTTGGTGCTAACTTGCCTCTCCAGCCAAATCGTATCACGCTCTTCAACGGAGAAATCTTGACAAACACTAAGTCGCCAATGGAGAACTTTAATTCTCTTCTCCTCTTATCAGCATAACTCTTCTGCCTATCCTGGGCAGCCTTCATTCGCTGTTGGATACCTTTAATCTTAGCAGAAGTTTCTCTTATCACATCTGGTCCAAGCACAAACTTCTCACCAGTTTCTAACCAACATGACGGTGAGTTGCACGGTCTTCCGTACAAAGCTTCAAACGGAGCCATGCCAATACTGGATTGATAGCTATTATTATATGCAAACTCTAATAGATGCAAATGGTCATCCCATGATCCACCAAAATCCAATACACAAGCTCTCAAGAGGTCTTCTAACACTCGATTCACCCTCTCTATCTGTCCGTCAGTTTGAGGATGATACGCGGTACTGAGATGTAATTCTGATCCTAACGCCTCTTGTAAGCTTTTCCAAAATCCACTAGTGAACAACGGATCTTGGTCACTCACAATGCCTTTGGGTATTCCATGAAATCTCACTACCCACTTTATATACAGTTCCGCTAATTTAGATGCCGCCTGTTTGACTTGACGGGTATAAATCTCGCACTTTTGGTCAATCGGTCCACAATCATCCAAATGCTATCATGGCCTGACCTAGTCCTTGGTAACCCATCAATGAAATCCATTGACACTTGTTCCCACTTCCATTCTGGAATTTCTAATGGTTGTAGCAAACCACTAGGCTTCTTTTGCTCAGGTTTAACTAGCTGGCAATTCATGCATTTAGATATAAATTTCCCAACGTCTCTTTTCATCCCTTCCCAGTAGTAGGTCTGTTTCATGTCTCAATACATCTTGTTACCACCGGGATGTATAGTCAGTTTTGAGTGATGACATTCACTAAGCACTTCATCTCTCAATCCATTGACATTGGGTACAACTACTCTTCCATTCTTTCTAAGCCATCTGTCTCGTTCAAGCCCATACTTGTTCATCTCTCTGTCGATTCCCATCTCTAACTTTGAGATGATTTCCAATAGGTTAGGATCGTTCCTCTGACTGGAACCAATCCGCTCAATCAAAGTGGGTCTGATCGTCAAACTTGCTAACATTTCTGGATCCAATTCGCACTTTGGTCTGAAATCCTACCCAGCGATATACTCCAGTTGCTTCCATTCTAGAAACATGGCCCCTAAACTGGCATGTCTTCTACTCAATGCATCCGCTACCGCATTGCCCTTTCCTGGTGTATATGCGATGTCGAAATCATAGGAAGCCAAGAATTCTAACCATCTTTGCTGCCGTAGATTTAGATCTTTCTGAGAGAAGAGATACTTTAACGATTTATGATCGGTAAACAACTCGAATCTTTCTCCCAATAGATAATGTCTCCACATCTTCAATGCGAACACGATCGCTGCCAATTCCAAATCATGGGTAGGGTACCTTTTCTCGTGCGGTTTCAGTTAACGACTTGCATAAGCCACAACCCTACCTGCTTGCATCAATACAGCACCTAGCCCTATGCCGCATGCATCCGTATATACTGTCATCTCTTCATTCCCCTTAGGAATAACTAACACTGGTGCACATGTCAACTTGTCCTTTAGACTCTTGAATGCATTCTCACACCTTTCGTCCCAGATAAAGGTTTGATTCTTCTTGGTCAACTGAGTTAACGGTGCTGCTATCTTGGAGAAGTCTTGGATAAACTTACGATAATATCCAGCTAATCCCAAGAAACTTCTTATGTCCGTTGCATTCTTGGGCGTAGACCAATCTTGCACCATGGCCATCTTCGCAGGATCCATGGCAATACCATTCTCTGAAAAAACATGGCCCAAGAATCTCATTTCCCTCCTCCAGAAGTGACTTAGAAAACTTTGCTTTCAGCTGGTGTTTTCTCAACACTTCCATCACTATCCTCAAATGTTCCTTGTGTTCTTCCTCTGTCCTCGAATAGACCAAAATATCATCCACGAACACAAGGACAAACTTATTCAGCTGATCTCTGAATACCCTATTCATAAGATCCACAAAATATGCTGGGGCATTGGTCAGTCCGAATGGCATGACCAACCACTCATAAAATGCAGACGGCGTCCGAAATGCCATTTTAGCTATACTCTCAGCTTCCACTCTAAGCTGATAAAAACCTGTCGCAAGATCCAACTGAGAGAATACTCTCGCGCCATTCAACTGACCAAACAAATCATCTATCCGCAGTAGAGGATACTTATTCTTCCTTGTCACTTTATTCAACTCGCGATAGTCTACACACAAACGAAAGGAACCATCCGCCTTGGTAGCAAACACGACTGGTGCTCCCTATTCAGAAACACTCCTTCTTATAAATCCCTTCTTCAAAAGATCGTTGACTTGCACCTCGAGCTCTCGCTGCTCCCTTAGTGCCATACGACGAAGTGGCATCACTATAGGTCTGGCATCCTTTACTAAATCAATACGGAACTCAATCTCTCGGTGTATTGGAAGCCCGATCACTTCCTCGAAAACGTCCGGATACTGGCCAACCACGGGCAAACCTGACAACTCATTATTCAGGATGTCAAGGGAATTTAGAAAATTAGCCATTACCCCATCACCGGGTAGACCACCAAACACTACCCTCCGCCCATCATCCGCTCTAGTTGTCACCAAAAAGCCCTCACAGTCTACCACCACCCCGTATCTTTGGAGCCCATCGACTCCCAAAATAATGCCAAACCCAGTAAAGCCCAAAACAAAGCAATCACAAACAAACATGCATCCATGACTCGATAAGATCACATTACGACAAATCATGCTAAGGTTAGTCGAACCACCAATCGGGTTCGTCACTACTAAAGGTCTATCGACAATCTCGGGTTCCAGTCCCAACCTATCTGCCAGGTCACTAGATATGAAAGAACTGGAAGCTCCGGTATCAAACAAAACTCTAACAGGAACATCATAAACAAAAAGCATTCCTTGAATAACGACATTCTTTCCCTTCTCCGCCGCAGTTGGGGCATTCGACGAAGAAGGAATAACATTAAGGGCATATGCTTTCACCATCTTCTTTTCTTTAGGGGGTTGTGGACACTTGTCCTTATGATGTCCCACTTGGCCACAGTTGAAGCACTTCTTATCCGCTGGCTTGGCCCGACAATTACTAGCATAATGGCCTTTCTTACCACAGCTGAAGCACTCAACATCTTTCTTATTCTTTTTCTGGCCATCCTTATTTTGGTTCTGCTTCCTCTTATTCTGAGAACCACTCTTGCCTCCACCGCTTGCTTGTGGTTTCAGTTCTTCTGTAGATGCAGCCTCAGTCTTCGGCTTAGGGTAAAGACTCTCTGACCTCAATGCTTTCCCCACAATCGATTCAAACGTCTCATCAATGTGGTTAATAAGCCTTTCCCCCAAGTACTGATCCAAGCCGGTTATGAACTTCTCATTCTTCTTCTCGGCAGTATCAATAAGAGATAACCCATATTTCGACAAAGTGTCGAATTCGGCAATATACTCTGAGACAGCCCTACCATTTTGCTTAAGCTCCAAGAACTTCTTAAACATCACTGACTTCTGAGTAGCTGGAATGAATTTATCTCTAAACCGAACCTTAAACTGATCCCAAGTAATCTGATCCTCGGGAGTAGCTGCCTTTATAGCATTCCACCAATTCATCGCTCGTCCTTGCAGCTGACGGGATGTTAGCCTTCTTTTCATTGCATCCTCGAAACCCTAGTCTTCGAAGATATGCTCGCAGCTATCCAACCAATCCTGAACATCCGTAGCCGACTCCGTTCCGTGTAACGGCTTCCCACCAAGACTAGTATAATCCTTGTTCAGCTTGGCGAAATCGGCCCTAGGCGCCTGCACTATTGGACCACCACCATTACCACCATTGGGAGCTGCCCTCTGCACATCCCTACGCATTTCCCTCATGAGGTCAATAAACATAGTCCTCATGTCAGCAGCATTCCCATTATTGGCTCCTTTACCGACACCTCTTGCGTATCGGCTCATCATTCAATCTGTAAAGAGAAAACGATTAACCATCTCCATAGTGGTGCTAGTGCAGTGCGACTTCATCCTTAGCTATACTAATAGTATATATATATATATATATATATATATAGCTTTTGAAAACCAAAATAATCACAAATACACGCTCTCATATACGTATACTATCTCTCCTTGATAACTTCCCTATGTTAACTACGCAACCTAGAGCTCTTATACCAAGTGTGATGGCCTGCCCCGCACCAGCCTGCATTTCTTCCGAAGGTGCGCTGTACGCATGCCCGACTAGAACGGAACGGTCGCCAAAGAAAGGAAAGAAGAGAATGAACTAACAAGGAACCTGTAGAATGTCTCACAGCGCATGGAACAAAATATAATAATAACATAATCTTGACATAAAACAGGCGAGACAGTGCATAAGCTGAAAACTAAACCAACATATAGCAGCGGAAATCCAAATACAGCTTATTACAACTTTCCAAATTACTGTCTCTAAAACAAAAGAAAGCTAAAGTAGAAGATGCACTACTAATGCCCAAGCAGTGATCTTCAACAACACAGGGAGAATACTACATGTATCATACGTGGAAGCCTCTTGCTCGTTTCCGGATCAGCTACTCGTGCATACCCAGCTAACCTGTCTCTAGTATGCTCGTGAGAGCACCCAGAATAATAAGAAGAGACATAAAACTCTGGGTCAGACAAAAAGTCTGGTATGGGCGATAAGCAGCTAAACAGAACAATAACAGGTATACTAAACCATACCTGAACCTGGACCTGCAACCAAAGAGTTAGCACTACATACCGTACAAAACTCTAAGGTGCCACTGAACAGATGGTGTAAAGATAACGGGGGTGGGGGTGTGCATGTCATAATGATGCCAAACAAATTAACCATAACAACCATCCTCACATCTCTCACTCAATGCGTAAAGCATACGATGTCCACCACTGTCAATCACTAGACCCATCGAAGTAGTGACGGAGTTCGACTTGTACAACTACTGCTACTACCAAGCTTACCCCATGGAGTCATGACCAAATCTTTACAAATGACCCCACTCCATTGGTCTATAGCTCTTTAGTCGTACCTGGGCCATTGTGGCCATGAATCCGTTCACGTACTCCCTACACATAGTGATTCAAAGTTACAGACATCAACAACCCCTTAGCACACGTCCCACAGCAAAGCCCAATCATGAAACTCACTCATTGGTTCCCAACTGGATCCTGAGTCAAAGCTCCTCATTCGGACTTCCTTTGCATCTCGGGTTTTGGTCGAATTGGAGTTGGTCTTCAAAAGAGTCGCCAAGATGAGGTAAAAGTATACATCTGGTTCGGTAGTCCTGATCCGGTTCAGTTCGGTGGTCTTGGCCCATGCCTTGATCAGTGTTCCACTCCTCCTCGGTTCGGTCCTCCAGCTCTAGTTCGGTTCGGATGCCCTATGCCTGGGTTCGATGGTTGCTTCCTAGTTCGGTTCGGTGGTTGCTCCCTCCTAGATGTCCCGATCTGATCCCCCTTCCCTTCATAAGTCCGATCTGGTCCCCCTTTGGTCTCTCCGATCCGATCCCCTCTTGGTCTCCCCGATACGATCCCCTACCCAACTCCAATCCTAAGCAAATGGCCTTCCTTCTCGCCAAGTTTCCTTTAGTGCAAGGTTCCGATCCAGTTCGGCTTCTCTGCCCAGTCCACCATCCGATCCGAGCCCCCTATCCCGATCCGATCCGAAACCCTGCCCATTTTCCTGCAATTTTCCAGCGACTGTTTTACGCCATACGACGGCGTTTTCGACTATTCTAACTATTCTAATCAATCACAAAGCATACCATACAGTCATAGAAACATAGAGAAACAACCATAAACATCAAAACAACAACCATATCATGTAAATTAGATCAAATATAGCCAAAATCTCATATTTTCCCCTAAGCATGTTTAGGCAAAACTAATGATATGATTAGTAAAACTTAACCAAATCAAACCAAATTTCTAACAGAGGTCTAAAACATTATTTCAGAATTTATAAATATTTTACCAGAATTTATTAGTGTATAAATTCGCTAATTATCACTAATTACCCCTAATTAGCCGTAATTAGTGAGGAACAATGCAAATCACTCATCTTGGCCACAAATAAAATTTTCAGAACTGAAACCTCGCTGATTTGGGCGAACACTGATGTCTAACAGCAGCTCTAATACTGATTTGGTGAAGATCTTCTTTGATTTGATGTTGATTAAGCCAAAACTTGATTAGAAAGTGATTAGAAGTTGATTTGGGTGTTGGAGGCCATTGTTAGGGTTCCAAGAATGAAAGTGGAGGCTGAAAAATGAAAATAAGATCGTTCTCTAACTGATTTCAACCTCCTCATAACCCTAATCCCGAAATCTCCTATTGGGCCTAGTTGTTAATCACCCAGTTAAGCCCAATTAAGCTGTATTTTGCTATCTGAAACTTGTTTCAGCCATATCTCCCAAACGGTGAGTCTATTTGGCTAATGTGACCACTCTTCGGAGTTGTAAACCATCATCCGAAGCCAATGGAAGTGGTTTCAGGTAAAAAAATCCTTTCCAATCAAAAGTTATGGCCCAAACAGTACCGACTAGGGGCAAAACGGTCATTTAAAAATCGACAAAATCATGAGCACGGGAAATGACCCCAATAGTCGTCTCCAAAAGTTACATGACCATACGATTTCGTATGTGAAAGAAATAAATATTCTACGATCCTATGATGCGTGGAATGCGGGTCGTTACAGCTAATTTCTTTTTCACTTTCCAATTACTATGCATTAATTATTTTCTGCTCTTAACTTGCACTTTTCATCTCAACATTTAAATTTATACGTTTATATGTGCAATTTTATTTATTTTTCAAAATTCAAACGGTGTTATGCCATCATTTATTTCTTATCTATTTTCGTTGATTACAGGTTTATTTTAGATTTCTCTTTCATATGTATTTATTTTTGCACACACATACGCATCTATTTACATATGCATGTATACATATATTTTTAAACTCACCTTTATGTATAATTTTTCCTTATGTGCATTTATACATATTTTCCCCCTTAGAATATGCATATTTTTAACCGTCTCTCTAAAATAAAAATATGGCACCAGCGGGACTCGAACTTGCACCACCCATTTGACAGAGATCTGTCTCTGTCAACTGGGCTACATAGGCTTTTGTTCATAAGATTAAATTAAATGGTGGTTATTGTTCTTTTTAGTTTTCTTCTTATTCCTTCTTTTTATGTTTGTTGTAATATTTCGTTTAAGGATATCTTTTTCATCTTAAATTCGTTTCCTGAAAACCATAGATCTAAATTGGTCATGAAATCGCCAAGGAAGCAATGACACTAGTTCCTTAATCAAATTTTGAAAGCTTTTCAATTTTTATTTAATTAAAAATGCAGGGTGTTACAAATTTGGAGTTGCAAAAAAGAGAATGAGGAGGAAGCGAATGATATATTATGGTTTGCCTAAGTGGCTGTAAGCCATTAAATACACATTGTGTACATGATGTCTCACTTCTGGGTAGTTATTAGAAGATAACTAATAGGCATAAATTTTGTACTTAAAATGTTTATTTATTAAGTACAAAGCTATTGTTATAAACATTCGATTAGTACATAAAAATAAAACACAAACTGAATAATCAACCACTAACTAATATACTAAGTTCTGCCTAATATTAAACAAATATATCGAATATAGAATGTATTTAATAAAGAATTAATTAGTGATAATAATTTCAATTAATGAAAGGTACCAATACTTGTAATTATAGATATACAAGAAAAATGCTTGGATAGGATAACCGATTTTATCCTTTTCTAGAATATAAAATTTCGTAGTAATCTTCATACAACATTTTATAGGCATTCCTCAACTTCTTTATAAAGCCACTCGTATAGGCCAATCATGTATAACATAGACAACTTAATCAACCACTAATGGCAATTGCTAAAATGATCATGTATGCAATGATGATGATTGTGTTACTTAGCTTGTCATTGACATCATCAGTTACTACAATCGGTGAATTTTCTAAACCTGATCCATGTATTCAGAGATGCGAAGAGGAAAAAAAGGCATGTCTACCCAAATGCCGAAGTTTAATGCCACATGAGGATTGTGATAGTGTATGCGATAATGACTATGCTAGTTGCACTGACACCTGTTAACAGATGCATATATGCATGATTATTACTCCTTTTTTCTCATTTTCTTGTCTGTTGTCTGAATCATAAAATAATAAGGTTACAGATTGATCTGTCTTTACAGTCATCAAAAATCAATTTCTCATGGAACCATACAATTCAGCTGATGTTTGGTATGATCTAAAATATTATCTGTGCAAGTTCAAAAATTGTCAAATAAATCGGTTGAAATATGAAAATATCTCTGGCAATATTATGTCTTATGTTTATGAATTTTGTTAGGCATATTTACCAGTATTCATTGTCTGATCAAGATATGTTTGTGTGTTTTTGATCTTCAAGGCGTTAAATGAGAATTTTTGAATATATTATCTTTTGTAGTATTCGAAAAGTTTGTACAAAAAGAAAAAAAGAAGCTGGGTAATCAGACTTTCGCTCATAATATATAATTTATCATTTTAGTGAATATTTTTGCTTTCGATTAAATGAGAGCAAATAAAATTAAGTGGTGTAACATATGCTTCTATCTAAATATATGGATAACTATTATTATCAACTGACTGAGATAAAACTATTTTTATTTAAAAGGTGTATACAAGGAAGAAGAGGACCGACTTCTTAGGTCCAGCTAAGGAAAAAAAATAAAAACTATACATTATTGCTACAATTTAAAATGAAACAACCATATTATCACTCCAAAGTGATCAAAACACACATAATTAATCTCGATATTTACTAGAAAACACAAACCTAAAACAAACATCAGTATTTGTTTTATCTTTTGCCAAAACTAGTTTTTTTTGTTAATATGATCAAACTGAATTTTATTGATATAGCACAGTATACAAAATAAACATAGTATACATATAAATATTATTTTTCATTACATAAAATGCTAGCAGAATCTATTTAATGACTACTGAAATTATCTTTGATTGATATATAGATAAATACTTTTATAAGAATTATACAAAATTGATTGAATTTCGCATGGTCTATGTCAATCCCCATAAAAAATCTACATAAAGTGAATAGCTCCATGCGTACTTCAATTCAAGGCCAATAATATGTCTATAATTATATTTCATTACACTCTGTATAGTGGTAACCAATCCTAATGCAAATTAAAAAATAAGATAACAAACCATAATTTGACCCTATCCTAACACAAAACTATGAAAATTGAATTGTTATTTGCAATTCAAATTTTTAATTAACTACATGAATTGGTTGGCACTGAATATGCTTAATAGAAACAATAATAATAATAGAAATAATTTGATTTCTATTCTAGAATTCCCTACATCATCCTTAAACGAAGGGTATGTTAGGAGTCAGTAAAACATTAAGGCATAGGGATGGAGTACCTTACTTTCTCGCTATGCATTCATTTCCATAATTTTTTTAATGAAAATATTAAATGTGATATGATGTAGGAAGGAAAAAAAACAATTTTTTACACCATTCGAAGGGAAGTATGTTGTGTCATTACACAAAAAATGGCATACATAATGCATAAAATTTTCTTCAACTTGCCCTATTCTTTTTTATATTTATTTATTTTTTTGGTTTATTATTTGTTTCCCATATCTAATAATCAGTATGAATTTTTCTTCTAATGAATAGAATTATAAAATAAAATTAATTGTAACATTAATCTATAATTAGGTGAAACTGATGAAATTTCCTCAAATTTGGAAACTATGCAAAGTTTGAAATAAGGAAAGTTTTTTATGATAAGCACCCATGAAAAAACTATTTATTTCTTGATATAACCTATAATCAGGTTATACTAAAGAATTTTTTTGCACTAGCGCATTTCTTGCATCAATATTTGTATTATTTCTGATTGACGTTTATTTCTTATTGGCGAGGTGTTATCTCTTTATTACAAGTGTTGATCTATTTGGGTTTAGGAGAAAAAAACCCTATTGGCTTAAATTTATTGCATATTATATATAAAGGATTAAATCAGAGTAACATATACAATGTATTCTAATAATTTTAACTGTACATATTTCTATATATTATGTGATATCTTAAAAGTTTTGTTCTAAAAATGTGATAGTTATTTTGATATCGGGATCAACAGTACTTGATTTATAATTTGCATCTATACATATTTAAAGTTTGAAACTAATGATACTAACATGTATTTAAAAACTCTAATCTACATCTCTATTTAATAAAAAAAATTAACTATCAAATTTAGCCACACTTAGATCATCTTTGGAAATAAAATTGCAAATTACAATAATAAACGTATTAAATGCAAAATGTCACATACACTTAATTATTTGCAGCAAATGCTGCTTCAAACCCTTCATTTTAATTTTCTCTGAATTTAATACGATTATCCTTCATTATTCCTAATCTGTCATATCTACTCTGTTATATTCCTAATTTTAACCCATGCTACGCATATGAAATGTGACGGCCCGTCCCGCACCAGCCTGCATTTCCTTCGAAAGTGCGCTGTACACATGCCCAGCTAGCACAGAACGGTCGTCAGAAGAGTAGAAAGAAAGAGAATGAACTAATCAAGGAACCTGTAGAATGTCTCACAGCGCATGGGATAAAATATAATAACAACATACTTGACATAAAACAGGCGAGACAGTGCATAAGCTGATAACTAAAATCAACATCAATCATCAGAGCAGCGGAAATCCATATACAGCTTATTACAATTTTCCAAATTTACTGTCTCTAAACAAAAGAAAGCTAAAGTAGAAGATACACCAACAATGCCCAAGCAGTGATCTTCAACAACACAGGGAGAATATTATGTATATAGTACGTGGAAGCCTCCTGCTCGTCTCCGGATCATCTACCCGTGCATCACCAGCTAACCTGTCTCTAGTCTGCTCGTGTGAGCACCCAGAGTAATAAGAGGAGACATAAAACTCTGGGTCAGACATAAAGCCTGGTATGAGCGATAAGCATCTAAACAGAGTAATAACAGGTATACTAAACCATACCTGAACCTGGACCTGCAACCAAAGAGTTAGTACCACATACCGTACAATACTCCAAGGTGCCATAATAAATAGTGTAAGAATACGGGGGTGGGGTGTGCATGTCACAATGATAGCAAACAAATCATCCATAGCAACCATCCTCACATCTCTCACTCAGTGCGTAAAGCGTACGACATCTACCACTTTGGAACACTAGACAAACTGAGGTAACGACGAATCCCGACTTGTAGAAACCCTGCTGTGACCAAGCCAAACACTTGGAGTCATGACCAAACATTTCAATGACCCACTTCATTGGTCGTAGCCCTTGGTTCTACCGATGCCATAATGGCCCTGAATCCGCCTTCGTACCTCCTACCATAGTGGTCCAAAGCTATAGACGTCGATAACTCCTTGGCACGCGTCCCGCAGCAAAGCCCAACCATGAAGCGAACTCGTTGATTCCCATCTGAATCTTAAGCTCTAACTTCTCATTTGGACTACCTTTGCATCTCGGGTTTGGTCGAATTGGAGTTGGTCTTCAGAAGAGTCATCACGAAGTAGTAAAAGTACACGTCCAGTTCCCCCATGCTCGGTTCGGTTCGGATACGTTCCCCCGGTTCGGTTCGGAGCGCCACCATCCTCTGGGTTCGGGTCCTTCTCCCTCATGCGGTTCGGTTCGGAGCTCTCCCTCATGCGGTTCGGTTCGGTGATTCTGAAGCGGTTCGGTTCGGATACCCCATGGCTTGAGTGTCTCCGTCTCCGTCTCGTCAGCATCAGTTCGGTTCGTGTATTGCTCTCGATTCGGTTCGGAATATGTTATCCATGCTCCTCTTTCTTCCACTTCAGTCCTCCTTGTTCCTTCTGATCCCACGCTACGCCCCTCCGATCCGACCAGGCCTTCCTTGTTGCCTCTTCACGTCATGCTCCAGAAAGTACCACGCCCCGGTCCGGTTCGGATATGTCCGATCCGATCCCCTACCCGATCCGATCCCCTACCCGATCCGATCCGGTTAGATACCCTGCAGTTTCTGCAACTTTCCAGCAACTGTTTATACGCCTCTCGATGGCGTTTTCGACCAATCTAACTATTGGAATCAATCACAAAGCATACCAAAGAGTCATAGCAACATATAACAGCAACCGCAAGCAACGAACAACAATTTAAATGAACCAAAATGGATCAAAAGTGGCTAAAACCTCACATTTTCTTATAATCCCTCTTAATCATGTTTAAGCACATACTTAGTAAAACTTAACCAAATCGTCTAAATTTTATAACAGAGACATGAAATATTATTTAAGAATTCCTAAACATTTTTCCAGAATTTATTAGTGTATAAATTCGCTAATCTTCACTAATTACCCTTAATTAACTGTAATTAGTGTCAAAATGATGCTATCACTCACCTTTGCCACAACTAGGACCCCAAAACTGAAATATTTTCTGATTTGGCGCTGTTTCCAATCTTACACAGCAGCTCTATCTCGGTTCTTGTGCTAATACTCCTTGATTTGATGTTTGCTAAGCCTAATCTTCAATTAGAAAGTGATTAAGAGGTGTTTTAGAGAGATTTAGAGAGTGGAGGCCATGGCTAGGTCAAGAGGAATGAAAGTGGCGGCTGGAAAATGTCTAAAGAAATGTTTTCTAACCCTAATCAGCCTCCATATACCCCTGAACCCGAAACTCCCCTTGGGCCTAGCTGCTAATCACCCGTTTAAGCCCAATTAAGCTGTTTTTCACCATCTGAAACTTGTTTCAGCCATATCTCCCAAACGGTAAGCCCGTTCGGCTAATATGACCACTCTACGGAAAGAGAAACCATCATCCGAAGCCAATGGAAGTGGTTTCAGGTCAAAATTCATTTCCAGTCAAAAGTTATGGCCAAAACAGTGCCAACTAGGGGTAAAATGGTCATTTAAAAATCGAGAAAAATCATGAACATGGGAAATGACCCCAATAGTCGTCTCCCAAAGTTACATGACCATACGACTTCGTATGTGAAAGAAATAAATATCCCACGATCCTATGATGCGTAGGATACGGGTCGTTACACTCTCCCCCCCCTTAAGAAATTTCGTCCTCGAAATTCCTTAACCCAAAACATACAAAGGATCCCGCATGCCTAACAACCACGTACAACAATCAAACATGCAAAACAAGCAAACAAGCCTATCCTAGCATGCGGAAAACTAGATCGAAGTCAAAATCTTACCAGACAAAGAGTTCTGGGTGTGTCTTCCTAATGTCCTCCTCTGTTTCCCAAGTACAATCATTCTCGTCCTCGCTCCACTGTACCTTGACTAGCTTCACCGTCTTCCTTCGAAGTTGCTTCATGTCGTGTTCGACAATACGGGCCGGCTTGCGGTTCCCAACCGCCTCGGGTTCAACTTCGAAGTCCTCTAACTGATCAGGTGAAATAGTCATATTTGAGTCGTGAACGAACTTCCTTAGTTGGGAAACATGAAACACGTTGTGAACTCCCGCCATCTTCTCTGGTAAGTCAATTCTATATGCCAAATTCCCAACTAGTTCAAGAACAGGGAATGGGCCAACGAATCTTGGCGCCAACTTGCCTTTCCTGCCAAATCGTATTACGCTCTTCAACGGAGAAATCTTGACAAACACCAAGTCGCCAACGGAGAATTTTAAGTCTCTTCTTCTCCAATCAGCATAACTTTTCTGCCTATCTTGGGCAGCCTTCATTCGTTGTTGAATGGTCTTGATTTTATCTGAAGTTTCCCTCACCACATCTGGCCCAAGCATAAACTTCTCGCCAGTCTCTATCCAACATGATGGTGAGTTGCACGGTCTTCCATACAAAGCTTCAAATGGAGCCATACCGATACTGGATTGGTAACTATTATTATATGCAAACTCTACTAGATGCAAATGGTCATCCCATGACCCACCAAAATCCAATATACATGCTCTCAAGAGATCTTCCAAAATACGGTTCACCCTCTCCGTCTGACCATCGGTCTGAGGATGATATGCGGTACTGAGATGTAACTCTGACCCTAGAGCCTCTTGTAAGCTCTTCCAAAACCCACTAGTGAACAACGGGTCTCGGTCGCTCACAATGCCTTTAGGTACTCCATGAAATCTCACTACCCATTTCATATACAATTCTGCTAACTTAGCTGCCGTTCTGGTCGATTTGACTGGTATAAACCTTGCACTTTTAGTCAGTCGATCTACGATTACCCAAATGCTGTCATATCCCGACCTAGTCCTTGGTAATCCATCGATGAAATCCATCGAGACTTGCTCCCATTTCCATTCGGGAATTTCTAATGGTTGCAACAACCCACTAGGCTTCTTTTGCTCGGCTTTAACTAGCTGGCAATTCATGCACCTGGATATAAACTTCCCAACGTCTCTTTTCATCCCTTCCCAGTAGTAAGTCTGCTTCATATCTCGATACATCTTATTACCACCGGGGTGTATAGTTAGCTTTGAGTGATGACATTCTCTAAGCACTTCATCTCTCAATCCATTGACATTGGGTACAACAAGCTTTCCATTCTTTCTAAGCCATCTATCTCGATCAAGCCCATACTTGTTCATCTCCTCATCGATACCCATATCTAACTTGGAGATGATTTCCAATAGGTTAGGATCGTCCCTCTGACTAGAGTCGATCCGTTCAATCAAAGTGGGTCTGATCGTTAAACTTGCTAACATTTCTGGATCCAATTCGCACTTTGGTCTGAAATCAAACCCCGCGATAAACTCCAGTTGCTTCCATTCAAGGAACATAGCCCCTAAGCTGGCATGTCTTCTACTCAATGCATCAGCCACCGCATTGCCCTTTCCTGGTGTGTATGCGATGTCAAAATCATAGGAAGCTAAGAACTCTAACCATCTCTGCTGACGGAGATTTAAATCCTTCTGGGAGAATAGATAGTTCAACGACTTATGATCTGTGAACAGCTCAAATCTTTCTCCCAAGAGATAGTGTTTCCACATTTTTAACGCGAACACGATCGCTGCCAATTCTAAATCATGGGTAGGGTATCTTCTCTCGTGCGGTTTCAATTGCCGACTTGCGTAAGCTACAACCCTACCGCCTTGCATCAATACAACACCCAGTCCGGTACCACAGGCATCCGTGTATACCGTCATCTCTTCATCCCCCTTAGGAATGACTAACACTGGTGCGCTTGTCAACTTGCCCTTTAGACTCTTAAATGCATTCTCGCACCTTTCATCCCAGACAAAAGCTTGATTCTTCTTGGTCAACTGGGTCAATGGTGCTGCTATCTTGGAGAAGCCTTGGATAAACTTACGATAATATCCCGCTAATCCCAAGAAACTTCTTACATCAGTTGCATTCTTGGGCGTAGGCCAATCTTGTACCATAGCCACCTTTGCCGGGTCCACGGCAATACCATTCTCTGATACAACATGGCCCAAGAACCTCACTTCCCTCTTCCAGAAGTGACACTTAGAAAATTTTGCTCTCAATTGGTGTTTTCTCAACACCTTCATCACTATTCTTAAATGTCCCTTGTGTTCTTCCTCTGTCCTCGAGTAGACCAAAATATCATCAACAAACACAAGGACAAACTTATTCAACTGATCTCTGAATACCCTATTCATAAGATCCACAAAATATGCTGGGGCATTGGTCAGCCCAAATGGCATAACCAACCACTCATAAAATCCAGACGGCGTCCGAAATGCCGTTTTAGCTATACTCTCAGCTTCCACTCTAAGCTGATGAAAACCTGTCGCGAGATCCAACTGAGAAAATACTCTCGCGCCACTCAACTGATCAAACAAATCATCTATCCGCGGTAGAGGATACTTATTCTTCCTCGTCACTTTATTCAACTCGCGGTAGTCCACACACAAACGAAGGGAACCATCCGCCTTGGTAGCAAACACAACTGGTGCTCCCCATTCAGAAACACTCCTTCTGATAAACCCCTTCTTCAAAAGATCGCTGACTTGCACCTCGAGCTCTCGCTGCTCTCTTGGTGCCATACGACGAAGTGGCATCACTATAGGCCTGGCATCCTTTACCAAATCAATACGGAACTCAATCTCTCGGTGTGGTGGAAGTCCGGTCACTTCTTCGAAAACCTCCGGATACTGGCCAACCACGGGCAAACCTGACAACTCACTATGCGGAATGTCAAGGGAGTTTAGAAAACTAGCCAATACCCCCTTACTGGGTAGACCACCAAACACTATCCTCCGCCCATCATCCGCTCTAACTATCACCAACAAGCCCTCACAGTCTACCACCACCCCGTATCTTTGGAGCCAATCTACTCCCAAAATGATGCCAAACCCAGTAAAGCCCAAAACAAAGCAATCACAAACAAACATGCATCCATGACTCGATAAGACCACATTACGACAAATCATGCTAAGGCTAGTCGAACCGCCAATCGGGTTCGTCACTACTAAAGGTCTATCGTCAATCTCGGGCTCCAATCCCAACCTATCTACCAGGTCACTAGATATGAAAGAACTGGAAGCTCCGGTATCAAACAAAACTCTAACAGGAACATCATAAACAGAAAGCATACCTTGAATGACGACATTCTTTCCCTTCTCCGCCGCAGTTGGGGCATTCGACGAAGAAGGAATAGCATTAAGAGCATATGCTTTCACCATTTGCTTTTCCTTAGGGGGCTGTGGACACTTGTCCTTGTGATGTCCCATTTGGCCACAGTTGAAGCACTTCCTATCCGCTGGCTTGGCCCGACAATTACTAGCATAATGGCCCTTCTTACCACAGCTGAAGCACTCCACATCTTGCTTATTCTTTTTCTTCTGGCCGTCCTTAGCCTGATTCTGCTTTCTCTTATTCTGAGAACCACCCTTGCCTCCACCACTTGCTTGTGACTTTGGCTCTTCTGCAGATGCAACCTCAGTCTTCGACTTAGGGTAGAGACTTTCCGATCTTAACGCTTTCCCCACAATCGATTCAAATGTCTCATCGATGTGGTTAATAAGTTTTTCCCCCAACTACTGATCCAAACCAGTTATGAATTTCTCATTCTTTTTCTCGGCAGTATCAATAAGAGATAACCCATATTTTGACAAAGTGTCAAATTCAGCAATATACTCCGAGACAGCTCTGCCATTCTGCTTGAGCTCCAAGAACTTCTTAAACAACATTGACTTCTGAGCAGCTGGAATGAACTTCTCACTAAAGCGAGCCTTAAACTGCTCCCAAGTAATCTGATCTTCGGGAGTAGCTGCCTTTATAGCATTCCACCAATTCATTGCCCGCCCTTGCAGCTGACGGGACGCTAGCTTTCTCTTCATCGCATCCTCGATACCCAAATCCTCGAAGATACGTTCGCAACTATCCACCCAATCCTGAACATCCGTAGCCGACTCCGTTCCGTGGAACGGCTTCCCACCAAGGCTAGTATAATCCTTATTCAGCTTGGCGAAGTCGACTCTTGGCGCCTGCACCATCGGACCACCACCATTTCCACCATTGGGAGCTGCCCTCTGTACATCTCTAAGCATCTCTCTCATGAGGTCAGTAAACATCGTCCTCATGTCAGCATCATTCCCATTATTGGCTCCCCTACCAGCACCTCTAGTATATCGGCTCATCGTCAATCTGAAAAAGGAAATGATTAACGACTCCATAGTAGTGCTAGTGCAGTACGACTTCATCCTTATACTACTAATAGTATATATATATAGCTTTTAAAAACCAAAGTAATCACAAATACGCTCTCTCGTATACGTGTGTTATCTCTCCCTGATAACTTCCCTAGGTTAACTACGCAACCTAGAGCTCTGATACCAAGTGTGACGGCCCGTCCCGCACCAGCCTGCATTTCCTCCGAAAGTGCGCTGTACACATACCCAGCTAGCACAGAACGGTCGTCAGAAGAGTAGAAAGAAAGAGAATGAACTAATCAAGGAACCTGTAGAATGTCTCACAGCGCATGGGATAAAATATAATAACAACATACTTGACATAAAACAGGCGAGACAGTGCATAAGCTGATAACTAAAATCAACATCAATCATCAGAGCAGCGGAAATCCATATACAGCTTATTACAATTTTCCAAATTTACTGTCTCTAAACAAAAGAAAGCTAAAGTAGAAGATACACCAACAATGCCCAAGCAGTGATCTTCAACAACACAGGGAGAATATTATGTATATAGTACGTGGAAGCCTCCTGCTCGTCTCCGGATCATCTACCCGTGCATCACCAGCTAACCTGTCTCTAGTCTGCTCATGTAAGCACCCAGAGTAATAAGAGGAGACATAAAACTCTGGGTCAGACATAAAGCCTGGTATGAGCGATAAGCATCTAAACAGAGTAATAACAGGTATACTAAACCATACCTGAACCTGGACCTGCAACCAAAGAGTTAGTACCACATACCGTACAATACTCCAAGGTGCCATAATAAATAGTGTAAGAATACGGGGGTGGGGTGTGCATGTCACAATGATAGCAAACAAATCATCCATAGCAACCATCCTCACATCTCTCACTCAGTGCGTAAAGCGTACGACATCTACCACTTTGGAACACTAGACAAACTGAGGTAACGACGAATCCCGACTTGTAGAAACCCTGCTGTGACCAAGCCAAACACTTGGAGTCATGACCAAACATTTCAATGACCCACTTCATTGGTCGTAGCCCTTGGTTCTACCGATGCCATAATGGCCCTGAATCCGCCTTCGTACCTCCTACCATAGTGGTCCAAAGCTATAGACGTCGATAACTCCTTGGCACGCGTCCCGCAGCAAAGCCCAACCATGAAGCGAACTCGTTGATTCCCATCTGAATCTTAAGCTCTAACTTCTCATTTGGACTACCTTTGCATCTCGGGTTTGGTCGAATTGGAGTTGGTCTTCAGAAGAGTCATCACGAAGTAGTAAAAGTACACGTCCAGTTCCCCCATGCTCGGTTCGGTTCGGATACGTTCCCCCGGTTCGGTTCGGAGCGCCACCATCCTCTGGGTTCGGGTCCTTCTCCCTCATGCGGTTCGGTTCGGAGCTCTCCCTCATGCGGTTCGGTTCGGTGATTCTGAAGCGGTTCGGTTCGGATACCCCATGGCTTGAGTGTCTCCGTCTCCGTCTCGTCAGCATCAGTTCGGTTCGTGTATTGCTCTCGATTCGGTTCGGAATATGTTATCCATGCTCCTCTTTCTTCCACTTCAGTCCTCCTTGTTCCTTCCGATCCCACGCTACGCCCCTCCGATCCGACCAGGCCTTCCTTGTTGCCTCTTCACGTCATGCTCCAGAAAGTACCACGCCCCGGTCCGGTTCGGATATGTCCGATCCGATCCCCTACCCGATCCGATCCCCTACCCGATCCGATCCGGTTAGATACCCTGCAGTTTCTGCAACTTTCCAGCAACTGTTTATACGCCTCTCGACGGCGTTTTCGACCAATCTAACTATTGGAATCAATCACAAAGCATACCAAAGAGTCATAGCAACATATAACAGCAACCGCAAGCAACGAACAACAATTTAAATGAACCAAAATGGATCAAAAGTGGCTAAAACCTCACATTTTCTTATAATCCCTCTTAATCATGTTTAAGCACATACTTAGTAAAACTTAACCAAATCGTCTAAATTTTATAACAGAGACATGAAATATTATTTAAGAATTCCTAAACATTTTTCCAGAATTTATTAGTGTATAAATTCGCTAATCTTCACTAATTACCCTTAATTAACTGTAATTAGTGTCAAAATGATGCTATCACTCACCTTTGCCACAACTAGGACCCCAAAACTGAAATATTTTCTGATTTGGCGCTGTTCCCAATCTTACACAGCAGCTCTATCTCGGTTCTTATGCTAATACTCCTTGATTTGATGTTTGCTAAGCCTAATCTTCAATTAGAAAGTGATTAAGAGGTGTTTTAGAGAGATTTAGAGAGTGGAGGCCATGGCTAGGTCAAGAGGAATGAAAGTGGCGGCTGGAAAATGTCTAAAGAAATGTTTTCTAACCCTAATCAGCCTCCATATACCCCTGAACCCGAAACTCCCCTTGGGCCTAGCTGCTAATCACCCGTTTAAGCCCAATTAAGCTGTTTTTCACCATCTGAAACTTGTTTCAGCCATATCTCCCAAACGGTAAGCCCGTTCGGCTAATATGACCACTCTACGGAAAGAGAAACCATCATCCGAAGCCAATGGAAGTGGTTTCAGGTCAAAATTCATTTCCAGTCAAAAGTTATGGCCAAAACAGTGCCAACTAGGGGTAAAATGGTCATTTAAAAATCGAGAAAAATCATGAACATGGGAAATGACCCCAATAGTCGTCTCCCAAAGTTACATGACCATAAGACTTCGTATGTGAAAGAAATAAATATCCCACGATCCTATGATGCGTAGGATACGGGTCGTTACATGAAATGTACTAAATTCTATATAAAAAATGTGATTATATATTTTTATACATATACAATTTTTTTGAGACATGTACTTTATTCACAAAAGTAAAAAAAATCAAATTATATATGTCATCAGAACCTTACGACCTCCTAACCCAGGTAGGTGCCTTACAAGGAAAAAGAGTACATATTACTTACATATATTGATATACAAGACAAACAACGACTATAAAAAGACAAACAATAGGAACAAAAGGGATTAAAGTAACTGTAGTCAAAACCTTTGGTATGGACCTGAGGTGTCAATTGATACTTTCAGATACAAATAGTGTCATATGCATATCCACATCCAAAATCATTTTTGAATATCGAATATCCATATCCGCAGATACCGACGGATATTGAATAATTATTTAATTTATCAACAATCAATAAATTAAAAAATATAAATGAGAAAAATTAAGTTTGATATGAATATTTTACCATTACATTGATTATTAAAGTGTTCAAAATTAACAAATATGATGATAATAAATAATTTTGAGTAGTTAGTATGTGTTTTGCGCATAAAATATAAAGTTCAAACTTAAAAGAACAATAAATTTATATCTTCAACGTACTAAAATGCATATACTTTAAGCTATAATTTTAAAAAAGACCGGACGGATAATTTTCGGATGCAAATCTCTTTATATCCACATCCACATCCATTTTTTTCGAATATCAGATATTTATCGAATTTTCGGATTTAGATGCAGATGGATTTTTTTTTTAGTATCCATTGATAGACCTATGGTTAAGTGAATCCCAAATGCAACATTGAAAACTAACTATTATAACAAGGCCAAAAATAACACAACAAAATTGCAAGACCCCCCGATTTCACCTCTTAGTCATTGGAAAACCATACCTTCTAAAAGATAGAGAGCAGAAATTGAAGTGGAAATCAGGCAAAGTATTCAAAACAGAAAAATCTCAGAGATGCAAGCTCAAAAATGAGAATATTAAAAGTATAGGGCAATGAGCACGCCGAGGTAGAAACTGGTACACCCTTGATCTATCACCCGACACAAGGATAACGAGCCATGGCTCGAATCAGTAAGGGAATCCGATTTGGAAATTCATTTGTATAGTAGTCAAAGTTCAACCCAAAGCTGCAAAGATAAGCTCTTTACCTCCTCATTTAGCTTTATCAACATTTGCTTGGGTTAATATAATATTCCCTACAATCTTGATTAATTAGGATCGGTCTGACTTCCGAAGGGGTGTGAATGTGGATGAAAATTTTGGAACTTCGTTCACACCAAATATGCCATATTAGCGTAGTAATTAATTGCCTCGCTAATAGATTGGTTGTAAGATTGGTTATGTTGATTAAATTGCATCACATTGTTTGGATTATGTTGTTATTATGTTGTTCCTAGCAATATTTTGAAGTTCAACGTCGTCTCTAATATTGACCGATAGATCAAGAGAGTATTGGCAGTTGAAGAACAAATTAACTTTGTCTTCAACCTGAGAATTACATAATGAACATGTTAGGTCGATAGAATTGTTCCATTTTTTGTTTCCATCTTTAGTGTTCATTCTGTCCTTGCAAGCAAGTAACTTGGAAATGGATATTTTAGGTACACCTAGGTTGTTCCAAATCACATTGCACCAGCTGAAATACGTCTCACTTGCTGCCACTTTGGTTTAAACTCAAATTGACTAGTATTTTTGGGGATCCAGTACCAAGAATCCAAATTATTATGAATTTGGATTTTGATGTTCTTGATGTCAGAAACAACGTTGGGTGGCAAACAATTTAAATTTCTACTCCAGTGATTATGCAGGACACGTGACTCCATCTGACTTTATCTGTAATAGGTTGTCCATTAAGCCATGGATCATATCAGAGAGTGATGTCCTCTCCATTACTAAAATTTCTGCCTATAAGGCCTTTACACCACATTCTAGCTCTAAGTAGGGTTTTCTATTTATTTGAAGCATCATTATCCATTTTGTATGGTCAGAAAATTCCTCTTTTTAGAGTATTTATTTTTCATCCATCTCGCCTATAAGTTGTCACTTTGCAAATAATCCCAAACCAGTTTAACAGAGCACATTTTTTCCTTCTCTGAGCTCGGGTTATGGAAGAAGGAACTGAAAAGGAGATATCAGCAACAACGGGTTTTATTACGGGGCAGCTCATGATGTTCATATCGGTCTATTATACGCCTATGCATCTAGCATTGGGTAGACCTCATACAATAACTGTCCTAGTTCTACAGCAATAACATCTATTTTTCGAAGGTCCAAGCCACCTTCATTTTTGGCTTTACAAACATCATCCATGCCATTTTATGAGAACTGGATTTCCATAGATAATTAGCAAAAATACAATTTATTCTATAAACCATGTAGTAGGCATTTGACAAAATTGGAGCCAAAATAGTATTATAGGCAAAATAATAGATTGGATAAGTACACATCTCCCACTGATATTAAATTATTTACTACCAAAATAATTGAGGTTTTTATTTATTTTTTCAATAAGAGTGTTGTAATCCCTAGTTTTGAGTTTGTAGTGCGTTTAGGGAATTCCTAAATATATTATGGGCTGGTTAGTATGTTATATTTTGACAACATTAGCTGAAACTTGTTTATCTCGACGCCGTACTGAAAAAATACTATATTTATTTTCAGTCATCATTAATCTAATATTTTTTTGAAGATCCTGCATAACAGAACAAATAGCTTGGGCACAATTAGAAATTGCTTTAGACATAATTAGGATGTCATCAGCATATAGGAGATGAGTAATGATAGGTTCAACTTTATATATAGTAACTAGATTGTCTTTTTGCCATTTCATTTCAAGCAACATAGAGAGGTATTCCATGGCTATGGAAAACAAAATGCTGGAAAATGGGTCCCTTGTCTCAAGCCCATATTACTTTCAATCATACCAAAGTGAAGTGCTTTTAACCAAGATTGAAAAGGAGGGGGGTAGAGATGCATTCATATATTAAGTAGAAAATTTGATGGGAAAACCTATAGAAATCAACATATGATGAGTAAATTCTATGTTAATCCTATTATCGGCCTTGTGTAAATCAATTTTCAAGAATAAATTATCAGATTTTTCCTACTAAAACTTCTTATCTCATATGTCATTAATGAATTTTCTTTAATAAGTCTTCTAGGGATTAAAGCATCCTGATTTTATGATATTTATTGCATATGAATTTTTTCATTCTATTGCATATAATATTAGCTAAGATTTTATAACTGACATTGCATAATGATATAGGTCTGAAATTAGTTATTTTATTAGCCTTATGAGTTTTTGGAATCAAACAAATGAAAGTATGATTAATCTCTTGCACTATTTTACTTGGTTCTTGAACTTCAAGCATGGCTTTCTATTGGTCATTTTTCAGTTGATTCCATTGCAGTTTAAAGAATTTAGAATTCATGCCATCGGATCTGGTGCTACTATTGTCATCAATTTGAAGTAGGGCCTATTTAACTAGACCTAGTTGAAAGCTTTTCAACAAATTTTCCCAAGCATTTGCCAACAGGATATTCTTTACAAATTATACATGGGAATTGCTTTATTTGATCTTTAACATTATAAAGCTTAGAAAAATAATTAATAACTTCCTAAGAAATTTCCTCCAAAGTCAAAATAAACTTGTTTTTGTTATTTGATTTGAGAATTTCCATGTGGTATGGAAGAATTTGGTGGTCTTAGCACCTTAAGTCGGCCACTTCAGCTTTAATCTTTGCATTTTTTTTCTATTGAAATGTTCCTCAATGAATTAGAAAGGGAGATGATAGTTTTTTCGTAAGTTCTAAAATGGTGTTAACATTTTGAGGATTGTTCACCATACTAACATATAACTTGTTAGCTTTCACTTTAAGTTGTTCATACATGTTTTCCTTATTACATTGAAGTTTCTGCCAATTTTTTTAAGAAAGATTTGTAGCTTTCAACTTTCCTATAAGAATGAATAATAAGTTTCCGTGTATATTTGTTGACCTGCCTTTTGGCAAGGCCGTCAATGCTTTGGGCATGCCATAATCTATCCCAGGCCATGGCGGATCGAATCAAGTCTTGGGCCAGTTGAGGTTCAACTCAACATAGGTCCCACCACTCAACAACTAAGCACTAGGACAACACCAACTCGACTCGACTAAAGCCCCAGATCAACCAAGACAATCCTGACTGGTGAAGACGGGCTTTAGATCGATGAAAGATTCGGGTCGACCTAACATGGCATATCGGCTCGAACCAAGAACGCAGGAGGAAGCTCGGTAAACACATCCCCAAGCCTTAGCTCGAATTATTCTCAGTTCTATTAGGTTGACCCGGGCCTGCTCCAACACATGAATATCTTCCTAAGACTTGTTCCAACTATGATTAAACTACTTCCAACATTTCTACAAAACCAGATAAGACTCCACATGGCCATACTGGGCCGGCCTGGGAATTTTCTCATGATTTGAAGACTTCCTCCACTCTTTCTACACTCTCGGGTAGAGCGCCACGCATCCTAGTCGACCTGAGAACTGTAGCATTTATAAATAGCCACCAAGTGCTACGAAAAAGGACATTTGGCCAATCTCTTGTCATTTTATTCATTGTTATTGCATTATACTTGGGTTTAGCCATTAAACCACCATTTGTACTCAAATTTTATAGATAATTAAGAGATTATAAAATGGACGTAGGCTCGTTAACGCCGAACTACTACAAATTTGCGTATGATTGCATTTTCTTTCATGTCTACATCACCGAGAAATTTTAATTCTCAGCGTTTTAAAGGTTTTTAATCCATTTTTGGACCACCAAGTCCTAGATAAAATCCTAATTTTTGTCATCTTCAGCAACATTAGTTTCCATGAATTCCTCCAGCGCTTCTGTAAAATAGCCTCGACAGCAAAACCCTGCCTCACCATCAAATACCACACTGCCCCAGCGCCAAGCTCGACACCGGTTGTGTTGATCATCCCTGGGTCGACATCGACCAAAGCCGGGGCTCAGCCAACCACACAATCTTCTACACTTCCCTCTCCATCTAATCAAGCTCACTCCCCAGCATTCGCAACTCGCGATGACTTCATGGTATTGATGAATCAACTCTAGGAGACAATGACAACATTGAATGCTCAAGCATGGGAAAAAGCTACAATAAGACTAGACATGAATTGAATAGCGAGATAGTGAGAGGAGTTGAGGAATCAACAAGCTACTTCTATGATACGACATCATGATGCAAAAGCCTCATCATCATCCCATGAGGAGCGAGGACCAACCATGAAATAGACGCCCACTTGAAAGGCCAGAGAACGTACAAGAATTGCACTTTGGTAGGCTCCCAGCTTAGCTTCGAACAATCGATCCAGCTTGGCTCGATATTCTCTAGTCGGGGCATGTCGATCCCAACATTCTTCCTACTCAGAATCCTCCTCCTCAAGCAAACCACGAACCTTCCAAAGCCACCTCCGCTCATGTACTTCTTCTCGTGCGTCTTGTGATTGACTGGGACAACCAAAGCCAAGGAAATACCGCCCGGACGGAAGCCCGGGCGACATTGCCTAGCGTAGGATAAGGGGAGACCAACGAGCCAAGAGCTCAGAGTATGTTATCTTCAGTATCCCTGATCTGACGACGATGGCGCGGCAGATCATAAATGACAGCAAAAGCTACATGAATGAATATTGGGTGATCGATCGTAGCACACTCCATTTACAGACGATATTCTGCATGTGAGTTCCCAAGAAGATTCAACACACCACAAATCAACCACTGTTCGTGCACGAAAGATCCCCAACAACATTTGATGAGATATTCGTAGCACACAAAGACATCAACTGCCCTGAATGTGATTAAGTATAAGGCTTTCTCGATATAGCTTGACGGGGTGGTACACATGTGGTTAACGCGAGTTCCCCCAAGATCAGTCTTGAACTTCAAAGACTTGAGTGAGATGTTCTTGAACCAGTTTCATCTTCACACCATTAAGATCAAAAAATGTCATGGCTCTTTCTTCGATCAAGAAGGCCCCTAGAAGAATATCCGAGGGTTTATCTTAACTAAGTCAATATGGTCATTACTAAAGTTAGTTGTCCCAATCCTAAAATTTGATGATGGCGATGGTCGATAGAGTCGATAAAGAAACAAAATTCAGGAGGTATTTGATTGGAAAACATCCTACATCACTTGAATTGTTCTATGAAAAGACTAATATGCGCCTACGACATGAAGACTCGCGATTGAATTGAAAAAGGAGGTCGAATGATGTGTTGAACGAAGGCATTCAAAGCAACGTGGCGGTAACGCAATCCGAAGATAATTCCAAAAAGGTTGAGGTGAATACTGGAAACCGTGGTAAGCGAAATGGTAACCAATGAAAGAATGACAATGAAGTTCATGCTAGAAAGAGAACCCTAGGGATAGTTATTAATAATGTTGTCCGAGGACCCCCATTCAGCGGGTCATAGTGCTCAGACCATGGAACAATATGTGAATTATGCAAAACATTTGTAAATTGGGGAACGCAGCACCGCCTGGGCAGCGGGAGCCGAAAAGTAGAGAAAGACAATGAAAGATGATATTATCTTCCATGACAGAGGGTCGGATGGGGTAGAGACCCCAGGCATCGATCCTTTGGTGATCACAGCCATCACTGGCCCAGCTATAGTACGGAAAGTCCTTATAGATTGTGGGAGTTCCATAGACATTATGTTGAAGCGAGCGTATGACCAAATGAAGTTAGAGGCGAGAGATTTAAAGTCGTGCAAAGGCACAATACACGGCTTCAATGGCACAGTGAATGAACTAGTGGGACTGATTGAGTTTCCAGTGGAGTTGGGTGAGGGTGGTCATAGAAGAGTGTGGATCCTCTTATTTCTTATGATGGACAAACTCTGGATACAACGCCTTCTTGGGCCAACCGACCCTAGCAAAATTTCGATCATGCATAGCTCCTTGGTGCCTGCTCCTGAATTTTCTGAGTGAAGCTAGAGTCGGAGTGGTGTATGGAGATCAAGTAGCAAGACGAGTGTGCTACTAAATAGAATGAAAGGAAGTTCGCAATGGAGAAGGCGAAGAGCCTAAAGAAAATCCTCCTCCATCTAGGGAAGCATATGCATAGAAAATAAAGGGATCATGCTCCTTACCGACCAGTCGTCATTTCAAGGATAGCAATCCGAGAGAGGAAGAGAAGCCAAGGCAATGAAGGGAGACACATAATGAAAATACTATGGAGGTTCCGATCAATAACGATGACCTGACTAAGATCATGAAGATTCGATACATCTAGACCCCCACTAGACGAGGGAGTTGACTGAATTCCTCCAAGTGAACCTTGATGTGTTCGCATGGACCTATGCTTACATGTATGGGAAATCTCCTAGCATCATGAGCCACTAACTCAACGTCGACCCAAAATACTCCCCTATCAAGAAGAAGAGGCTTATGCTCGGCCTCGAGAGGTCGGCGGCTTTGAAGGAAGAAGTTGAGAGGATAAAGGACAATGGATTCATTCGGGATGCGACCTATCCCAAATGGTTATCAAACCTAGTTCTGGTAAAGAAGGTTAATGAGAAGTGGCGGGACTGGGTTGATTTTTCAGACTTAAACAGGGCATACCCTAAAGACAGCTTTCCACTTCCCCAGATTGATCTGCTTGTCGACTCAATGATTGGACATGAACTCCTTTCATTCATGGATGCCTATTCTAGAGATAATCAAATCGCAATGCACGTTCTGGACTAGGAACATAGTATACAAGCTTCATAGCTGATCTAGGATTTTATTGCTATGTGGTCATGCCATCGGTCTGAAGAAAGCTAAGGTGACAAATCAACGATTAGTTAACCACATGTTCCACAATTTGATCAAGAAGTCAATTGAGGTGTTCTTGGATTACATGTTTGTGAAGTCGAAGCAATCCGCCAATCATGTCAACGATTTGGCAAAGATGTCACAACACCAAAATAGCCAATTTGAAACGGTAATAAAATGTTGCTAAAAATTTTAGAAACACTTTTAGGTGTTGCAGATTAGTATATTGCAGATTTTTGAAACACCTATATTATGTTTCAAATTGACAAATTGAAACACCAAGCAAGTGTTTCAAATTAACAGATTGAAACACTCAGTAAGTGTTTCAAATTGATAAACTGCAACACTTAATGAGTGTTTCAAGTTGATAATTAGCAACACTTGATGAGTGTTTCAAATGGATAATCTGCAACATCTAATACCTGTTTCATGATGATAATCAACAACACCTAATAAATGTTTCAAGATGATTACCAGCGACACTTGGTAGTGTTTCAAAATGACAACTACCAACACCTACTGATGTTTCAAATTAACAATCAGAAAGATCCATTATACGTTTTGAACTAGTGATTTGTTATGAAATCAAGATATGAAAATTATTTTAAAATCTGCAATTCATAACTTCAGTAACAGAAATAGACTCAATCATTCGCTATGTAAAAAACTAAAAGATACAAAAAGCAATTCCATAAGCAGATTTACCATAAACAAATTACCCTAGAACAAAGATAAATCATATGTTCAAAGGAACAAAAAAAAGTACAAGTATACCGCAACAAATCCAAGTTACATAAGTTTAAGGTTGACATTATTAGATAAAGATAACCATACTTGCTCATAAACACTTTCATGCACCATTGATTGATCACCTCGATTCATCATATTCTCCCTTCAAAATTGATATCTGCGAAAAATCATCATTTATTGACACAGCTTAGTCCATGCATCGGTTAAATTGAATATAATTTGGCATATAACGGTCACATATAATAGACCTCATGCTAATATATAAGGTAACTTCTGTGAAATGACCATAAAGTTCAAATGCTGCTTCTTAAATTGTAATCATTTAATTAATTAGCTGTTCAGCCCTGTTAAGAAGAACCAAGTAAATGAATAAGAAATTATAATCAATGAACAAGAAAATGTCCATCCTATGAAAGCAAAAAAGATTTGCATTAGATACAACTTCATTACAAGCAAAAGATAAATACACAGTATCTTACACAAATACCATTTTGTTTCTTGTTTTGAAGGTTTCCAAGCAAAACATCTATCATTTATTCTTTTTACTCAACACTTGATGCTCTGCATTTTCCATGGTACATAGTTTTGAAATATTATACATCTAGTTACACCCACTTGGACGTTCACATTGACTAATAGGATTAAAGTTTGACAAAAGAATGATTGCAAGTTATGATATCCAGCATGAGTTCTCCAACTGATAATAAAATACCTTAAGTTGTTATGTTAATTATAGTTGTTACTGATATTGACCATTACAGCAACAATACTTTCGGTAAGTAAAAAATAACCTTTGATATCATTTGACTGATGAAATATTAGTTGGTACATCGATAGGTTATTGAACGTTGATCAACAACAATAAATTTTCCAATACATAAAGCCAGTTAAATTTCATATTGTTGCATTGAAATTTTATACTAAATAAAGTGAATCTTCTTCTACTAATAGTAATTTTGTTAATGCTTATGTAAAAAAGTTTGGTTTATTTTAGTTAACAGAGGAAATTTATTCAGCTCACCATAAATAACTTAAAACAGGGTAAACTAATAATCTTGTTAAAACTTGAATTTACTAATACGAAAATAAGACAAAAGATAAATAATGCAACAAAACCTTTGCTTAAAATCTAATAAACTTTCTAAAGCTTATAAGCTTAGGATTAATCAAAACAGTGAAGATATAAAATAAACATGAATAGTAAATTCACTTTTACCATCGCTTGACGTTTGTATCAGTTAATAGTGATAATTTAACTACATTTCTGGAGCAACATTTTTTGGTCAAACTTCTATATAGCTTCATGCATTGCGAAAATGATGGCCTTTGAAACTAGTTATTTCAAAAAAATTAAAATTAACATCTTTAGAGACAAGCATATATCGAACTATATATGAAATGAGTAGCGTGAATTTTAATCACCAAAAAGGAGGGAGCGCGCAGAGGAAGACGTGGAAGAATGTGGAACAATCCCAACACATATGCCAAAGAGCCAAACCATTTATTCCACACCACAATTTTTTGGCTTCGCAGTTCCAAAAGTTGTGCATATAGAACCAATTGAGCCAAACCATTTATTCCACTCATTTCGGTTGGTCTGATTAAACATGATTGCTTAACCACAGTTAAAAATAGAACCAATTGAATGAAACATAAAGAGTAGTCAGACAAACTTAAAATTTGCTGAAAGCCTCCTCTAACTTGAAATATATCAGTACGTATAGATGACACGTCTTTAGAAAATATATATGAAATAAAAAATGTGTACCACAAGACTACCAACAGTAAAATATATATGAAATAAAAATTTGAATAAAAGTGTGAAGAATTCTAATGTGTTAGGCAACTTACTTTATTACAAATGGAAAAGAAAGCTTACCAGATCCCAAAAAAGTTGGAAAGCTTGAGTCATTTTAAACATAATTATTCTTACAATTCCTCCAAGTTACATTCCTGAGACTATCTTCTCAAATATTTGTAACGAAAAAGAAAATGAAAACATCAACTTTTTTGTCAATCGTCTAATCTAAACTAAAAGTTATGCTATTATGCAAATGACAAATCTTTTATATATGAGTTCCTCCATTTGATCCACCCTAGCTATATAATTTCCCCCCTTTTCAAACTATTTCCACTTCTTTGTTTTTTTCAGCATCAGTACAAGCTCATCAAGGGATAACATAGATAAACTGAGATAACTTCCACAAAAGACTTACTTTATTCAGAATATGATATAAAAGAGTATAAATAAAAAGATATTTGCTAGAGTTATACCTGAAACTTGTTAATTGCTGATATGTCACGATACAAAAGGACAAACAAGCATTTTTCAACAAGCTTCACAGCCTCTTCATAGGTAAGATCCTCGCACCATTCAGAGCAAAGGATCGGTCTAGCGAGATGGTTTCCGAAACCAGAAGCCACGTGATTATCTACAAAATGTGTGCCAATCATGGTTACCTGAATATGTAAAGAAGTACATGCAATATTTTTTACAGATTTTAGGAAAATATTCAAGATCATGTGAGCAAAGGATGGCGTAAACGTCTGCATGCTAGATAGCAAATACATATGAATGTGCTTTAACTCTTAATTTGAAGCAATGAATTAAACAATTATCAAGTTCGAAGTATACTAAACAGCACAAACAATTTCAATTTGACAAACAATTAATAAAATCTGACATCTAAGAACTATAATAATTGATAGCCACGTACTGCACAAAATTATCATAGATATTTGTTACTTTCCCAAAACCACTTATAGGAATGTTCATGGTAGTTAACTATTTGATAATAGAGAGAATACACTTCCAAACTATCCAACAAATTTTAAACTAAACATCCAAAATCGGTCTTGAATGGAAAATGAAACAGTATAATATGGCTTTCGCATACCAGACTTCGATACTACAATATCAGGAACATCAGGCTCGCAATTCTTTCTGTTAACTTGAATAGTGTGACTGCTGGAAAAAACAGTTTAAAGTTATGAATAAGTGAGCATGATGAAACTCATTGCTTACTGCACTTCTTTAACGATTCAGAATAGGCCTGCGGAAAAATGCAGCAACTAGTAATTCCAAGATGAAGAATCCCATGCTAATCCAGATAAGCAATGTCCACTTTTTCTAGTATGGCACCTTGAAGCAAAAGACCAACAATCAACAACTTCAATGATCGAATAACAGCTTTTCTTGTGACAGCCCCTTCCTCTGATACCCACTATAAACCATCTTTCTTTCTTTTTCTTTTTTTTTTTTTTTTTTTTTTTTTTTTTTTTTTTTTTTGCAATGCTCGATTCAACAGTCACAAAAAGTTTAAATGAAAGTAGGAAAATTGGTAGCATATTTATAGCAAGCGTTAATGAAACTCCAACAATAAATAAGAAGAATGGCATGACAAAATCAGCAAGCGTGACACCATTCCAAGAATCACTAGCCATCTAAAAATATGAAGCAAATTTGCCAGATCTTAATTGTTTGTTTTGCAGCAAGAAAGAAGAAACAACCAATTTAAAGCTATATAACATATATATTTCCTAATTGAATATTTTTGTACGTTTGAGTTGTGAGTGAATGTATATATTTATGTGTATATTTGGCTGAGTTTTTGTGTGTCGATTTTCTTGCATGTTGCATTTTATTCTATGCTTGTTCCTTGCGTTTTAGCATAATGTTCTTGCCCTCTTGGGTTTATCTCGCAAACAATATTAAGCATATTACAAACTGAGGTAAATATTTTACAGAAAATTACCTATACTTCCAAGCTATAACTATCTATGTAAGTGCTGCAACGATTATTGAAGTACCTATTCATTTTTAAAGCATGTAACTGTTGTGGCTGAATTAAAATTGCACACTTTCGGGCCTGCTTTTTATTTGGCCTTTCAGCAAATTAGAATAAATGAACACACGCTAGTATAAAAATAAGCTAGATTTGAAAACCAAAATAGCCTAAATTAAGGGAACATAAGTTTTAAGCTCCTGCTCGCTTTGCACCATATTCAAAACATATTGATGTAACAAATTACTTTGATGTCAGCTAAACTACCATGAGAAAAAGAAACTTCCACTTAGAAATATAAATATAATTGGCAGCAACTGCATTTTTTTGGAATTCCACCTAGTGCTTTACGATTATAATTAAAGTGCTCAAGCAGATCAAAAATATTACCTGTCTGCTCCCGGAAGAATGCCAAGAGAAGGAGTGAGGATAACACCTAACAAGTGGAAGAAACTTGTGCCTTAAGATTAACAAGCTACGCCAAAAACAAATGTTATCAACAGGATTTTCCATTGTTTCAAAAGCGGGTTCAACACAAGCAAAGCAATAACCACCGTCGTTCCACATTTATTATCCTACAAAATTATGAATAAATCGAATAGAAAGAAATATTTTCATGTGTATCCATATCTTACACAGGAAATAGCCTAGAAACAACCACGCAAAGTGAAAGTAATGAATCTTACCTACTCCTTTTTAGTCATATAAGTTTCGGATACTAGAAAGGTCCATTAATATGGGCAAAGAGGAAGTAAAAAATCTTATCCACTCCTATTTAGTCAAATAAGTTTAGGAATTTGGTAAGATGCATTAATATGCATCACAACACGTCAAAATCATCTCAAACAATGATATCTTTCATCCATATTACTATTAATGATGATTATTTTATATTCTTATTCTTATTGGATTTGACATAGAAGCAAACAAACCAACAACAAGGCCTGTATGTGATGGCCCATAAATCCGTATTATCTGAGCTGACTAAAACATCACACGTCCAACCCAAATAATACAGAAATATCGGACATTATGGATTAAAGAAGAATAAGATAGAAGAAGAACAGAAATAACAAAAACAGAATCTCACAGCGGAACGAATAAATATAATATATAACATAACTTTGAAATACAAAATTTTGTATCATATACACATACCATTATCAGAGATCAACATATACACAACACAACGGAAATAATTCTAAATAACTAACGGTGAAGCCTTCTACTTCCAGCTCCTCCAAGTGTATCTATAAAATCCTGAAACACTCGACTGCCCGTACAAATTTAGGCACCCAAGAGTTTAGGAAAAAATAAAATCTGGGTCAGTTATGGAACTGGTGTGAGTAAACTCCAACCAATTTGTTTAACTTTGAAAAATCCTTTGAAAGAAAAGGTAATAGTAAGACCAACCCACACATAAACACGGACGGTTTTTGCCTTACTATAACCAAACCATTTTTGGTATCAAAATCCAGTGATATTATAATAATGTCTATTCAAATAAATAACCAAATAGCAGAACGCTTGCATCTCACGCTCCACATACATTATAAAATCAAAAATCGTAGGGCGCTTATTAGAGAATGGATTCCAACTATGACAATGTATGGGACCACCCCCCGATCAGTGTACTCTAGAGGGGATACACTGGGGTTCATCAAGAACATCTTGCAACCCGGCCCACACATAACCGACCACTTATTTAGCTTGATTGTATCGAATATATTGTCACCTATGGTTGTTAGCCGTCCAACCGTAATCCGTAAGATACAGAATCGAAAGAAGAATAAATAATGAATTTTCTATAGATTGGTGGAAAATATACCTTGTATGGGAATGACCCACTTAGCCATGCTTCATATCCGATTTTTGTCATTTCTTGGTTGTGAGGCTTGAGGCTTCGTTGATCTTTTTAGAACATCTGGTCACCATTCACTTTGAATGCCACATCGTCAAACCCGTCAAATCAGTAGTTGATCTTCCCAAAATATTACGGGCATAAAAAGTCAAGAGAAACGAATTTTTCCGCCACCAGACGTATTACCTCGGAAAGATCGTCTTATGTGATCTGTTAGGAATACTCTGTCAGATATTCGTCTATACAAGTTGTCCTGTGTCTAGACAAATAAAACAGCTCTTGCTATTTACGCTATCTTCAATTTTTCTTCAAATAATCTAATTCGCAATGTCTATGCCTATACAGAGTGGTTTTCGGATATTAAATCCAACCGTTCTCTCCGTATTGACAACGAAGGTCAAAATTTTTTTAATAGCCGGTGATTTAACTATCAAAGGAAAATAAAATATCCATCCAAACAGTCAAACAATCACTGGCCCATTTTATTCATTAGCTATTTTCCAAATCCCTTATCAAATTCTATGTATATATCTACATATTGATTTCTACTTTCAAAATTTCTTAAAAATATTCTAACTCCTTAAATTTTCAGAAAATTTCGCTAGCACCTCCCATGTACCGGTCAATCATTCAAACCCCAACCAGCCTCTCTAGGCCCTTTCCATTCGAAAAGAAAATAAAAAAGCCAAGCGGCTTGCCGATTCGGCGCATAAAACCTCATATGAAATTGAAATATGTACCTTTTTGTCGGGCACTAATAATATTCTTCGTTCTCTTCATTTTCTCCATCCCATACCTGTTTAACATGTATACATCCAATTCCAAGTCATTTTAGTCAATCCAATCCTTTTTATTTAATCACATTCCATTTTGCTAATTAGTTTCCTAATTAGTTCATTTGTTTGATTCACTTTATTTTGAATCCATCGTCTTAACCCACACCTCACTTGCTTATAAACAGGCCAAATCCAAATCTTAATTCGAGTTCCGTATTCAAGTCCGGATTTTAACTCACAAGTTCCATTTAGTTATCAAAGGCTAAAATTGATCCAAAAACTTTATCTACTAATTTCCTTTGAAATTAGTTAACGTCATTCGATAAATAGAAATCTGATTTTTGATCTAAAAATCAACTCATTTACTCGACCCAAGTTCGTATTTAATTTATAGCTCAAACCTAGATTTTACTAATGGAAATTCGGAATTTTATTCACTAACAATCATTTTATTTAATTAAACAAACCATTACGGTTTTAACACGATTGTGGTGCTGTTTTTATGAAAATTTGATTTTGACATAACTCAAAATCTATAAGGCAAAATTTAGATTTTTCTCTTCCATTAGTAAACTATTGATCAATAGGTCCCGACATTTCTGGTTTCATCGAACTCCGACTTATAATGAGTTTTGTATACTCAATTGAAGTTCGAATCATCAATTTACGAACTACCGCACTACGGTGAGTCTGTTTAAATTAAATTAAATATAACATTTAAAACCTCGTTATTTAAATAAATTTCAACTTCAATCTTCCATATTTTAATATAAATGAAACCAGTTTCCCGAATATAACTTAAACATCTCGATTATTCAAAAGCGTTGATTATTTCGTCCAAAATTTCATAACTTGGTTATAAATCATTCGCAGCTCCATTTCTATATCAAATTTCAAACTTCCTTGGACAGAAATTATTTTATAAATGTTCGATATAATCGAATTAAAATATTGATTTCCTTTTGTGGAAAATCCATAAATTCAACATACTTCACCATCACAAACTAATATCCATCTCTTGATAATAGTGAAGTCGTTCAAGTTGGGGTATTTTAATTACCTCTCAGACCTTGATCGACGATGTTCTTATCTTGAGACAGATAATAGTTTGTAATACAAAAAATTTCATCACTTATCATAAAAATTCCCCTTTCGATCTCATTTAAAAATATGATTTTTAAATACCACTTCTTATATTTGGAAAAACATATTTCCTGTTTATCCAATGAAAATTACTTCAATATATTTATAAACATTGTTTACAAATCACTTTCCTTATTTTATATTTAACAAGCTTCCAATTAAACTTGATTCCTTATTTGAATAATTTATTATTATAACTTATATATATATATATCGAATATATTCTCATATTTAAATATTGAAGTATCAGCTTCTTGGATTATAGTTCTAAAATATAATTTCAACTAAATATAATCACAATTTCCTTTCTGAAACAATTTGCATTCGTGAATTCAACATGGTCGCATTCTAAAATAAATGTGATGGATTTATCTCAACTTAATTTATATTCCGAACATCGGAATAATTTTTATCGTTTTCTTCAAGAAACGATTCCAAATTCACTTTTCAAATTCATACTTAAATTAAAAATTAAAAATTCAAATTATCCAACAATAGTTATAAATATCGTTTAGAAATTCCACTTCTTGTTTTAAATATTTAAACAAGCTCCGATATCAAATTCCACTTGAAAATCTAATTTCCACTTCAAAAAATGAATATTTCCCTTTTTAAATTCAACAATCTCTTCTTGATATTTTTAAATATAAATATCTAGGGCCAGTGATATTCTAATATCCAAACACACAAATCATCCATTCAATTTAAAACATCACACACATATATAAATATGTAAACAACAGTAAATAAATTTGAGGAATCCAGTTGGATTCCTCCAACCTGTTTTCTCTGCATCCACAGATGTTAGTCAACAGTGTTAATAATACCGATCCCACTTCAAGACAGGATATCGCGATATGAAGGTCATCCACTATATATATTGTAGGGCGCATAGGCAAATCATCCGCTAATGTTGCTGCGGGCATCCGCTAATGGTACTGTAAGAAATCTCAATCACCAATATATTATAATAGCCACAATCACTAAGCCTAATAATTAACATATGTGTATATATATAATCATAATAATTCATGCATGCATCCAAACAATCAACATTTATTTTAGATAAAACGTTGAGTGAGATTTACTCACCTCGATATTTTTTTTTTGTGATCCATTCTGATTGTAAATTCAATTTGAATAATGTCTGATTTGAATAAAAATCCAGTCGACTCGAAAATAGATTCAAGGCAACTCCGACTTAAGGATTCCACAGCTACGAGTCCAACGTAATGAATTTTGTTTGATTTTGACATTATATGAGATATATACGAGGGTTATAACTTTGCATATGTGTTAAATAACCAAAACTTCTTTAATACCTTAAATAAATAATTAACCTTAATTACTATTTTAAACCTTTCTCTTCCATTGATAAATTCAAACCCCTCTTGTTGTAGCTATTAGTCATTGTTGTGATTCCTCTAACCTATCTCACGCCACACCCCATGAAAACCAAAACCAAAAGCTACTACAAACTGCTACCTCACCCCTGTAATATTTCATCTCATCACTACATTTCGTACCCTCATCACTGTTTGCTACTGTTTCATTCATCCAACTCCATGCATCTAAGATCGATACCCCCCTTCTGTCCTCAGCTTCTATGCAACTACAAGAGGAACTTTTTTTTTAAATAGCGCCGAACCCTTCAAGAATTTAATCACGCACGCTAGACTCTACCAAAAAATCCAAACTTGGCCTTGGATTGAAACTCGTTTCCCTCTTTCTTCTCAGACCTGGAGCCTCTCTCGCTTTCATTGCCCCATCTACATCATGTGGCACAAGAGTTCCTTCTATGTCACGAAATCAACCACCCACTTCACTATTCTACCCCAGTTCGAATTCCTTGACAACATCGACTTCGCCCTTGCAAACCCCAGAAAAACCGAACCCTAATTCCCATCGCATCCCCTTACACCATCGATTTACACGCCTTCGATACCCATAACAAATCATTGCACGCCCTTCGATACTGCTCCAAAATCCATCGCGATTTGTTCCCTCCCTTCATTTCAGAAGTTGAACCTCAAACAGTACGCTGGTGCAAAGAAATCGATTTGCTAGGATTGAATTTGAAAAGTCAGAAACGATCGCAGAAAATATTGGAGGCTCTGAGCTTTCGAATAATTAACATTTGATTTTGATTTTAGGTTGAATGGAAATAAAAGGTCGCGGCCATTTTCCCCTTTATTCCTGAAGCTGTCGGTTTTGATTTCTTGAGTGAAAAAAGAGATAAGAGAGGGCTCGTGGATTTGAGAATACTGAAATGAAAGAAAGAAAAATGGCTGAATGTATACATGGATTTCATATTTCAAAAATGGAAATTAACGAAGTGCGATGGCTTAATTTATAGACCAACAGCAGATAGAATCGTACCACACCATTAATCTGTGTTTCTTTGATATCGAGCGAAGGAGACAGAAAATTTAGCTCGAGAAAACTTAGGCCTGCGGCCTTTAATTGGATTTAATATAAAATATACCAAAATATCTCGTGCTCTATGCTTGCCATCCTGAACCGCTAATTTAACGCAACGACGTTACCAGATTATAACACTATTCTGGACTAAATGGAATGGGTTCTAAAATTTTATTTGACTGTCTGTAGGAGATATTAATTTAAGTTAACGGTTTAAATTCAACTTAGAATATAATTCGATTTCAAACAATTAAATTCATCGATAATAAATTAATATTACTATTCCAATTCAATATATAATTTATATTAATCAACTGAATTATTTCGATTCTGTTTTACCTCAGCATTAAATTATTTGTCATTCTTATATTATGGCAATTCAATATATTCGATATTACACTGTATATTGATTATTAAATCGATAAATTCAAATTAAATAATTCATTTATTATTCCAAATCAATATTTAAAATAAATTTAAATATTTATTATAAAATAACTAAAAATCTAGGACGTTACACTGAAGAAGTCCCGGGGCTAACTTAATAACAAAAAAATTACCTGAATGAACACATCGAATAATCGCTTCCCAGCACCTAAGTATGATTTATTATCGATAAGTGTCTTTTCTGCAAAGTGGAGACTAACGTTATAGAATCCCTTTTGTAAACACAAGCCATAATATCTAAGAGAAACTGAACAAAGGTGTGCTTTTGTGTACAAATCTGGATTGGACATTTATATCACTGTAGTATTTGCAGCAATGTAATTAGCCTCACTATTATTAGTAAATAAGGCTACACTACTCACCACCCATTGTGACTAATAAATTGAAATCTTGATGCTCCTTAAGGAGCAGTATCATCTTAATATTCATTTCCATTAATGGTCACTTTGCTACCACTGCAATTTATGAACAATTTGTAATCTGTTGAAGTGGTAATGTTAAGATAATTTTGTGGCTAAAGATGCTAAAAACTATTGTTTGAAAAAACATTAAAGATGCCCAAAATCATAAAATATGACCATAACTCCTAATCACTGAACTCCCAACTACCGTTTTCAACAACCCATTCTCTCTTTCCTCCACATACAAATCATCAGTCCCCTATACAACATGAACTGAAACGAAAGCAAACCCAACAACATGTCGCCAGTACATTCCACCCAATACTGGTAAACATCACCAAATTCAGAACCGTAAAAATCGCAAGAAATCCCAAAATAAACCGGTCGTCAATCTCTCTTCCCATAAAAACTAAAGGATAATTCCTAGAGAAATAAAGGAAGTACCATAGCACAAAAATCGAGAGGAAGACGATCATGGACATGAGATGATAGATCAACGAGAAGAAAAATGATGACGAGGACAATGAGCATGTAGTTGATGTGGAAATGGTATAGATTCATGCGGAGACGGATTGAGGATTCACTGTAGTTGTAAGGAGGGAGAAGGCAGTTGGATCAAAGAGATCGCGCCAGGGACAGAGTGGGATCGATGTATTGATAGTGTTAGAGTGAATAGATGCGATGGGGTGATGGGAATCGAAGCTGACGCAAATTTAGGTTTAAATTTTGGTCACACGGGGAAAGTGAAGAGAAGATGTTAGAGAAGCAAAAGACCATATATGCTAATACCATGCTAATCGTATATGCAACTGCTTCTGTTTCTTCCATATATACTGGCATTCTTACAATGAGATCCTGAGACTAGAGAATAGCCAAATAATATGTAGCCGCTCTTGATGAAAATTATAATGTAATGAATAAGCGAGCTTTTGACATGTATCATGCATAGACAACCGTTAGTATTATTGGTTTTTCTACAATATGTTGCATGATCACGATTCTAGTTGTTGATGATATAACCAAGAATGCTACGAGAATAGAAAATATGAATAAGGAGCATAGAATTCTGTGGAAGGTACTTCTTGCTATATTTTTTGAGTTCTAGTACCTTCTATGTAGTTTATGACTGATTTTATACAATAGGATACATGAAATCCGTATAGTCCCTTTTGATACAACATCTCTTAAATATCGCAAGTTCACAAAAATCTGATTCAAGATCCATATAGAGCATGTGATAGAGATGATAACAAGTTTATGTGAACAATAAATAAAGGAGTGTTTTTTATTTTCAGCCTCGATCAAAAACAGAGAGCATGTTTTCATTTAAATATACAGTGTATCTTATACAAAGTCAAATTATGCAGGATATACACATGCAAATATCAACAAAGGAATAGGTAATAAATGTTTTACCTCAACATGTGGATTTGGATACTCAACAAAGGCTCGCTTTCTTTTATCCAACTCCTCGCCTTCAATTATATCACAATTGAAATGTAGTGGGTGGTTGTTATTTTTTAATTTACTGAAGAGAACTCATCAATAAAAAGAAATAAATCAAACCCTTACAGTAACTAAGCTATAACAAGAAAAAAAATTAGCATTTACCAAGAACATGAAATAATTACATATCTGACTCTGCACAAATTTTTCATATGTTACACTATTTAGTATGGTGACATGTCTACTGGAAACATATGAACATATAGAAAAAGTAAATATCGAATATCTTTTGAACATTTAGTAGATACATATGGTCTGGATATGATCAACTGTGTATGAAATTAAGACAAAGGTAAAACAAGATAGGATCATATGCAGTAAAGCATTTTTATTTCAAATAAAGCTTACTGATTATAAAGAATACTGTCACAATCCATCAAGTTTAAAAAACAATACGGCTTCTATATACCGATGTCACAACTTTCAATATGCTAAATGAGTATCAACTTGTATATTTATTAAAATAAATTTGCAGGTATTTTACAAGGATTTTTTTTTCAAAAGTATACTTTTAGAATCCAAATAGATTGATTGGTAATAAACAATTTCATGCTTCTATTTGATGAGCTTGATACCAGTTTATTAGCTTTCAACACTTTGATGCTTATCATTAGAGAATAACTACTTGTAATTAATAAGTTAAGATTATATCGAACTGAATAAATGTCCAACATACCTTCAAAAGACATGTGGTGGTTGACTCACAAAACCGTAAGACAAACCACCTTGGAGTATATCAATATGTTCGATCATACCTTTCAAACTTGATGGAAGAGCCTGTAACCAAGAAGACATGTTATAATTTTAAATAATCATGAAATACAACCAAACAGTAATGAAAATAAGAAATCTACCTTTTGCAACATGTCAAGGCCATCAACATGTTTCCTAAAATTAGAACTAGAAAAAGTCGATGCAAATCCTCTCCAAAATGTTTAACGAAATCGCACTGCAAAATATACCAGCATTTTAAGATGTTAATCAAAGGGACAATAACTAACTATACATAACATTAAATACGACAATGTATTTCACTATTATTAATCATATATTACACTATATAGTATGCTAGTATATTCTACCACTAAGTCACAAAACCTCGAGGGATTCAAGCAACATCTAATTATCTTTCGACTAAAATTCAGACATTCTGTCCTTAACTTATACACTTGAGATAAGCTACTTATGTAGCATAGGCAGCGTGTTAAATTTTAATTGAAAAATTGAGTCAATAACAATTAAGGAACTAATCCATGGATAACTTCATCTGCCACCAAGTGCAACATCCAAACTGCAACTATCATGCTACCTTTGTCACTGACAAAATCCATTACAAATTACTTCACCACTTCCAAATTACACCTCCACCATTATCACTACTATTCAACTCTAGTCTAGTCTACAACTGAAAGCAGCCAAACCAAACTCACAACAACAACAAACACAAATTACAACCCTCGATCATCATCATCTTCAACCACCATCCTCCATTGCAAAATCCAAACTCAAACCAGCAACCACCTCCATTCCTGAACACCAACTGGCGATGACAAAACTACCTCACTTCTTCTACCTCTCTTGCATACAATCACACACTTCTGCCTACAACAACATAACCACCTTCTCTATCCAATACAACCATCATCATCTACCTTCAAACTACTGCTACACAGACCAACTTCACCCACCAAATTCCTGCTCCACTCTCCCATCCACTAAACTGCTCATCCTCCATTAGGCTGCAACCCTTCTTAAACTTCCCCTATCAATCATCTTCCACCCTATTTCACCATCCCTAAAACTTCATTGACAAAATTACAACAACAGCCCACTTAAACCAAAGCTCCTTTGCCAAATTCTACAATCATAAAAATCATTCACAAAGTACCAAATTGCTCCCGTCAACCCTAGTACAGAAACAGCCAAAACAATCAAGTGAAAAATATGTGAAGTGAGGAATATTGTGCATTTCGAATGATGTAATCCAATTGAGGAACATCATGTTAAATTTCAAGGGATCAAGTCGAATCAATAGTCCGATTGATGTTGTTTTGAAAACGAATCTCTAAACCCTACTCATCAAAGCAAAAATACCTAGGTTGGCTAGGTCAATAACGGAAAGACCACCTGTAGATAAGGGAAAGGAAACTTTGTCATTAAGGATGAAGCTGAAATTGATCAAAATATAAATTTAGTCCTCATCGTTTTCTATCTATTTGGAATAGGGAAGTAGAGTGGACGAGAGAAGCAAATGATGGGAACGCTTGCTTCTATGGCCCAGGAGTTTGAGAACGGATCGAAAGGGACTGTTATTAGTTATTACCATGGAGTTGGATAACATTTAATTTTAGCATAATAATTAAAAGTAGTAAATTAAGAAACGATTTAAGTAAAGTGAAACGGGACAAGACCGCTGCTAGTCCAGAAACACGACTTGTACGTTTCAAATTAAAAATACTGTGTTTCAAATTCCTCTATTTGTTGTAGTGTGTCTGGAATTCTCCGGCACTATGGAATGAAGCTCAACCGTTTGAAATACTTTTTCGGGGTTGCATCAGGGAACTGAAATTAACCCCGAACAAATCGAAGAAATTAAGGGTATTTACGAGCCTCGGAAGATTAAAGATGTGCAGAGCCTAGCAGGAAAGATTGCGGCTTTGGGCAAATTAATTACTAGGGCTACGGACCAATGCATTCCCTTCTTTGACTTAATAAAGCGAGGGAAGCGCAACTTCGCTTGGATTCTAACTGTGTCGAAGCTTTTCATAACCTACTTGATCATTTGGAGAGGCCTCATGTATTGTCTAAGCCAGTCAACCATGAGGACTTGTCCATGTACTTGGTTGTGTCCCTACATGCTATCAGCTCAGCACTTGGGGGTTCAACGACTGGTACATTATGTGAGCATGAAGTTGACATGGGAAGAAGTAATTACCCAAAGATCTAGAAACTCGCTTATAGTTTTATGATCGCCTCAAGAAAGCTTCACCAACAATTTCATGCTTACCCCATCATAGTGTACATCGACCAAATTCTATGACTGGTTCTTCAGCGACCTGAGGCGTTTGGCAGGTTAGTCAAATGGAACATCGTGCTGAGCCAATTCGATCTTGCCTTCCTTCCATGGAAATCTATCCATAGACAAGCATTGGCAGATTTTATAGCCGAGTTTACAGCTCCCAAGGATGACATTCCAGAGGACGCTACCAATCTTTCTAATGCCAAACCAAGACTAGACACGTGGAAGTTATACACAGACAGGGCTCGTAATGATCGATGTTCTAGCGCCAGAGTTTTCAAATTAATGACTGGTTCTTCAGCGACCTGAGGCGTTTGGCAGGTTAGTCAAATGGAACATCGTGCTGAGCCAATTTGATCTTGCCTTCCTTCCATGGAAATCTATCCACAGACAAGCATTGGCAAATTTTATAGCCGAGTTTACAACTCCCAAGGATGACATTCCAGAGGACGCTACCAATCTTTCTAATGCCAAACCAAGACTAGACACATGGAAGTTATACACAGACAGGGCCCGTAATGATCAATGTTCTAGCGCCAGAGTTTTCAAAATAACCCATCAGGGACAATCGATTTATTGCGCCTGAAGTTGAACTTTTCCGCTACCAACAATTATTGCAAGTATGAAGCCCTGATTGCCGGGCTGAAACTTGTGAAGGAGTTTGCATTGGACATTTTTTGTGACTCACAACTTATTGTATTTCAGGTTCAGATTAGCAAACTAAGGGAGGCGGCTGGCGGCCTACCTTGAACGAGTGGAAGAGTTGTTGGACGGTTTTGACAATCATATCATCTCCCATATTCCAAGGGAAGAAAATTTGAAGGCTGACAGATTAGCTAAATTGGCTAGCTTCATTGTAACAACCCGGAATTTGGGAACCAATTTAAATTTTTTATTTTAGAACTTTTAATGAATTTTGAATATTTAAAATGATTTATTTTAAATAATAACGATTAATAATTTATTTAAATCGAAGTTAGAACGAATTTTTTTAATTTAATTATAAAAGGAGTTAGAAAAAGCGCGACAGTTTGAAAATTTGAATTCGAACTTTGACTGAATGTGCAGGATTCAAAATAAATCGGATTTTGTTGAATCCAGAAATATTTAAATCTATTTAAAAATATCTTTCCAACGAATCTGAAAAATTGAAATTTCATAGCGGAAATCAAAAGTTATGGTCAGTTGAATATTTAGAATGGTCGATGTGGAATATATATATATATATATATATATATATATATTACAGGAAACTACTTACAAGGACAAACTGTAATAACCCGGAAATTCTGGGCCAGTTTAAAATTTTTATTTTGGCAATTTTAGTGAATTTTGAATATTTAAAATAGATTATTTTAAATAATATCGACAAGAAAATTATTTTGAATATAATTATAGCGTATATATTATATACGCCATCGTTAGAATATAAATAATTATATATAAGTATAAATAAAATTGAAAATGGCGCGGTAGTTCGATAATTCGATTTCAAACTTCAATTGAATGTACCGGGTGCAAAACAATCCGGATTTTAGTGAAACCAAAAATAATAGGATCTAATTGATAATATCTTTCCAACGAATCCGAAAAATCGAGATTTCATAGCGGGAATCAAAAGATATGTCCAGTTGAAAATTCTGAATAGTCGCTATGGAATTCAGGCCCTTAAAAATGGGAATTTTGCAAACGACCTCGGATTTCGATGAAACCACTTTTGTCGGGTCCGTGATGTAAAGTTATTGCTAGATTCCAAATTTCATAATTTTTCGAATCAATATGTGAGCGTGGCAAAGGAAAACGCGTTTGACCAGTTTCAGTTGATTTTAATCGACTGGAAAATGGCCATTTTTCAAACGGTCTCAGAATTCGACGAAACTAGTTTTGTTAGGACCGTATCGTCAATACGAAGCTAGAAAATATTTTTCTGGAATTTTTAAAGTTCGTATGCGACCCCGGTAATTTGAAATGTACGTTTAAAATTCAATATAGTGATTTAAATGTAAATTCAACGGAAACTAATCGAAACGATCAAATAAGCTTGCGATACATATCCCATTGTGTTCGGAATGGGGGTAAAACGCTAGGGACGGCAGGCGGTGGGCCTCGTTTTGTGGTCGAAAATAAAAGTTGCTTTATGTGGAAAATTAAATATAAAAAAAACCCTTTCCCTTCCCCTTAACCAGGCCCCCCCCCCCCCCCGATATTTTCAATTTAGTTTTAAATAAAAAAAAAGGGAGGCAGTGAATCGCAGAACCCCGTTCACCATCGTCGATCGCGGCCCTCAACGGCGGCGCCACCACCTCCCCCTCCGCCCTCGTTGCTCCCTCCTCCTCCAATCGGTGCTCCAAGGAACCCTAGCCCCCTTAAAAACCCGCCGCACCCCCCTTTTTAGCCACTGCAGGCTCCAGCGACGAGACCCCACCACAACGCCGACCTGAGAGGCACCCCCATGCCTCAGACCCCCTGCTGCGCCCCCCCACCCCTGACGTGAAGACCGAGGCCAGCGCCTCCTCAAAAGCCCCAACCTCCGATGAACGGCCACCGCAAACCCCTTCTCTCAGCAAACCCCTTCTCTCAGCAAACCCCCAGCGAAAGGTGATTTTAAATTTTCCTTTTTTAAATTCAGTTTTAATATAGTTAAAGTTTGAATTTTTATATAGTTAAAGTTTGAATTTTTATATAGTTAAAGTTTGAATTTTTATATAGTTAAAGTTTGAATTTTTATATAGCTAAAAGATTTGGATTTTGTTAGGAAGAAATTCGATTTTTAAATAGAAAAAAGACGATATTTTTAAATAGAAAAGAGACGATATTTTTAAATATGAAAAGACGATATTTTTAAATATGAAAAGACGATATTTTTAGATATGAAAAGACGATATTTTGAGATGAGTAGTGAAGTAAAAATATGATTTTTACTTCGGGGAAAATATAATTTTTATATTATAGAAAGGCAAATCTATATTTTTAAAAAAGGTGAAATTTATATTTGAAAAGGCGAAATCTTTTTATATAGCAGCGATGTAAAAATGGAATTTTATCCATATAGCAAAGTAAAAATATGATTTTTATATTTTTAAAGTATTAAAAATATGATCTTTACTATGTAGAAGATGAAAAAAATTAATTTTTACATGATAGGCGTATTAAAGGCGAAATCTTTATATGAAGAATAGCGTGATAAAAATATAGTCTTTACTATATAGCGATTATAAAAATATGATTTTTATATTTTTAAAGTAGTAAAAATATAATCTTTTATACTATAGAAAGACAAAAATATGATCTTTGCATAGTAGGAACTATAAAAATATAATCTTTATGAGATATAGATGTAAAAATATGATAAGGCGATATTTTTTTTAAATATGATAAGGCGATATTTTTTTTAAATATGATAAGGCGATATTTTTAAATGTGAAAAGGCGAAATTTTTAGATGTAAAAATGCGAAATCTATATTTTTGAGATGGAATTTTATCTATATGATAACGTAATAAAAATTTGATTTTTATATATTGAATAACATAGTAAAACTTTGATTTTTATATATTGAATAACGTAGTAAAAATTTGATTTTTAAATGTATGAAGCAACTATAAAAATATGAGTTTTAAATTGAAAGTGAACAAATAAAAATGTGATTTTTTATTTTAAAGACATCAGCAAATAAAAATGTGATTTTTATATATGTAGTGACTACGAGCACCGAAAGTGACAAAAGGCGAGAACGACAAGATTTCCTGCATTGGAAGAGTCAAGATGATTGGATAGCTATCTGTGAGAATTTCTCACCTTTCAATTTCTTTTTCTAGTTATATATATACTAGGATGCAGACGGTGCTTAGTAGCACCCGACACAATTGTCCACAGACCATGGATTTGTTTGTTTGATTGCAAAAATTAGTTAGATGATTTGATTTGAACTTGGTTGTTTGGTGATTTTGATTGATGTGTGAATGGCGTGGGCCTTCACTAGACCAGGGATAAGGCTAGGCCTCGTCCCGTTTCTAGTATCGTGCCGTTATGCCGCCGAAATTTTCTAAAATAAGTTAGAAGATAAAAATATCATTTTATTTAAAGAATGAACTGAATAGAAATTCATAGGTTGAAATAAAATGTTTTATCGTTAAAAATGTAATTTTTAACGTGAATATGAATATAGTGAATGTGAATAAATAAATATTCATTTACAAACCGGACGGTTTGTTTATGTACACATATTTGAAGGACATTGATTGGGTCGATAAATTTTACACATCGCCCAACTGCACAACTAAAATCTGTGTTTGATTGCTTGAAACCCCACACGGGTGTTGGGATGAAATTTGAAGTTCACTCATTCTGATTGATTAAATATGTCGATCGATTGATTGACAGGCTGTTATAAGCGTTAGATATCTATATTTGATGCTTATACAGTGTAGTGCACTTTGGTTGATGGTTGATTATTTTTCAATGCTATTATATACGTGTGATGTATGAAAATCCATATAATTAAAATTATATGGTGATTGATTGGGCCTCATTCCAATTTAGAAGATAAAGAATATTATAAAATAAAGGTTCATGTGTTGACTGTACTCATCCGTTGAGATTGGTCATGTGTTGAACGAAATATTTTAATAATAAAATTTACTTCTTTATCATTATAAAGTAAAGGTTCATGTGTTGACTGTACTCATCCGTTGAGATTAGTCATGTGTTGAACGAAATATTTTAAAAATAAAATCTACATCTTTATCATATATAAAATTAGAAACTGACTGGAAAATAGATAAGATGAGTGGTCTCCTGGATATTAATCTGATGTTGGTTTCGGCCTTCGGGGTTAATATTCAGGGAATCGTTCTCTTACTAATTTACGGTTGGAGTCTGATTTAATATCAAACGATATATACCTTAATTTTCATAAAATATATTAAATAACAAAATAGTCACATGTGGACGGTACTCATTCGTTGAGATTAGTCGTGTGTTGACAAAGAGATAGAGTCGTATATTGAAATAGAAATATTTTGAAATAGAAATATTTGAGATAGAAATATTCGAAATAGAATATTTGAAAATAGAAATATATGAAGCCGTGTTGATTAGATTGATGCCATTTAGACGTGAACGATATTTATATCGATTTTACTCATTTTAAAATGATATTGAAAAGTGATTTCGAAATTGAATATTTTGAAATGAAATTTGAATCAAATTGAATAGAGAATGAATTCGAATTGAATATATAAGGAATTGAATTCGAATCGAATAGAAAACCAATTTGAATGGAATCGAATAGAAAACCAATTTGAATTCGAATCGAATAGAAAATCAATTTGAATGGAATCGAATAGAAAATCAATTTGAATGGAATCGAATAGAAAACCAATTTGAATTCGAATTGAATAGAAAACCAATTTGAATTGAATTGAATAGAAAATCAATTTGAATGGAATCGAATAGAAAACCAATTTGAATTGAATCGAATAGAAAATCAATTTGAATGGAATCGAATAGAAAACCAATTTGAATTGAATCGAATAGAAAACGACTTTGAAATTGGATTGGATTGAAAATGAATTCAAATTGAATTGAATGCGAATTGAAATGAATTCAAATTGAATTGAAATTTGAATTGAATAGAAATGAATTTTAAAACGAATTTATAAGAAGAAAATTAATTTTGATTTGAATTGAAATAGCAGTTGAAATTGTTTTTGAAACAAATTTAAAAACTATTTATAAAATTCGTTTTAAATAGAAATCGATGAAATATATATTATATATATTATATATATAATATAATGGCCTGATTAGAACGCGCCGCGCCGCGGAAGTTCGTAAATTTCGACCATTTATTTCAAACAGACATTACGGGAGATCCGACCGTCGGATTCTCCTGAAACCGGAACCGTTGGGTTCGTATCGAAAAGAGCTTTCTAACGAATATTAGAAATTTGAAATCTAACTGTTGGATTTGGAGATACGTCCAAATCAAATTTGAAAAAGGTCGCTGTAAGTGCAGTTCGATGGCCATTGTTGGAAATCGACTGTACGGGCCTTGATAAAATTATTAAAAATATCAACAATTTGTGTAAAATCACAAGAAATGATTTGGGAAAAAATTAGGGTGAAAAACTCCATATTTGAAAAGATAAAAATAGATTTCTATCGAAATGAACTATATTGAACTAAATTTAAAACCCGATTTGTTTTTAAATAAATAAATTAGATTTAAAAAGGGGTTTTAAATAATCGGGATTTCTAATATATTTGATTGGATTTGAAATGGGTTTATCGTGAACGGTGTTTTAAATAACACTAGTTCTTTAACCCGATAATGAATAGAATGTGATTTGGGTTTATCGTGAACTGTGTTTTAAATAACACCTAGTTCTTTAACCCAGTAAAAGGAGTTTTAACGAATCTCCAATTAGATTGAAATGTAAATCTATAATCTAAATTATCAAATTTAGAAATGAGCGAAAATGGAGTATCGCCAGTTTTGCTCCAAAGCGATAGTTAAATCTTTAATTAGATTTGAACGTGAAATGGTAATTAATTTTACCGATAACACCATGGTGTTAGATATGGAGTATCACCAGTTTTGCTTCATGGGATGAATAGGTTGGGATTGGGAAATAAAATAAATAATTACTTCGGTGTGGTTCGCTAATCTCGACTAGTTCAGAAAACCATAATTTGGTTTGAAATGTCATCCAAAGGAAGATTAAAGGATAAATTTTAAAGAAATTATCTTGGATAAAATTAATGGGAACCTCTCCCTAAAAATGTGATTTTGTGAATAAAAGAATATTCTGAATTGGAATGAGGCGTATGTTGAGTTTGTGTAACATTTGTTTTTAATATACGCGGGTTGTTCGGAAAGGCCGGGTTTACACCCATTCTGAATAACCGATTCGACGATATGTCGAAGATGAAGACGGTGGTTGAAGACCGGAAGTCTTCACATCGTTTGGATAATTACTGACGATCCTGATTGGGCAGTACACCCAAGAGGATGGAAATAGTTGGTGGTCGTCCAGACGTACCTGGAGATGGATGGATATGCGAGGAAAGTGCCTCCGGTTTCGTTCAGACCCAGAACGAACTTGTAAATGGATTGTGTGTCTGACACTGGATTTTATTCTGTGTTGATTGATTTCTATTAAATATACATCTGTTTGGCGGGGGAGAATTTATTCTTTTGCTTAACGCCCTTCTCTGAGACGTACGAGCTCAGAGGTTGTATATCGATGGACATCAGTCGCATGGCATGAATTGCCTGTGTGGCACGCTAAGATGCAATGATCAAGGCTTCTGTTGAAAAGCAAAGTCTTGTGGTTGATGATCAAAGCACGCCTATGTGGCAGCTTTGTGTATAACGTGAATTCGCGAGCCTCACACCTCGGTATGAGTTAAAAACGGGATACGGACCGTTGGGAGAGCACGACGTTTCTTTCTAGCTTTCGTGGTGTCAGTGACTTACCAGCCCTGACATTTATATACTTTTCACCTTTGTGGTTGTTGGAATGAGGCGCCTCGATTATAGGTCTGTAAGGACCAGGAAACGTGTGTTCAGGAATAAATAATCCTCTAACGTAAGTGAGGACCGGCCCAACCGATCCAAGGATTGCCCAGAGTGTGTAGTCCTGAGGCATTTGCTAGAGTGTCTCGAGCGCGGAGAGGAGCTTGCCCCTTGCCTCGACTCATGACGGAAATCCAATTTCTAATACGTGTATTTCGGTTTTATTTGTAGAGCCTAGTATGGTGACATAGTAGCATGGGATACTATGCCGTCTATGATTTATATTTATGATTGAAATGTTTTGACACTATACACTTATTATAGTATCAAATGATTTGTTTTAAACATATCAAGCATGTTTGGCTGTTATAAGGTAAAACCCTATCCTCCGGCTTGCGTTGCATTGTGTGATGGGACCTGGGTCTTATAATAGCTTCATTTTTCGAAAAAGCATTGCGTTGTTTATCTATATGCACTGGTATTCTTGGGAGGAAACCCGTTCCGTGTTATACGGCGTGGTCCCTTGAATTACTCTCTTTTAAAGTAAAGCTTTAAATAACTGTTTTAGTTCTCACACCAGTCACATGACTGACCTGGAGTTTATTGTTTTAACTTAAACTCTGGGTGCCCCTATTTTCCGCACGGGCAGCTAGTAGTTTTGGTTTTGCAGATTTATATTCACAGGATCCTGGTTTACAGCTGGAATGATATCCGGAAAGCTCTGTATCCGTATATCACCTTCAGTTGTGCTTTGTATTGTTTTCCGCTGCTATGTAATTTATTGTAATCTCTGATATTTATCGAATGTAATTTATTCAATTATACTATGTATATTCTTGTATATGATGGAATTGTTGTAATAACAATGAAATGTTCTTCCGTCTGCGTTCTTTTGTGTGTTGTTCTCAAAGTATCCGCTCTTTCCTTCACGGGGAAGTTACGGGTTCTTACAGTGGTATCAGAGCTTTGGTTTACAGAGCTCGAGAACAAGACAAATTAGAACCATACGAAAGAATTCATCAGATATTAGATTAATAATATCCAATTAGAATGACTCGTTAGAGATAGGATCAGTAGTATCCTAGAACGAGTGTGAAGAGTATATTTTTTCAAATGAAAACAATTTTGTTTTGAAAATTTAAATCGCTTTAAACGTATTTGAATATTTATTTATTTTGAATATGGACTATCTGATATATAAAAATTTTGCATATACGCGTCATGAACGTATATTCGAAGTTTTAATATATTAGATAGATATAGAATCACACTCTAGTCGCACGGACCTGATTCTGATGATTGACGCGTCATCATTAGTAATTATTTTCGTGTTTCGAAGGTGTGCTTCCTATATGTTTCCATTAGGCTGGTGTGAGAACCAAAACTTATATAGCTAGAACACATTGTTGTGAATTGGCATCAAAAACATGATTTTTGTATATGTATCAAAATTATAAATTTTAAACTCTAATCCACTAATTGATTGATGTTTGTGTCGTTTGCTTGTTTGTTTAATAATTTTGAACCATTATGCCTGATAGAACCAAATATTGAATTGTATTGAAAATTGGTCGCATTTGCTTGCATATACATATACTTACATTGAACAGGTCATAGCAAGGAGGCTAGAGCAGAGAATAAAATTTGTTTGCCCGACAAATAGGTACATGTTTACTACATAATTTACTGTTTTGTTTGGGTGATGATGATTTTATGAGCCTATTGGCTAGCCGCTTGGCTTTTTCTTTTTCTTTTTGAGATTAGAAGGACCGGGGAAGCTATTTGAAATTCCCCGATGCTCCCGGTACAGGGGAGGTTATGGCGAAATTTTTCGAAAATTTAGGGTGTTAGCCAAATTTTTGAAATTTGAAAATTCTCAGAAACTGAAAAGTTGGAGAATGGAAGCCGGATCGAACGTAGAGCTGATTAATCAAACCACTTTCGACTTTGTTCCTTTTCGGGGACGAAAAGTTTTAAGTGGGGGAGATTGTAATAACCCGGAAATTCTGGGCCAGTTTAAAATTTTTATTTTGGCAATTTTAGTGAATTTTGAATATTTAAAATAGATTATTTTAAATAATATCGACGAGAAATTTATTTTGAATATAATTATAGCGTATTTATTATATACGCCGTCGTTAGAATATAAATAATTATATATAAGTATAAATAAAATTGAAAATGGCGCGGTAGTTCGATAATTCGATTTCAAACTTCAATTGAATGTACCGGGTGCAAAACAATCCGGATTTTAGTGAAACCAAAAATAATAGGATCTAATTGATAATATCTTTCCAACGAATCCGAAAAATCGAGATTTCATAGCGGGAATCAAAAGATATGTCCAGTTGAAAATTCTGAATAGTCGCTATGGAATTCAGGCCCTTAAAAATGGGAATTTTGCAAACGACCTCGGATTTCGACGAAACCACTTTTGTCGGGTCCGTGATGTAAAGTTATTGCTAGATTCCAAATTTCATAATTTTTCGAATCAATATGTGAGCGTGGCAAAGGAAAACGCGTTTGACCAGTTTCAGTTGATTTTAATCGACTGGAAAATGGCCATTTTTCAAACGGTCTCAGAATTCGACGAAACTAGTTTTGTTAGGACCGTATCGTCAATACGAAGCTAGAAAATATTTTTCTGGAATTTTTAAAGTTCGTATGCGACCCCGGTAATTTGAAATGTACGTTTAAAATTCAATATAGTGATTTAAATGTAAATTCAACGGAAACTAATCGAAACGATCAAATCAGCTTGCGATACATATTCGATTGTGTTCGGAATGGGGGTAAAACGCTAGGGGCGGCAGGTGGTGGGCCTCGTTTTGTGGTCGAAAATAAAAGTTGCTTTATGTGGAAAATTAAATAAATAAATAAATAAATCCTTTCCCTTCCCCTTAACCAGGCCCCCCCCCCCCCCGATATTTTCAATTTAGTTTTAAATAAATAAAAAAAGGGAGGCTGCGAATCGCAGAACCCCGTTCACCATCGTCGATCGCGGCCCTCAACGGCGGCGCCACCACCTCCCCCTCCGCCCTCGTTGCTCCCTCCTCCTCCAATCGGTGCTCCAAGGAACCCTAGCCCCCTTAAAAACCCGCCGCACCCCCCTTTTTAGCCACTGCAGGCTCCAGCGACGAGACCCCACCACGCCGCCGACCTGAGAGGCACCCCCACGCCTCAGACCCCCTGCTGCGCCCCCCCCCCCCCTTGACGTGAAGACCGAGGCCAGCGCCTCCTCAAAAGCCCCAACCTCCGATGAACGGCCACCGCAAACCCCTTCTCTCAGCAAACCCCCAGCGAAAGGTGATTTTAAATTTTCCTTTTTTAAATTCAGTTTTAATATAGTTAAAGTTTGAATTTTTATATAGTTAAAGTTTGAATTTTTATATAGTTAAAGTTTGAATTTTTATATAGTTAAAGTTTGAATTTTTATATAGCTAAAAGATTTGGATTTTGTTAGGAAGAAATTCGATTTTTAAATAGAAAAAAGACGATATTTTTAAATAGAAAAGAGACGATATTTTTAAATATGAAAAGACGATATTTTTAAATATGAAAAGACGATATTTTTAGATATGAAAAGACGATATTTTGAGATGAGTAGTGAAGTAAAAATATGATTTTTACTTCGGGGAAAATATAATTTTTATATTATAGAAAGGCAAATCTATATTTTTAAAAAAGGTGAAATTTATATTTGAAAAGGCGAAATCTTTTTATATAGCAGCGATGTAAAAATGGAATTTTATCCATATAGCAAAGTAAAAATATGATTTTTATATTTTTAAAGTATTAAAAATATGATCTTTACTATGTAGAAGATGAAAAAAATTAATTTTTACATGATAGGCGTATTAAAGGCGAAATCTTTATATGAAGAATAGCGTGATAAAAATATAGTCTTTACTATATAGCGATTATAAAAATATGATTTTTATATTTTTAAAGTAGTAAAAATATAATCTTTTATATTGTAGAAAGACAAAAATATGATCTTTGTATAGTAGGAACTATAAAAATATAATCTTTAAGAGATATAGATGTAAAAATATGATAAGGCGATATTTTTTTTAAATATGATAAGGCGATATTTTTTTAAATATGATAAGGCGATATTTTTAAATGTGAAAAGGCGAAATTTTTAGATGTAAAAATGCGAAATCTATATTTTTGAGATGGAATTTTATCCATATGATAACGTAATAAAAATTTGATTTTTATATATTGAATAACATAGTAAAAATTTGATTTTTATACATTGAATAACGTAGTAAAAATTTGATTTTTAAATGTATGAAGCAATTATAAAAATATGAGTTTTAAATTGAAAGTGAACAAATAAAAATGTGATTTTTTATTTTAAAGACATCAGCAAATAAAAATGTGATTTTTATATATGTAGTGACTACGAGCAGCGAAAGTGACAAAAGGCGAGAACGACAAGATTTCCTGCATTGGAAGAGTCAAGATGATTGGATAGCTATCTATGAGAATTTCTCACCTTTCAATTTCTTTTTCTAGTTATATATATACTAGGTTGCAGACGGTACTTAGTAGCACCCGACACAATTGTCCACAGACCATGGATTTGTTTGTTTGATTGCAAAATTAGTTAGATGATTTGATTTGAACTTGGTTGTTTGGTGATTTTGATTGATGTGTGAATGGCGTGGGCCTTCACTAGACCGGGGATAAGGCTAGGCCTCGTCCCGTTTCTAGTATCGTGCCGTTATGCCGCCGAAATTTTCTAAAATAAGTTAGAAGATAAAAATATCATTTTATTTAAAGAATGAACTGAATAGAAATTCATAGGTTAAAATAAAATGTTTTATCGTTAAAAATGTAATTTTTAACGTGAATATGAATATAGTGAATGTGAATAAATAAATATTCATTTACAAACCGGACGGTTTGTTTATGTACACCTATTTGAAGGACATTGATTGGGTCGATAAATTTTACACATCGCCCAACTGCACAACTAAAATCTGTGTTTGATTGCTTGAAACCCCACACGGGTGTTGGGATGAAATTTGAAGTTCACTCATTCTGATTGATTAAATATGTCGATCGATTGATTGACAGGCTGTTATAAGCGTTAGTTATCTATATTTGATGCTTATACAGTGTAGTGCACTTTGGTTGATGGTTGATTATTTTTCAATGCTATTATATACGTGTGATGTATGAAAATCCATATAATTAAAATTATATGGTGATTGATTGGGCCTCATTCCAATTTAGAAGATAAAGAATATTATAAAATAAAGGTTCATTGTTGACTGTACTCATCCGTTGAGATTGGTCATGTGTTGAACGAAATATTTTAATAATAAAATTTACTTCTTTATCATTATAAAGTAAAGGTTCATGTGTTGACTGTACTCATCCGTTGAGATTAGTCATGTGTTGAACGAAATATTTTAAAAATAAAATCTACATCTTTATCATATATAAAATTAGAAACTGACTGGAAAATAGATAAGATGAGTGGTCTCCTGGATATTAATCTGATGTTGGTTTCGGCCTTCGGGGTTAATATTCAGGGAATCGTTCTCTTACTAATTTACGGTTGGAGTCTGATTTAATATCAAATGATAGATACCTTAATTTTCATAAAATATATTAAATAACAAAATAGTCACACGTGGACGGTACTCATTCGTTGAGATTAGTCGTGTGTTGACAAAGAGATAGAGTCGTATATTGAAATAGAAATATTTTGAAATAGAAATATTTGAGATAGAAATATTCGAAATAGAATATTTGAAAATAGAAATATATGAAGCCGTGTTGATTAGATTGACGCCATTTAGACGTAAACGATATTTATATCGATTTTACTCATTTTAAAATGATATTGAAAAGTGATTTCGAAATCGAATATTTTGAAATGAAATTTGAATCAAATTGAATAGAGAATGAATTCGAATTGAATATATAAGGAATTGAATTCGAATCGAATAGAAAACCAATTTGAATGGAATCGAATAGAAAACCAATTTGAATTCGAATCGAATAGAAAATCAATTTGAATGGAATCGAATAGAAAATCAATTTGAATGGAATCGAATAGAAAACCAATTTGAATTCGAATTGAATAGAAAACCAATTTGAATTGAATCGAATAGAAAATCAATTTGAATGGAATCGAATAGAAAACCAATTTGAATTGAATCGAATAGAAAATCAATTTGAATGGAATCGAATAGAAAACCAATTTGAATTGAATCGAATAGAAAACGACTTTGAAATTGGATTGGATTGAAAACGAATTCAAATTGAATTGAATGCGAATTGAAATGAATTCAAATTGAATTGAAATTTGAATTGAATAGAAATGAATTTTAAAACGAATTTATAAGAAGAAAATTAATTTTGATTTGAATTGAAATAGCAGTTGAAATTGTTTTTGAAACAAATTTAAAAACTATTTATAAAATTCGTTTTAAATAGAAATCGACGAAATATATATTATATATATTATATATATAATATAATGGCCTGATTAGAACGCGCTGCGCCGCGGCAGTTCGTAAATTTCTACCATTTATTTCAAACAGGCATTACGGGAGATCCGATCGTCGGATTCTCCTGAAACCGGAACCGTTGGGTTCGTATCGAAAAGAGCTTTCTAACGAATATTAGAAATTTGAAATCTAACGGTTGGATTTGGAGATACGTCCAAATCAAATTTGATAAAGGTCGTTGTAAGTGCAGTTCGATGGCCATTGTTGGAAATCGACTGTACGGGCCTTGATAAAATTATTAAAAATATCAACAATTTGTGTAAAATCACAAGAAATGATTTGGGAAAAAATTGGGGTGAAAAACTCCATATTTGAAAAGATAAAAATAGATTTCTATCGAAATGAACTATATTGAACTAAATTTAAAACCCGATTTGTTTTTAAATAAATAAATTAGATTTTAAAAGGGGTTTTAAATAATCGGGATTTCTAATATATTTGATTGGATTTGAAATGGGTTTATCGTGAACGGTGTTTTAAATAACACTAGTTCTTTAACCCGATAATGAATAGAATGTGATTTGGGTTTGTCGTGAACTGTGTTTTAAATAACACCTAGTTCTTTAACCCAGTAAAAGGAGTTTTAATGAATCTCCAATTAGATTGAAATGTAAATCTATAATCTAAATTATCAAATTTAGAAATGAGCGAAAATGGAGTATCGCCAGTTTTGCTCCAAAGCGATAGTTAAATCTTTAATTAGATTTGAACGTGAAATGGTAATTAATTTTACCGATAACACCATGGTGTTAGATATGGAGTATCACCAGTTTTGCTTCATGGGATGAATAGGTTGGGATTGGGAAATAAAATAAATAATTACTTCGGTGTGGTTCGCTAATCTCGACTAGTTCAGAAAACCATAATTTGGTTTGAAATGTCATCCAAAGGAAGATTAAAGGATAAATTTTAAAGAATTTATCTTGGATAAAATTAATGGGAACCTCTCCCTAAAAATGTGATTTTGTGAATAAAAGAATATTCTGAATTGGAATGAGGCGTATGTTGAGTTTGTGTAACATTTGTTTTTAATATACGCGGGTTGTTCGGAAAGGCCGGGTTTACACCCATTCTGAATAACCGATTCGACGATATGTCGAAGATGAAGACGGTGGTTGAAGACCGGAAGTCTTCACATCGTTTGGATAATTACTGACGATCCTGATTGGGCAGTACACCCAAGAGGATGGAAATAGTTGGTGGTCGTCCAGACGTACCTGGAGATGGATGGATATGCGAGGAAAGTGCCTCCGGTTTCGTTCAGACCCAGAACGAACTTGTAAATGGATTGTGTGTCTGACACTGGATTTTATTCTATGTTGATTGATTTCTATTAAATATACATCTGTTTGGCGGCGGAGAATTTATTCTTTTGCTTAACGCCCTTCTCTGAGACGTACGAGCTCAGAGGTTGTATATCGATGGACATCAGTCGCATGCCATGAATTGCCTGTGTGGCACGCTAAGATGTAATGATCAAGGCTTCTGTTGAAAAGAAAAGTCTTGTGGTTGATGATCAAAGAACGCCTATGTGGCAGCTTTGTGTATAACGTGAATTCGCGAGCCTCACACCTCGGTATGAGTTAAAAACGGGATACGGACCGTTGGGAGAGCACGACGTTTCTTTCTAGCTTTGGTGGTGTCAGTGACTTACCAACCCTGACATTTATATACTTTTCACCTTTGGGGTTGTTGGAATGAGGCGCCTCGATTATAGGTCTGTAAGGACCGGGAAACGTGTGTTCAGGAATAAATAATCCTCTAACGTAAGTGAGGACCGGCCCAACCGATCCAAGGATTGCCCAGAGTGTGTATTCCTGAGGCATTTGCTAGAGTGTCTCGAGCGCGGAGAGGAGCTTGCCCCTTGCCTCGACTCATAACGGAAATCCAATTTCCAATACGTGTATTTCGGTTTTATTTGTAGAGCCTAGTATGGCGACATAGTAGCATGGGATACTATGCCGTCTATGATTTATATTTATGATTGAAATGTTTTGACACTATACACTTATTATAGTATCAAATGATTTGTTTTAAACATATCAAGCATGTTTGGCTGTTATAAGGTAAAACCCTATCCTCCGGCTTGCGTTGCATTGTGTGATGGGACCTGGGTCTTATAATAGCTTCATTTTTCGAAAAAGCATTGCGTTGTTTATCTATATGCACTGGTATTCTTAGGAGGAAACCCGTTCCGTGTTATACGGCGTGGTCCCTTGAATTACTCTCTTTTAAAGTAAAGCTTTAAATAACTGTTTTAGTTCTCACACCAGTCACATGACTGACCTGGAGTTTATTGTTTTAACCTAAACTCTGGGTGCCCCTATTTTCCGCACGGGCAGCTAGTAGTTTTGGTTTTGCAGATTTATATTCACAGGATCCTGGTTTACAGCTGGAATGATATCTGGAAAGCTCTGTATCCGTATATCACCTTCAGTTGTGCTTTGTATTGTTTTCCGCTGCTATGTAATTTATTGTAATCTCTGATATTTATCGAATGTAATTTATTCAATTATACTCTGTTTATTCTTGTATCTGATGGAATTGTTGTAATAACAATGAAGTGTTCTTCCGTCTGCGTTCTTTTGTGTGTTGTTCTCAAAGTATCCGATCTTTCCTTCACGGGGAAGTTACGGGTTCTTACAGACGGTATTAATATTTTATCCATAAGGACACGCGCTTAAAATTTTATCCAAAAGGACATAACCCTAAAAATTTCCGTCGCCCCTTTGTCTCTTTTCTGATTTCTTCTTCCGCTCCTTTCTCTCTTCTCAGATTTCTTCTCCCACGAAATCATCTAATCAAAATTAACGAAATCATCTCTGCTTGAAATCGAATCAAATCAAATTCGCCTATTATCTTACAGTCGAACCTCAATCATAAATCGAACAGCAAAATTTAGGGCACGAAATCGATCTCAACAATCAACCTCGACTGAATTTATTTTTGTTGCTATAATCATTATAATTTTTGTTCATTTTTGCCGATTAGTTTTTTTATTTCGCAAGGTGATTCTTTTTTTTTTTGGTTCTGCATTTTTAATGTTCAACTTTTCAGCAATTGGGTATCATTTTTATATTTTTCTACGTATCATTTTTGTTTATTTACCACTGTTTTATATTCGTTTGATGTGTTTTTAATGTTGTATTTATTTTGTAGTTGTATTGTTGCATTATCTATGTATTACAGTTGAAACCTATTTCATTTTAAAAAATAAAATTGTGATGAAAACATTTTTTGCATTAATTTTTCTTTAAAACGTTGCAGCAGTTTTAAGGTATCATTTTTATATTTTTTAAGGTATCAGTTTTATTGTATTAATAGTGTTATCTGTTTTGTTTGTAGTTTTGGTGTTATTTTACTTTTGTTCTTGTACTGATGCATTAGTTTTGCTACTCAAACGAATTTATTTCATTTTAAACAATCAAATTGTGATTCGAACATTTTCTGTATTACTTTTGTTGTTAAAATATTAAAGCAGTTTTAAGGTATCATTTTTATATTTTTTAAGGTATCAGTTTTATATTTTCTAGTCGAATTTACATTGTAGCAGTTTTTAGGTATCATTTTTATATTTTTTTAGTTATCAGTTTTTCATTTTCGAGTTTAATTTACATCATAGCAGATTTTAGGTAGATTTGTGTTGTTTGCTTTGGCAATTGACTTTTTTTGATACATAACATTAATTTTAACTGATAACCACTGGAAAAAAAATAACACCCACCTACTCAATTCAAATCTCACAAAAATAATATTTATTCGCAATAATAACTACTGATTAAAAAAATAATAGCAATCAATTCAATTCAGTTGTCACAAAAATGAGATTATTCTCAGTAATACACAATAATACCCACTTGTATCATATGTTACATACAATGATACATAACTGATTTAATATGATACATTTTTTTCTACACAATCTAAGTACATAGAACACTGCTCCTCATTCCAAACATGCATTCATGCATTTACTTTTACTTGTATGCAATCCAGTCTTGAATTCAAGTAATCTCCAGCAACATGCAGTATTACAAGTATTTCATACACAATCAAAACTTATACCAACATAATGCTATGATGTAAATTCATGTTGAAAATATAAAACTGATACCTAAAAAAATATAAAAATGATACCTTAAAACTGCTACGATGTAAATTCATGTTGAAAATATAAAACTGATACCTAAAAGAATATAAAAATGATACCTTAAAACTGCTTTTATATTTTAAAGGAAAACTAATGAGTAAAAATGTTTACATCCCACTTTGATTAATTAAAATGACATAATTTCGATTGAATTGCAAAGTTAATGCAACAATACAAATATAAAACTAATATATTACGAAAATAAATTAACACAGAAGCATAACACTGTAATAAAAAGAAAAATGATACCTTAAAAAATGGGAAACTGTTACCTACGAACTGCTACTAAATTCGCCATCCAAAAAAGTAACTTCCATCGTTCATCTCTCTCGTTCGATTTTCTACGACGAATTCACAAAATCAAAATCACGAAATCATCTTTACTGCCTATCGAATCAAAAGCAAAATCCGCGGCACTTTAGAAAGATGTCGAGATTAGATCTGATCGAAAGACCAATATGCTCGAGGGTGATGTTGCAATTTGAATTAGAAGGAAAAATGAGCTGGAGAAGAAAAAAAGCGCTGAAGAAGAGAATTAGAGATCGAGAGAAAAAAACTGCGTTCGAGGAAAATAAAACGAGATAGGAGCATCGAAGATGAAATAGGCACGTGATTTAGGGAATTAAACTATAATTAGTGTATTGTCCTTTTGAGTAAAATATTAGTGGGATGTCCTTATGAATAAAAAAACCCTTAATTTTGTCCTTGTCATTAATTGTCCCTATATATTAATATAAAAATGGCCGTTTTACAAACGACCTCCGTTTTCGATGAAACCACTTTTGTTGGATGCGGAATGTCAAATTATGGTTAGATTCCAATTTTCATAATTTTTGGAATTAATATGTGAGTGTGGCGAAAGAAAATGTGTTTTGTCAATTTTAGTCAATTTGGATTGACCAGAAAATGGCAATTTTTCAAACGGTCCCCACATTTGACGAAATTAGTTTTGTTAGGACCGTATCGTCAAAACATAACTAGAAATAATTTTTCCGGAATTTTTAGATTTAGTATGTGGCCCCGGTAAATTTAAATGTACGACAAAATTAAATAATTAAATGATTTATATTTTAAATTGAAGAAAATGGGATGAGACGATCAAACAGGCTGACGGGACCTAGTACATTGTGTCCGGAATGGGGTATTTGCCTAGGGACACCTCTCGTTGGGCTGAAATTGGAGCTACTGAGACTTAACTGGTTTTTTTTGTAAAACTTGAGAATTAATTAATATTATATTACATTATAAATTTTCCTTTGTTTTCAAACCAAATCCCTAATCCTAATTGCTCAGCCACCACCCCCAAAATCAATGGCCATACAACTCTGAATTTCAATCCCTCCTTTCTCTCCATTTACGCAATAAAATCATATGAAACTAAAACAAAAATTGAAGAGCATGGAGTCATCTAGAATCTGAACGGATGAGATGGATTTTAACGTCCTAGATTTCTCGATTTGAGCACTCAAAGGCGCGGTGGTTAGTGGCGTTTTCTAGCCACCAAGGACCTTCGAATTGGGAATGATTCATGGTGGTAGGAGATGAAGCTCGGGGCTTCGTCGTAGGCTATGCGGATCGGCGGTTAAGGCCTTATGTAGTAACCCGTGACTTCCCCGGTAAGGAAAGAACGAATTGCTTTGAGGACAAGACGAATCAGAACACAAACAGAAGAACATTTCATTGTTTATTACAACAATTCCATCAGAAAATAAGAATATACAGAGTATGAATAAATATTATACAACAGAGAATATCAGAGATTTAAATTACATTACTCCAGCGGAAAAATAATACAAAACATAGATGAAAGAAATACGCGAATATAGAGCTTTCCGAATATCACTTCGGCTATAAACCAGGATCCTGTGAATATAAATCTGCAAAACCCAACTACTAGCTGCCCGTGCGGAAAATAAGGGCACCCAGAGTTTAGGTTAAAACAATAAACTCTAGGTCAGTCATGTGACTAGTGTGAGAACTAAAAACAGTTACTAATCTTTTTTTTTAAAGTTAGGTAAATCAAGGGACCATGCCGTATAACACGGAACGAGTATCCTCCCAAGAATACCAGTGCATAAAACAATAGCGCAATGCTAAATAAAGAAAAATGAAGCTATTATAAGACCCAGGTCCCATCACACAATGCAACGCAAGCCGGAGGATAGGGTTTTACCTTATAATAGCCAAAGAATGCTTGATACGTTTAAAAACAGATTATTTTGATATTACTATAAGTGTACGGTGTCAAAACAATTTCAATCATAAGTATCAATCATAGACGGCATAAGTGCCCCGTACCACTATGTCGCCAATACTAGGCTCTACAAATAAAACTGAAATATCATGTATTGGAAATTGGTTTCCATCATGAGTCGAGGCAAGGGGCAAGCTCCTCTCCGTTCGAGACACTCTAGCAAATGTCTCAGGACCACACACAGCGAACCTGGATCTTCAGGGCCAGTCCTCTCTTACTTTTGAGGATTGGCAATTCCCGAACACACGTTTTCCGGTCCTTTCAGACCTATATCTGAGGCGCCTCGCATCCAACAACCACACAGGTAAAAAGTATATAAATGTCAGGGCTGTTAGGTCACTGACATTACCCATAGCTAGAAAGAAACGTCGTGCTCTCAATGCAGTCACTATCCCGTTTTTGACTCATACCGAGGTTTGAGGCTTGCGAATTAACGCCATACCCAAAGCTATGCCACACAGGTTGTTCTTTGATTATCAACCACAAGACTTTGCTTTTCAACAAAAGCCTTGATCATCTGCCACTTAGGCATGCCACATAGGCAATTCATGCCATGCGATTGATATCTATCGATATATAACCTCTAAGCTCATACGTCTCAGAGAAGGGCGTTAAGCAAGAGAATAAATTCTCCGCCGCCAAACAGATATACATTTAATAGAAATCAATCACACAGAATAAAATCCAATGTCAGACACATAGTCCATTTACAAGTTCGTTCTGGGTCTGAACGAAACCGGAGGCACTTTCCTCGCATATCCATCGATCTCCAAGTACGCCTGGACGATCTCCAACTTATTCCCTCATCTTGGGTGTACAGCCCAATCAAGATTGTCAGGAATCAACCAAACGACGTGAAGACCCCCAGTCTTCAACCACCGTCTTCACCTTCGACATATCGTCGAATCGGTTATTCAAAATGGGTATAAACCTGGCCTTTTTGAATAACCCGCGTATAAAATAAACAAGTGTTACACAACATACGCCTCATTCCAATTCAGAATATTCTTTTATTCAAATTTTCACATTCTTAGGGAAAGGTTCCCATTAATTTTATCAAAGATAAATTCTTCTAAATTTATTCTTTAATCTTTCTTTGGATATCATTTCAAACCGTGTTGAGGTTTTCCAAACTAGTCGGGATTAGCGAACCACACCGAAGTAATCATTTATTTTATTTCTCAATCCCAACCTATTCATCCCATGGAGCAAAACTGGTAGTACTCCATATCTAACACCACAGTGTTATCGGTAAATAATAATTACCATTTCACGTTCAAATCTAACTAAAGATTTAACTATCGCTTTGGAGCAAAATTGATGATACTCCATTCTCGATCACTTTAATCTAATTAAAGATTCATTAAAACTCCACTTAGTTTTAATCTTCCCAAAAATCAATATCCTGTCTTTAACTGGGTTAAAGAGCCAATGTCGTCTAAAACACGGTTCATGATAAACCTAAAATCACATTTCATTGTTAATCGGGTTAAAGAACAGGTGTTACTCAAAACACCGCTTATGATAAACCCAAAAACCAATTTAAATTCACTTCCAATTAAATACTAATTAACTGAACAATTTCACTAAATCTTAATTAAAAGATTTATTTTTTTTCTAAACTGGGTTCAAGAACAGTGTTATTCAAGACACCATTCACGACGAACCCAAAATCCCATTTGATATTATATACAAGGCTCTGAATTGAAAATATATCGGCTTATATTCAATATCAAATTCTGAAACCAACAAATATCGTATTGGAAATAACGATATAAATATATCTTTCAAATTTCCACAACCATATCTGTATAATCACGAAATCCAACATCGAAATATTTCGAAGATAATTTCAATTCAAATCCATTCCAATTCGTATATTGGAAATTCTGATTATTTTTAAAACCACTTCAAATCCAATTTATTTATTCAAAATATTGGATTATAATTCTAGTTCATAACTAGTTCATTTCGATAAAAATATATTTTTATCTTTTCAAATATGGAATTTTTCACCCCAATTCTTTCTAAATCATTTCTTATGATTTTACACATATTATTAATATTTTTAATAATTTTACCAAGGTCCGTACAGTCGATTTCCAATAACGGTCGTCGAACTGCACTTACAGCGACCTTTTCTAAATTTGATTTGGACATAACTCCAAATCCAACCGTCAGATTTCAAATTCCTAATATTCATTGGAAAGCTCTTTTCGATATGAACACAAGATTCCGGTTTTAGGAGAATCCGACGGTCGAATCTCCCACAACGTCAATTCGAAGTCAATGGTCGAAATTCGCGAACTACCGCGGCGCGACACGTTCTATTCAGGCCTTTTAATATGTATATAATATATATATATATATATATATATATATATATATATATTATATACTTCATCGTTTTCGATTCAAAACATATTTTATAAATCGTTTTAAATTCGTTTTCAAAACAATTTCAACTTCATATTCTATTTCAAATCAAAATTGAATATTTCATATCATTAATATATAAATGATAATATTTTCAAAATGTTATATTTTGAAATCACTTTTTTTCCATATTCATTATAAAAATGAATATAATCGATATAAATATTGTTCGCGTCGAAATGGCGCAAATCTAATCAACACGGCTTTATATATTTCAATAACTTCGTTATTCTATTCAACAAATGAATATTTTCTTCAACACATGAATATTTATTAATTCTTACATACAATAAAATGTGAATTCTATTGTATAAAATATTTCGTTCAACACATGAGTACCGTCAACACATGACTATTTATTCTATTCAACACATGAATTTTCTTTTATACTATTCTTTATTTTCCAGATTGGAATAAGGCCCAATCAATTACCATATAATGTTAATTATATGGATTTCATACAACACATGTATATAATAGCAATGACAAATAATCAACCATCATCCAAAGTGCACTACACATCTGTTTGTCAAACTATTGACTGACATACAACTAAACAATCAGGATTAGTGTACGTCAAATATCATCCCAACACCCATGTGGGTTTTCAGTCAACAAACACAGATTTTTATTTGTGCAGTTGGGCGATGTGTAAAATTTATCGTCCCAATCAATATCCTTCAAATAGGTGTACGTAAACAAATCGTTCAATTTGTAAATGAATATTTATTTATTCACATTCACGTTAAAAATTATATTTTTAACTATATAATATTCTATTTCAACACACGAATATATTTCCATTCATTCCACATCACAATCAATTTTTACAACACACAAAATCAAACAAGACGTCCATGGTCTGTGGACGATGGGTGTTGGGCGCTGCTAAGCACCATCTGCATCCTAGTATGTATTTTAACTAGAAAACAAGAATTAAAGTGAGAAGTTCTCACCGACTAGCTAAACCAAACACCGCGACTCTTCATATGTAGAAAATCTTCGTCGTGCCCGCCTTTTGTCAATTTCATTGTCCGTAGCCACTACATATATAAAAATCGCATCTTTAAATTGTTGTTATGTACATAAAAAACCACATTTTTATAAATACGCTATATGTATAAAAATCACATTTTTATACTGTTACTATATAGATAAAAATTCTATTTTTATACCGCTACTATGTAGATAAAAATTCTTTTTTTACACCGCTACTATATAGATAAAAATTCTATTTTTATAATGGTGTTCATATGATAGAGATCATATTTTTACCACGCTAACTTCATAATAAAAATTATATTTTTATATCGCTCTTCTTCTAATAAAGATTATATTTATATGTCGCCACTCATATAAAAATCACATTTTTATATTCTCTAGTATATAAAAATCATATTTTTATACCTTCTACATGATAAAGATCAAATTTTTATTTAGCTTCATATATAAAAATCATAACTTTAATCATATAAAAATCAAATCTTTTTGTTATTAAAAATATAAACTTCCCTTCTAAAAATATACTCCTAAATATAAAAATCTAATTCTTAGTACGCTAGTCTATAAATAGAAAACACATTTTATAAACGCCGTATGCTAAAAAAAAAAATCACATTTTTATTCTTTCTATGATATAAAAATCATATATTTATATCCTATCATGCTATGGTATAAATAAAAATCATACCTTTACATCACTATCGTATATCTAAAAATCTGCTCTTTCTTCATGATAAAAATCTATCCTTTTTCTATATAAAAATCTCTAAACTTTTCTATCTTGTTTAAATATGTAAAAACTGAAAATTTTCCATTATTCAAATACTAATTTCCTTAAACAAATAAAAATAAATATCTACATAAATTAAAATAAAACTTACATTCAGTTTTTGGGATGGGGAGGGCTCTGACGGGCTCGGGGAGGCTTCAGGTGGCGGTGGGTGGTGCGTCGAGGCCTGAGGCGGCGGATGGGGTGCTGTGGGGCTTAGGGTTCGTGGGTGGACGAGGTAAGAGGGAAGGGGGTGGTTGGAGAAGCATCAGAGGGGGGGGGGGCAGAGTGGGAACGCGTGGCGGTGGGGAGAAGCGGCGTCGCCCCTGGAGGCGGCGAGGCAACGGAGAGAGGGGGCGATGGGTGACAGGTGCAGGGTTTTTTTTTTCTGATTTGGATCTGAGTGGTGAGAGAGAGAAATGAGGGTAGGGATATATAATAATATATATTATTTTAATTTAATTTTTTTCTCATTAAAGTTGCTTTTCCCTTCGAACTCCAATCCAAACCCACCGACTGTCATTCTTAGCTAATTACCCCCATTCTGAACACAATGGGATATGTTTCGTAACCCGATTCGACTGTTACGCTCAGTTTTCGTCAAATTTACATTTAAATCATTATATTGAATTTTAAATGTACATTTCAATTTACCGGGGCCACATACTGACTCTAAAAATTCTAGAAAAATTAATTCTAGCTTCGTATTGATGACATGGTCCTAACAAAACTAATTTCATCAAATTCTGAGACCGTTTGAAAAATGGCCATTTTCTAGTCGATTAAATCAACTAAAATTGGTCAAGCGCGTTTTCCTTTGCTACGCTCACATATTGATTTGAAAAATTATGAATTTTGGAATCTAGCAATAACTTGACATCCCGGATCCAACAAATGTGGTTTCGTCGGGAACAGAGGTCGTTTGCAAAATTTCCATTTTTAATGACCAGAATTCCATAGCGACTATTCTGAATTTTAAACTGGGCATAACCTTTTGTCCCCGCTATGAATTTCAATTTTTCGAATTCGTTGGAAAGATATTCTCAAATAGATTCTAATATTTTTGGTTTCGCTAAATTCCGGTTTATTTTGAATCCTGTACATTCAATTGAAATTTGAAATCGAATTTTCAAACCACCGCGCCATTTTCAATTCCTTTTATAATTGAAATAAAATAATTATATTCTAACGACGATTCAAATAAATATATACGTTCTAATTCTATTCAAAATAAATTTCTCATCGCTATTATTTAAAACAATTCATTTTAAATATTCAAAATTCATTAAAATTGCCAAAATAAAAAATTTAAATTGGCTCGGATTTTCCGGGTTGTTACACCTTTGGTGGTGGTGCGTTTTGGAGCAAGGAGCACGGTTTTTGGGTTCCAGGAAACCACGACAGAAAGAAGATGATGCTTTGTTTAAGGTTAACGAAGAGATATTTAATAATTAATTAATAAATTAAAGATTAGTCAATGTTTAAAATTCTATAACTCGTTCATATCAAATCAGAATCGAACGATTTCAGATGCGTTGGGATCGCATCAGCGAGATCTACATTACAGAGCTGACCAGATCTGAAATGGACCACATTGAAATTCAGACAAAATCAACGTGAGAATTCTATTTTATTTATTTATTTTTAAATAATTAAAATTAATTATGATTGTACTATGACAAATCCGTTGTTAAATTCTAATTGATTATCATACGTGATTTGATCCTGAATTGTCATTGTTATGTAAATCTATTGATTTGATGATTGTTGTGTTGAAAATAATTATATCATGTTTGTTAAGATATAATAGTTGAAAATAAATATGTCATGTTTGTTTAGTTGAAACCAAATATATTATGTTTGTTATAATAAAATTGTTGAAAACAATTATATCATTTTTGTTATAATAAAATTGTTGAAAACAAAATTATCATTTTTGTGGTAACAAAAGGATTGAAAACAAAATTATCAACTTTTGTTGAAACCAAATAGTTGAAACAAAATTATCAATGTTTGTTGAATAAAATAGTTAAAGACAAAAATATCATTTTTGTGAATATGTAATAGTTGAAACAAAAATATCAATTTTGTCAAAATGTAATAGTTGAGACAAAAATATCAATTTTGTCAAAATGTAATAGTTGAGACAAAAATATCAATTTTGTCAAAATGTAATAGTTGAAATAAAAACAAAAAAATTTATCGCATTAGATTTGTCAAAACAAAATAATCATTTTTGTCGCATTAGATTTGTCAATATACAAAATAATAATTTTTGTCGCATTAGATTTGTCAAAACAAAATAATCATTTTTGTCCCATTAGATTTGTCATGACATATGAGTTGAATAAAAAAATACATTTTTGTCAAGACATATGAGTTAAACAAAAATATTCATTTTTGCCGATATAGAGTAGTTGAACGAAAACATTCATTTTTGTCAATTAGTGTAGTTGAAATAAAAACATTCATTTTTGTCAAATTAGAATTGTTGAACAAAATTTATATTTTTGTCAAAACACATTAGTTGAAACCCGACTTGTCACTTTTGTCGAATTATAATTGTTTAATCAAATTTGTCGCTTTTGTCAAATTATATAAGTTCAAATCAAATTTGTCGCTTTTGTCAAATTATAAGGGTTGAAATCAAATTTGTCGCTCTTGTCAAAATATATAAGTTGAAATCAAATTTGTCATTTTTGTCAAATTATAAAAGTTGAAATCAAATTTGTCGCTTTTGTCAAATTACAAAAGTTGAAATCAAATTTATCGCTTTTGTCAAATTATAAGAGTTGAAATCAAATTTGTCGTTTTTGTCAAATTATAAATGTTGAAATCAAATTTATCATTTTTGTCAAATTATAATAGTTGAAACCAATTTTGTCACTTTTGCCTAAATGTAACCGTTGAAACAAAATTGGCATTTTTGTCAAAATATAATGGTTAGAACAAAAATTACATTTTTGTAAATTTGAATTGAGTTAGAACTAAAATTACATTTTGTCAAATAGTTTTGTGTTAAAACAATAATCGTTTTTGTTAAGTAGAAATTGTATACAAATTAAATTATCATTTTATTTATTAAGTCGAAATTGTAAGCAAATAAAATTATCATTTTTATTTGTTAGGTTGAATAGAGAAATGTAAACAAACAAACATATCACTTTTGTTTGTTTTGTTGAATTAGAATTGTCGACAAAACAAACACATCACTTTTATTTGTTTTGTTGAATTAGATTTGTCAACAAAACAAAGTTATCATTTTTTACTGTTTTGTTGAAATAGTTTGTCGACAAAACAAAGTCATCATCTTTATTGTTTTGTTGAAATAGATTAGTTTAATTAAAATATACATTTTGTCAAAATATTCATTTTTGTCAAAATAGATTAGCTGAATCAAATCATATATTTTTGTCAAAATATACACTTTTGTCAAAATAGATTAGTTGAATCAAAATACACATTTTCGTCAAAATGAACATTTTTGGCCAAATAGATTAGTTGAACCAAATTATTTTAAAATATGATAGTTGAAAAAAAAATTACATTTTGTTGAATATGATGGTTGAAAACAAAAATTACATTTTTGTTAATTGGATTTGAAATAAAATAAAAATCACATTTTTGTTAAATAAAAGAGTCAAAACACTAATAGCACTTCTATTAAATAGGTTTGTGTCAAAACACAAATAGCATTTTTGTTAAATAGGTTTGTGTCAAAACACAAATAGTATTTTTGGTAAATAGATTTGTGTTACAACAAAAATAGTCATTTTGTTAAATTAGAATCGTCAACTATATGAAATATCATTAATATTCATTTTGTTAAATTAAAATTGTTAATAATATGAAATTGTCACTTTTTATTCATTTTGTTGAAATAGAATTATCCACAAAAAATGAAAAATATCATTTTAATCATTTTGTTGAAATAGAATTGTCAACAAAATGAATGAATCGCTTTATAATCATTTTGTTGAACTAGAATTGTCAACAAAAATGAATGTATCGCTTTTTATGCATTTTGTTGAAACATGGTTTGTATGCAAATTATAGAATCATCTTTATTGTCAATATACACAATGGAATTTGTGTATATATTAAAGTGACATTTTTATTGTAAATATACACATTAGAATTTGTGTATATATCAAAGTGACATTTTTATTGTCAATATACACATTAGAATTTGTGTATACATATTAAAAAGACATTTCTATTGCAAATATACACAATAGAATCTGTGTATAAATTAAAGAGACATTTTTATTGTCAGAATGTATATTAGAGTTTGTATGCAAATTAAAACATTGAAATTATATACAAATAAAAATATTTCTTTTTATTTGTTAAAGTATAAAATAGAAATTGCACATAAATAATGAAAATAAAAATTATCTTTTTTATTTGTCATTAGCAAAGATGTCACGTAAATGAAATACATATTTATTTGACACTATGAACATTTAATTATGCTATGCCAATAAGACATTCTTTTATTTGGCGTATTAAATACATTAGTGGAATCATCGAATGATTTATATTTATAGATAATATTATATATATAAATATAAATTAAAATTTAATGAATCGCATGCATTAGTTCCCGTTTCAGAATCGTAACTTTAAACGATGATACCGAAAGATTCGACCGTCGGATTTTCCAAAAACTGGAACCGTTAGGTCCGCTTTGGGAAGATCATTCCAACAATATAAATTTTTTTTAGAATCCAACGGTTATATTTCGAGAAATGTGTAAATCAAATTTGGGTAAAAACAGCGCCAGGGCCGCCTATTGACCCGAAGCATCGTTAAATTAAATTGTACTATTTTTATATAAATAAAAATAGCGATAAACCGTTATAAAATAATATCAATGATATGAAATGATTTTAAATTAATTATATGCAAGAATTATTTGAAAAGACCGAGTTCAATCTCATTTCAAATAATTATACGACGATTTAAAGTCGAAGACATTGAAAACGGTGATTGAAGACCAGCGATCTTCACATCTAATGGATGACTACTGATGCCCTGGACTGATTTGCTCTCAGGAAAGGGTTACAGTGGTAGTTGTCCGGACGTACTTGTCGATTGTCTGGATAAGCAAGCACCTCTCTTTCGTATTGGACGTACGGGACGAGGAATAAGGTGTCTCCGGTTTCGTTCAGATCCATAACGGACTTGTAAATGGATGTGTGTTTGACATCGGATTTCATTTTATGTAAATTGATTTCTATTTAATATATATTGGTTTGGTGGCGGAGAATTTATTCTCTTGCTTAACACCCTTCTCTGAGACGTACGAGCTCAGAGGTTATATATTGGTAGTTATCGATTGCATAACATGAATTGTCAATATGGCATGCCAAGATGCAATTGATCGAGGCTTTTGTTGAAAAGCAAAGCCTTGTGGTTGATGATCAAAGCATGACCTGTTTAGGCGTAGCTTTGTGTATAGCATTACTTCGCGAGCCTCACACCCCAGTATGTGTCAAAAACGGGACAAGGGAATGCAGGGAGTGCACACGTTTCTTTCTAGCTAGAAGTGGTATCAGGGTTTTACAAGTCCTGACATTTTACTTATGTGGATGATGGATTATGAGGCCTCAGTTATATTGGTCGATAGTGACCAATTTATAGGTTCAATAGGACCGGGAAGCGTGTGTTCAAGCATAACTAATCCACTAAAGTATTTGTGGACCGGCCGTGTAGGATCCAAGGGTTGCGCGTAGGTGTGATCCTGAGACATTGCTAGAGTGTCTCGAATCGGTAAGAAGATCGTTGCTGGCCTTGACTCATGATGGAAATTCAATTTCCAATACGACACCATGCGGTTTTGATTGTAGAACTAGTATGGCGACATAGTAGGATGGGGTACTATGCCGTCTATGATTGATACATTATGATTGAAATGTTTTTGAAACATATATACACTGATAATAATATCATATCCGTTTTTGTCGTATCAAGCATTTTCGACCATTATAAGGTAAAACTCTATCCTCCGGTTTGCATTGCATTGTGTGATGGGACTTGAGTCTTATAATGGTTTCATTTTTCTAAAAATCATTGGGTTGTTTAACGATTTACTTTATCTAAATTATGCACTGGCAATCCAACGGAGTAAACTCGTTCCGCGTTAGTGGCGTGGTCATGTGATTAGCCTTATTACTAGTTAAGTTAAGTAAAGATTTCTCATGCCAGTCCCATGACTGACCTGTAGTTTGTTTCACTTTGCAAACTCGGGTGCCCTCTTTTCCACACGGGCAGTCGAGTAGCTTACTTTGCAAATATATTGAGCAGGATTCTGAATCGAAGCTTAAAGCTGTGTCCAGAGCATTGATAGACTTCTGATGTATCAGATTATTGATTCCGCTGCACTGTATTTAATTCATTGTAAATTATCTTCCGCTGTATTATTATTTATCGATGTACTCTGATATTCTGTAATCTGATGTAACATTAATGTAATGTTTATAAAAGTCTGCTATTATTTGTTCTGATGTGTTGTATTCCCAGAGTTAGCGTGTTCGGATTTTGAACGGTCTTGGTCGATTTAGCGATCTATTAGGTCCGGGCGGAATCCGGTTGTTACAGTTGGTATCAGAGCTCTGGTTAGCTCAAATCTTTGGGGTACAACTCGTTAGAACTGAACAAAAGACTCATCAAAGGTAGGATTAATAATATCCTATAAAAGAATACTCATTAGAGATAGGATCAGTAGCATACTAGAATGAGAAACTCATTAGAGATGGGGTTAGTAATGCCCTAGAATGAGTTGAGTGCAACAAGTTTATAATTAGCGTATTGGTAATAATATATATAATTCTATTTTAGAAAATATGAGTTTTGAATACATAAAAGTTATATATATTTGAAAAGTTAATTAACTAATAAAATTATTAAAACCAATAAAAGAAAATGAAAGTTAAGTTGGTTAATTAAACAACTTTCAGCTCCTTTCCTTTACGAGGACGAAAAGATTTTAAGTGGGGGAGATTGGAACAACCCGAAATTTTGGAACCAATTTAAAATCTTTAGTTTAGAAATTTTAATGAATTTTGAATATCTAAAATGATTTATTTAAATAATAATGACTATAAATTTATTTAAATCGGAGTTAGAACGAATTTTTTTTAATTTAATTATAAAAGAGTTAGAAATAGCGCGGTAGTTTGAAATGTGAATTCGAACTTTGACTGAATGTACATGATTCAAAATAAATCGGATTTTGATGAAACCAGAAATATTTAAATCTATTTAAAAATATCTTTCCACTGAATCTGAAAAATTGAAATTTCAAAGCGGGAATCAAAAGTTATGGTCAGTTGAATATTTAGAATAGTCGCTATGGAATTTATATATTTATATATTTTAATATAAAAATAGCCATTTTACAATCGACCTCCGTTTTCGACGAAAAAACTTCTGTTGGATCCGGAATGTCAAATTATTGTTAGATTCCAATTTTCATAATTTTTGGAATTAATATGTGAGCATGGCAAAAAAACATGTTTTGTCAATTTCAGTCAATTTGGATCGACCAGAAAATGCCTATTTTCAAACGTTCTCCAAATTCGACGAAATTAGTTTTGTTAGGACCGTATCATCAAAACATAACTAGAAATAATTTTTTTGAATTTTTAGAGTTAGTATGTGGCCCCGGTAAATTTAAATATACGACCAAATTAAATAATTAAATGATTTATATTTTAAATTGAAGAAAAATGGGCTGAGACGATCAAAGGGGCTGATGGGAACTAGTCCGTTGTGTCCGAAACGGGGGTATTTTCCTGGAGATAACTATCGTTGGGCTGAAATTGGAGCTACTGAGACTTAACGGTTTTTTTTTTGTAAAATTAGAGAATTAGTTAACTTTATATTATAAATATCCCTTTGTTTTCAAACCAAAACCCTAATCCTAATTGCTCAGCCGCCACCACCAAAAACAATGGCTATACAACTCTGAATTTCAATCCCTCCTTTCTCTCCATTTACGCAATAAAATCATATGAAACCAAAACAAAAATTGAAGAGCATGGAGTCATCTACAATCTGAACGGATGAGATGGATTTTAACGTTCTAGATTTCTCGATTTGAGCACTCAAAGGCGCGGCGGTTAGTGGTGTTTTCTTGCCACTAGGGACCTTCGAATTGGGAATGATTCATGGTGGTAGGAGATGAAGCTCGGGGCTTCGACGTAGGCCATGTCGATCGGCAGTTAATGCCTTCGGTGGTGGTGCGTTTTGGAGCAAGGAGCACGGTTTTTCGGTTCCCGGAAACCACGGCAAAAAGAAGATGACACTTTGTTTAAGGTTAATAAAGAGATATTTAATAATCAATTAATTATTTAAAGATTAGTCATTGTTTAAAATTCTATAAATCGTTCATATCAAATCAGAATTGAACGATTTCAGATGTGTTGGGAACGCATCAGCAAAATCTACATTTCAAAACTGATCAGATCTGAAATGGAGCACGCTGAAATTCAAACAAAATCAATGTTAGAATTCTATTTTATTTATTTATTTTTTTAAATAATTAAAATTAATTATGATTGTATTATCACAAATCCGCTGTTAAATTCTAATTGATTATCATACGTGATTTGATCCGAAATTGTCTGTGTTATGTAGATCTATTGATTTGATGATTGTTGTGTTGAAAATAATTATATCGTGTTTGTTAAGATTAATAGTTGAAAATAAATATATCATGTTTGTTTAGTTGAAAACAAATATATTATGTTTGTTATAATAAAATTGTTGAAAACAATTATATCATTTTTGTTATAATAAAATTATTGAAAACAAAAATATCATTTTGTGGTAACAAAAGGATTGAAAACAAAATTATCAACTTTTGTTGAAACCAAATAGTTGAAACCAAATTATCAATGTTTGTTGAATAAAATAGTTGAAGACAAAAATATCAATTTTGTAAAAATGTAATAGTTGAGACATCAATTTTGTCAAAATGTAATAGTTGAGACAAAAGTATCAATTTTTTCAAAATGTAATAGTTGAGACAAAAATATCAATTTTTTCAAAATATAACAGTTGAGACAAAAATATCAATTTTGTCAAAATGAAATTGTCAAAATGTAATAGTTGAGACAAAAATATCAATTTTGTCAAAATGTAATAGTTGAAATAAAAATAAAGATTTTTGTCGCATTAGATTTGTCAAAACAAAATAATCATTTTTTGTCGCATTAGGTTTGTCAAAACAAAATAGTCATTTTTGTCGCATTAGATTTGTCAAAACAAAATAATCATTTTTTGTCGCATTAGGTTTGTCAAAACAAAATAGTCATTTTTGTCGCATTAGATTTGTCAAAACAAAATAATCATTTTTGTCGCATTAGATTTGTCAAAATAACCATTATCATTTTTGACGCATTAGATTTGTCATGATATATGAGTTGAATAAAAAGATACATTTTTGTCAAGACATATGAGTTAAACAAAAATATTCATTTTTGCCAATATAGAGTAGTTGAACGAAAACATTCAATTTTGTCAATTAGTATAGTTGAAATAAAAACATTCGTTTTCGTCAAATTAGAATTGTTGAACAAATTATACATTTTTGTCAAAACACATTAGTTGAAACCAACTTGTCACTTTTATCAAATTATAATTGTTTAATCAAATTTGTCGCTTTTGTCAAATTATATAAGTTGAAATCAATTTTGTCGCTTTTGTCAAATTATAAGGGTTGAAATCAAATTTGTCGCTTTTGTCAAATTATATAAGTTGAAATCAAATTTGTCGCTTTTGTCAAGTTATAAAAGTTGAAATTAAATTTGTTGTTTTTGTCAAATTAAAAAAGTTTGAAATCAAACTTGTCATTTTTGTCAAATTATAAAAGTTGAAATCAAATTTGTCGCTTTTGTCAAATTATAAAAGTTGAAATCAAATTTGTCGCTTTTGTCAAATTATAAAAGTTGAAATCAAATTTGTCGTTTTTGTCAAATTACAATAGTTGAAACCAATTTTGTCACTTTTGTCAAAATGTAACCGTTGAAACAAAATTGGCATTTTTGTCAAAATATAATGGTTAAACAAAAATTACATTTTTGTTAATTTGAATTGAGTTAGAACAAAAATTATATTTTGACAAATAGATTTGTGTTAAAACAATAATCGTTTTTGTTAAGTAGAAATTGTAAACAGATAAAATTGTCATTTTGTTTGTCAAGTCGAAATTGTAAACAAATAAAATTGTCATTTTTATTTGTTAGGTTGAATAAAGAAATGTAAACAAACAAACATATCACTCTTGTTTGTTTTGTTGAATTAGAATTGTCGACAAAACAAACACATCACTTTTATTTGTTTTGTTAAATTAGAACTGTCAACAAAACAAAGTTATCATTTTTTATTGTTTTGTTGAATATGATTTGTCGACAAAACAAAGTCATCATCTTTATTGTTTTGTTGAAATAGATTAGTTGAATCAAAATATATATTTTGTCAAAATACTCATTTTTTCAAAATAGATTAGCTGAATCAAACCATATATTTTTGTCAAAATATACACTTTTGTCAAAATAGATTAGTTGAATCAAAATACACATTTTTGTTAAAATGAACATTTTTGGCCAAATAGATTAGTTGAACCAAATTATTTATTTTTGCCAAAATATGATAGTTGAAACAAAAATTACATTTTGTTATATATGATGGCTGAAAACAAAAATTACATTTTTGTTAATTGGATTTGAAATAAAACAAAAATCACATTTTCGTTAAATAAAAGAGTCAAAACACAAATAGCACTTTTGTTAAATAGGTTTGTGTCAAAACACAAATAGCATTTGTAACAATTGGGAATTTCGCTCGATCCGAATCGATCATTAAACCGACCAAGACCGTTCGAAACCCCGGATTGCTTTGAGAACAAGCCACATCGGGACACAAACAGAAGAACATTTCATTGCTTATTACAACAATTCCATCAGAATACAAGAATATAAGAGTATAAATAAATATTATATATCAGAGAAATATTAGAGATTTAAATACATTACTGCAGCAGAAAAATAGTACAATACACAACTGAAAGAGATATACGGATACAGAGCTTTCCGGATATCGTTCCAGCTGTAAATCAGGATCCTGTGAATATAAATCTGCAAAACCAAAACTACTAGCTGCCCGTGTCAAAATAAGGGCACCCAGAGTTTAGGTTAAAACAATAAACTCCAGGTCTGTCATGTGACTGGTGTGAGAACTAAAATAGTTATTAGTCTTTATTTTAAAGTTAGGTAAATCAAGGGACCATGCCGTATAACACGGAATGGGTTTCCTCCCAAGAATACTAGTGCATAAAACAACAGCGCAGTGCTAAATAAAGAACAATGAAGCTATTATAAGACCCAGGTCCCATCACACAATGCAACACAAGCCCGAGGATAGAGTTTTACCTTATAATATCCAAAGAATGCTTGATACGCTAAATTTCATCTTTTATTATTACTATAAGTGTATACAGTGGCGGAGGTAGCCTTACAGATTAGGTGGGGCCAAAATTTAGTAGAAAAAACAAAACATGCTTTCTAGTTGGAAAAAGCAATGCATATTTAATAATATCTACTATATAGGCATGTGTTAGGCAATGATTCTTGAAATATTATACAGATATAAAGAGATTTGAGCAGCAAAACGATAGAAATAGTGTCAGGTAGGGCAGAAATAAAATTTCAGCTATGGCGGATTAGTGAATTTCAGTAACTGCAATTAGGAATTGTTTAATTCAGCTATGGCTACCGCCCTATCTAGGCTCAACCTAAATCCACCCCAGAGTGTATGGTGCCAAAACAATGTCAATCATAAATATCAATCATAGATGGCATGGGTACCATATATCATGTCGCCATACTAGTTCTACAATTGAAACCGCAAAGTCACGTATTGGAAGTTGGATTTCCATCTATGAACCGAGGCAAAAGATAGTTCTCTATCGATTCGGGACAATCTAGCCCATGTCTTAGGACCCAGACATAGGTGGGCTCTTGGATCATCAGGGTCGGTCCACCGATGTGGATTAAAATGCCTTAACACTGCGTTTCCTTTAAAATCCAATTCAACATCGAAATATTCCAAAGACAATTTCGATTCAAATCCATTCCAATTCAATTATTGGAAATTCTGGTTAATTTTAAAACCCTTTAAAATCCAATTTATTTATTTCAAAAATAAATGGATTATAATTCTAGTTCAAAACTAGTTCATTTCGATAAAAATCTATTTTTATCTTTTCTAATATGGAGTTTTTCTTCCCAATTATTCCCAAATCATATCTTATGATTTTATACAAATTATTACTATTTTTAATAATTTTATCATGGCCCGTACAGTCGACTTCCATAAACGGCCATCGAACTGCACTTACAACGACCTTTTCCAAATTTGATTTGGACATAATTCCAAATCTAACCATTAGATTTCAAATCTCTAATATTCATTAGAAATCTCTTTTCGATACGAACCCAACGGTTCCAGTTTTAGGAGAATCCGACAGTCGGATCTCCCATAATGTCCATTCGAAGTCAATGGTCGAAATTCGCGAACTACCGCGGCGCGGCGCATTCTATTCAGGCCATTATATATATAATATATATATATATATTATATTTCGTCGATTTCCTTTCAGAACGAATTTTATAAATCGTTTTAAATTCGTTTTCAAAACGATTTCAACTTCCTATTCAATTTCTAATCAAAATTGAATATTCCATATCATCGATATATAAATGATAATATTTTCAAAAACATTATGTTTTGAAATCAATTCCTTTTCGATATTCATTATAAAAATGAATAAAACAGATATAAATATAGTTCACATCAAAATGGCATCAATCTAACCAACACGGCTTTATATATTTCAATAACTTCGTTATTCTATTCAACAAATGAATATTTTCTTCAACACATGAATATGTACTTTATTCAACACATGAATATTTCTTAATTCTTACTTACAATAAAAATGTGAAATTTATTGTATAAATATTTCGTTCAACACATGAATATTCTCAACACATGAGTATCGTCAACACATGACTCTTTTGTTCATTCAACACATGAATATATACTTTATTCAACATATGAATATTTACTTTCCTGTCCTGAATATTATTTTAAAATATTCTTTATTTTCTAAATTGGAATGAGACCCAATCAATTACCATATAATATTATTTATATGGATTCCATACAACACATATATAATAATAGTAATGATAAATAATCAACCATCATCCAGAATGCACCACACAACTGCATAAGCAATAAATATAAATAATTAACGCTTACACAGTCTCTCGACCAATCGATCAACATATAACCAAAAAATTGGGATTAGTGTATGCCAAATATCACCCCAACACCCGTGTGGGGTTTCAAATCAACAAACACAAATTTTTATTTGTGCAGTTGGGCGATGTGTAAAATTTATCGTCCCAATCAATATCAGTCAAATGAGTGTACATAAACAAATCGTCTGATTTGCAAATGAAGATTTATTTCAACACATGAATATATTTTATTTTATTTCAACACAAAAATATTTTTTTTTCTCCATTCCACATAACTTACCAAATTCACACACACAGATCAATCAAAACACAACCAATCAAACGAGTCGTCCATGGTCTGTGGACGACGGAGAAACAGTTCATATATGCGGTTATAAAATAAATAACTGTATAAAAACAATTTTGGTGAGAAGTTCTCACCAAGAGCTAAACCATCGTGTTTCCAACGAGATCTGTTCAACACCGTTTATGTTAAAAATTATATTTTTAACAACGCTACTTCCTATATAAAGATTATATTTTTATATCGTTGCTTCATATATAAAAATCGAATTTTTATCGCTACTTCCTATATATAAAAATCAAATTTTTATATTCCCTATCTTATAAAAATCATATCTTTAATCTTCACATATAATAAAAATCATATTTTTAATCTTCACATATAACAAAAATCATACTTTTAATCTTCACATATAATAAAAATCATATTTTTAATCTTCACATATAATAAAAATCATATTTTTAATCTTCATTAAAAATCTAACCTTTTAAATTTAAAAATATAAATTTCCCTATTTAAAAAAATAAACCTTTTACCCTACAAAACACAATCTTTATCATATATTTAACTAAGGCAAAGTCCTATTTTAGTTGAAGTAAAAAATCATGTTTTAACCCAAGTAAAAATCCTATTTTTAACTAGTTTAAACTAATTATCCTTGAAGTAGACTTAAATAAACACTTACCATTGAAAGAGGGAGGAGGAGAGTCGCTGCGTGGGGGGTGCAGAGGCCGTGGATGGCCGGTTGCAGGTGGAGGTGGGTCGGAGGTGGGCCCAGCGTGGCCGGAGGGGCTAATTCGAGGCTAGGGTTAAATGGTGGTTGTTTTAAAGGGGATTCGAGGTTATAGAGGGAGGAGGAGGCCGGAGGAGGGGAGTGGCGACGAGTTGGTCGGACGGAAAGGTGCGGCGTCAGGGGGGTGACCGGCGGCGGCGTTGCAGTGGGTATAGGGGCAGCGCGGTTTGTACGGAGGAGGGAGGAGCGACATGTGGGCGAGGGTCTTCTAGGGTGGCGGCGCTGGAGGTGCGCCGCCCCTGGTGGCCGCGGCGGCGGTCTTCCCCCACCGTCGTTCGCCCTTTTCCTTTATTTATTTATTTAAGTTTGTACTGAATCTTGACAGGGAGGAAAAGGGATTTTGGGGGGAAGGGGGGGCTTAAGTGAAAATTAATATATTAATTAATTTATTATTTTCTTCCTAAAAAATGTTGACTTTTCATTCGAACTCCAAACGAGGCCTAACGACTGTCGTCCCTAGCGTATTACCCCCATTCCAAACATAATGGGATGTGTATCGTGAGTTAGTTCGGCTGTTATGATCAGTTTCTGTTCAAAACAAAATATAAATCAATGTATATTGAATTTGAGTGCACATTTCAATTTACCGGGACCATATACTAACTCTAAAAATTCCCGAAAAATATTTTCTAGCTTCGTATTGACGATACAGTTCTAACAAAACTAATTTCGTCAAATTCTAAGACCGTTTGAAAAATGGCCATTTTCTTGTCGATCAAAATTGACTAAAACTGTCAAAACACGTTTTACTTCGCCACGCTCTATTGATTGGAAAAATTATGAATTTTGTGATCTAGCAATAACTTGACATCCCGGATCCAACAAAAGTGGTTTCGTCGAAAACCGAGGTCGTTTGCAAAATTTCCATTTTTAAGGGCCAAAATTCCATAACGACTATTCTGAATTTTCAACTGGGCATAACTTTTTATCCCTGCTATGAAATTTGGATTTTCCAGATTCATTGGAAAGATATTTTCAAATAGATTCTAATATTTTTGATTTCGCTAAAATCCGGTTTATTTTGAATCTTGTACATTCATTTGAAATTTGAAATCGAATTTTCAAACTACCGCACCATTTTCAATTCCTTTATAATTTAAAATAAAATATTTATATTCTAACGACGATCTATATAAATATATACGTTCTAATTCTATTCAAAATAAATTTCTCGTTGTTATTATTTAAAATAATTCATTTTAAATATTCAAAATTCATCGAAATTGCCAAAATAAAAATTGTAAATTGCCTCGGAATTTCCAGGTTGTTACAATCTCCTCCACTTAAAACTTTTCGTCCCCGAAAAGGAACGAAGCTGAAAGTTTTTTAACAAACCAACTCAACTTCCATTATTTTCTTTACGGCTTAAGTTCTTCAACTTTTCAGTTTCTAATAACTTTTCATATTTTTCAAAAATTTGGCTAAAACCCTAAATTTTCAAAAAATTTCGCCATAACCTCTCCTGCACCGGGAGCTTCGGGATATTTCAAATAGCCTCCCATGGCCCTCACCAATCCAAAAGAAAAGGAATAATCCAAGCGGCTAGCCAACCGGCTCATAATATCATCAAAAGCCCTAAGAAATACAATAAACACGTACCTATTTGTCGGGCGAACACTTTTATTCCTCTGCTCTAGCCTCCTTGCTATGACCCGTTCACACATATATATGTACATGCATGCATTTCCAAACAATTTTCAATACAATTCAATTTTTGGTTCAATTTGGCTAAATGGTTCAAATTTTAATTAGTCAACCAATAATCAAACAACAAAATCATCAATCAATTAGTTGATTAACGTTTCAAATTCATAACTTTAATACATAGTCCAAAAATCAGATTTTTGATGCCAAATCACAACAATAAGCTCTATCTAGTTTTGGTTCACACCAGTCAATTGGAAATATATAAATATCACACCTTCGAAACTCGAACACAAGCTGTTGATGCTACGTAGCCATCAACAGAATCATCTCCGGGCGACTAGAGTGTAATTCTATATCTATCCAGTATATTAAAACTTCAAATACACGTGGATCAGACGTATATGCAAAGTCTTTATATATTGGATTGTCCAAACCAATATAAAATAAATAATCAGATACGAATAATTGAATTAAATTTTCAAAACAAAATTCGTTTTCATTTTAAAAATATACTCTTCACACTCGTTTTAGGATACTAATGATCTCATCTCTAACGGATCATTCTCATTGGATATTACTAATCCAATCTCTGATGAATTCTTTCGTTTGGTTCTCATGTGTCTTGTTCTCCGAGCTCTGTAAACCAAAGCTCTGATACCACATGTAACAATTTGGAATTTCGCTCGATCCGAATTGATCATTAAACCGACCAAGACCGTTCGAAACCCCGGATTGCTTTGAGAACATGCTACATTGGGACACAAACAGAAGAACATTTCATTTCTTATTACAATAATTCCATCAGAATACAAGAATATATAGAGTATAAATAAATATTATACATCAGAGAAATATCAGAGATTTAAATACATTACTGCAGCAGAAAAATAGTGCAATACACAACTGAAAGAGATATACGGATACAGAGATTTCTGGATATCATTCCAGCTGTAAATCAGGATCCTGTGAATATAATTCTGCAAAACCAAAACTACTAGCTGCACATGTCAAAATAAGGGCACCAAGAGTTTAGGTTAAAACAATAAACTCCAGGTCAGTCATGTGACTGGTGTGAGAACTAAAATAGTTATTAGTCTTTATTTTAAAGTTAGGTAAATCAAGGGACCACGCCGTATAACACGGAACGGGTCTCCTCCAAAGAATACCAGTGCGTAAAACAACAGCGTAATGCTAAATAAAAAACAATGAAGCAATTATAAGACCCAGGTCCCATCACACAATGCAACACAAGCTGGAGGATAGAGTTTTACCTTATAATAGCCAAAGAATGCTTAATACACTAAATTTCATCTTTTATTATTACTATAAGTGTATAGTGCTAAAACAATTTCAATCCTAAATGTCAATCATAGAGGGCATGGGTACCATATATCATGTCGCCGTACTAGTTCTACAATTAAAACCGCAAAGTCACGTATTGGAAGTTGATTTCCATCTATGAACCGAGGCAAAAGATAGTCCTCTACCGATTCGAGACAGTCTAGCCTATGTCTCAGGACCCTGACACAGGTGGGCCCTTGGATCATTAGGGTCGGTCCACCGATGTGGATTAAAATGCCTGGACACTGCATTTCCCTGCCCTTTGGGGCGCAAATGAACCAAATGACTCCATCGACTCCACATAGTCACCGATATATCTGAAGCGCCTTGCAATCCAACAACCACACAGGTGAAAATAATATAAATGTCAGGGCTGGTAGGTCACTGACACCACCCTAGATAGGAGGAAACGCATGTCCTCCCTGAGGTCCTCTCCTGTTTCTGGTTCATACCGGGGTGTGAGGCTCGCGAATTAACGTTATACATGAAGCTATGCCACACAGGCGGTGCTTTGATCATCAACCACAAGATTCAGCTTTTCAGCAGAAGCCTTGATCATTTGCAACTTAGCATGCCACACAGGCAAACCACTCCATGCAACCGATTTCCATCAAACACACAGAATGATATCCAATGTCAGACACACAGTCCATTTACAAACTCGTTATGGGTCTGAACGAAACCGGAGGCATCTTGTACCTCGCATATCCATCGATCTCCAAGTACGTCTGGACGATCAACAACTGATTCCCTCCTCTTGGGTGTACAGCCCAATCAAGATTATCAGTAATTATCCAAACGATGTGAAGACCTCCGGTCTTCGACCACCGTCTTCATCCTCGACACATCGTCGAATCAGTTATTCAGAATAGGATAAACCCGGTCTTTCTGAATAACTCGCGTATATAATAAACAAGTGTTACACAAACACAACATACGCCTCATTCCAATTTAGAATATTCTTTTATTCAAATATTCTTATACTTTGGGAAAGGTTCCCATTAATTTTATCAAAGATAAATTCTTTAAATTTATTCTTTAATCTTCTTTTGAATATCAATTCAAACCAAATTATGGTTTATCCACACTAGTCGAGATTAGCGAACCTTACCGAATTAATCATTTTTTTTTAATTTCCCAACCCCAACCTATTCATCCCATGAAGTAAAACTGGTAATACTTCATATCTAACACCACGGTGTTATCGGTAAATTCAATTACCTTTTCATGTTCAAATCTAATTAAAGATTTAACTATCGCCTGGAGCAAAACTGGTGATACTCCATTCTCGATCATTTCAATCTAATTAAAGATTTATTAAAACTCCACTTGGTTTTAATTTTCCCAAAAATCAATATTAATGAATGTTTAACTTGGGAAATCATATCCTGTCTTTAACTTGGTTAAAGAACCAATGCCATTTAAAACACGGTTCACTATAAACCTAAAATCACATTTCATTTACAATGGAATCTTCATGGAAAACAAATCGATATATATAATGGATATAAACTTCCATATCTGACTAATAATATAAATGGAATAACGGCAAAGCCTTTTAAATTCTAGATATATTAGCTGTCTTCCTCTACAGAAATTCACTTCGATTATTACCAAATCGAATTCCATTCCATTCCAATTTATTTTATTAAATTGGAAAATTTTACTTTGGAAAATTTCCTTTAAATCTTAACAAAAGATTTATAAATTCCGAATCAAATTTCACTGTAAATCGGGTTAAAGAACGAATGTCGTTAAAACACAATTCATGATAAACCCAATTCACATTCCATTAATTATTGGGTTGAAGAACAAGTGTTATTTAAAACACCGTTCACGATAAAACCAAAAATCAATTCAAATTCAATTCCAATTAAATACCATTTAATTGGTATACTTCATTAAATCTAAATAAAAAGGTTTAATCTTTTTCTCAACTGGGTTTAGGAACAGTGTTAATGAAGACACCATTCACGACAAACCCAAATCCCATTTGATATTAAATTTAAGGCTCTGAATAGAAAATATATCGGCTTATATTCAATATCAAATTCTATGACCAACAAATATCGTATTGGAAATAACGATATAAATATATCTTTCGAATTTCCATAACAATATCTGTATAATCACGAAATCCAACATCGAAATATTCCAAAGACAATTTCGATTCAAATCCATTCCAATTCAATTATTGGAAATTCTGGTTACTTTTAAAACCCTGTCAAATCCAATTTATTTATTTCAAAAATAAATGGATTATAATTCTAGTTCAAAACTAGTTCATTTCGATAAAAATCTATTTTTATCTTTTCAAATATGGAGTTTTTCATCCCAATTCTTTCCAAATCATTTCTTATGATTTTATACAATTTATTACTATTTTTAATAATTTATCAAGGTCCGTACAGTCGATTTCCATAAACGGCCATCAAACTGCACTTACAGCGACCTTTTCCGAATTTGATGCGGACATAATTCCAAATCCAATAGTTAGATTTCAAATCTCTAATATTCATTAGAAAGCTCTTTTCGATACAAACCCAACGGTTTCGGTTTTAGGAGAATCCGACGGTCGGATCTCCCGTAATGTCCATTCGAAGTCAATGGTCGAAATTCGCGAACTACCGCGGTGCGGCGCGTTCTATTCAGGCCATTATATAATATATATATATATATATATATATATATATATTATACATGTCATCGATTTCCTTTCAAAACGTATTTTATAAATCGTTTTAAATTCGTTTTCAAAACGATTTCTACTTCCTATTCAATTTCTAATCAAATTCATCAATATATAAATGATAAATTTTCAAAAACATTATATTTTGAAATCAATTCCTTTTCGATATTCATTATAAAAATGAATAAAACCGATATAAATATCGTTCACGTCAAAATGGCGTAAATCTAACCAACACGACTTTATATATTTCAATAACTTCGTTATTCAATTCAACAAATGGATATTTTCTTCATCACATGAATATATACTTTATTCAACACATGAATATTTATTAATTCTTACTTACAATAAAAATGTGAAATTTATTGTATAAATATTTCGTTCAACACATGAATATTATCAACACATGAGTATCGTCAACACATGACTCTTTTGTTTATTCAACACATGAATATATACTTTATTCAACACATGAATATTCACTTTCTTGTTCTGAATATTATTTTAAAATATTCTTTATTTTCTAAATTGGAATGAGACCCAATCAATTACCATATAATATTATTTATATGGATTCCATACAACACATGTATAATAATAACAACGATAAATAATCAACCATCATCCAGAGTGCACCACACAACTGCATAAGCATTGAATATAAATAATTAACGCTTACACAGTCTGTCGACCAATCGATCGACATACAACTAAATAATTGGGATTAGTGTACGCCAAATATCACCCCAATACCCATGTGGGGTTTTAAATCAACAAACACAGATTTTTATTTGTGTAGTTGGGCGATGTGTAAAATTTATCGTCCCAATCAATATCAGTCAAATGGGTGTACATAAACAAATCGTCTGATTTGCAAATGAAGATTTATTTCAAAACATGAATATATTTTATTTTATTTCAACACAAGAATTTTTTTCCCATTCCACATCACTTACCAAATTCACACACACAGATCAATCAAAACACAACCAATCAAACAAGTCGTCCATGGTCTGTGGACGATGGGGAAATAGTTCATATATGCAGTTATAAAATAATAAGTGTATAAAAACAATTTTGGTGAGAAGTTCTCACTAAGAGTTAAACTAAACGCTGCGACTTTTCATATGTAGAAAACCTTCCCCGTGTTTCCAACAAGATCTGTTCAACACCGTTTGTGTTAAAAATTGTATTTTTAACAATGTTACTTCCTATATAAAGATATATTTTTATATCATTGCTTCATATAAAAAAATCGAATTTTTATCACTACTTCCTATATATAAAAATCAAAATTTTATATTCCCTTTCTTATAAAAATCATATCTTTAATCTGCACGTATAATAAAAATCATATTTTTAATCATCACATATAATAAAAATCATATTTTTAAACTTCACATATAATAAAAATCATATTTTTAATCTTTACATATAATAAAAATCATATTTTTAATCTTCACATATAATAAAAAATCATATTTTTAATCTTCACTAAAAATCTAACCTTTTAAATTTAAAAATATAATCTTTCCCTATTTAAAAATATAAACCTTTTACCCCATAAAACACAATCCTTATCATATATTTAACTAAGGCAAAGTCCTATTTTAGTCGAAGTAAAAATCTTATTTTTATGGAAGTAAAAATCCTATTTTTAACTAGTTTAAACTAATTATCCTTGAAGTAGACATAAATAAACACTTACCGTTGAAAGAGGGAGGAGTGCAGCCACTGCGTGGGGGGTGCAGAGGCCGTAGATGACCAGTTGCAGGTGAAGGTGGGTCGGGGTGGGGCCAGCATGGCCGGAGGGGCCTAATTCGAGGCTAGGGTTAAATGGTGGTTGTTTTTAGGGGGATTCGAGGTTCTAGAGGGAGGAGTAGGCCGGAGGAGGGGAGTGGCGGCGAGTTGGTCGGAGGGGGAAGGTGCGGCGTCGGGGGGGGGGGGGGGGTGACCGGCGGCGGCGTCACGGTGGGTACAGGGGCAACGCGGTTTGTCCGGAGGAGGGAGGAGTGACCGGGGGCGAGGGTCTTATTGGATGGCGGCGCCGGAGGTGCACCGGCTCTAGCGGTCTTCCCCCACCGTCGTTCGCCCTTTTCCTTTTTTTTATTTTAATTTTGAACTGAATCTCTACGGGGAGGAAAATGGATTTTGTAACAACCCGTATTTTTATAACATGTTAAAACAAGAAATCAAGGCAGAAATAAATTTTAAAATCATAATCAGGGGAAACAGGTTACGCCATTGCGTTCGTCTCGAAATTTTACATAAAATAGAGTCCGTGTTTTCGAAAATCGGAGCCCGGATGAAGAAGTTATGGCCTGTACAAGTTTCAGCAGTTTTCAGGCAGGACTGGACCAGGAGGTCGACCTACCCCCCCCCCTAGGTCGACCATAGGGTCAAGCTACCCCCCAGGTCGACCATAGTGTCGACCCCCCACCTTACAGGTCAACCTGGTCGGCCTGGTTTGACCCAGAACTCATTTTTGAAGGCTGAGACGTGTTTTGACGGTCCGGATTGATTCTAGGGTTCTAAGGGCCTAAACTAGTTGCTACACCTATAAAAACACCCTTAGACCTAACCTAATTCATATCAAATCATTCTTACACTATTATGTTGCTGAACTCCCTCTTGAACCATGGCTGCCGCCCCCAAATTAAAGAACAAGCATTCAAACTCAATCCAATTCGAAGATTAAAGCTTGTACAATGATTCAAGACAATAAATCAACACTACTACAACGTTCTATGACAATTTCACTTCCTAATTCACTAGCCATACTCTGTAAGTTCTAGTTGTTTTTAGATTTAAACATTTAATTATAATATGGACATGAAATAAAGTGGAATTTGATCTAAGTATGTTTATCAATTCTGATCTATTTCTGTTGCTCCTTGAATCTTCTGTTTTGGGACTTGTCTATCTTTATGTTCATGATAAGTTTATGATCTATTCAGCAGTTTTCTTGATTTGTGATGACGTTATCATCAAGTTGTAATATTTATGCCTATGATGATGTTTTCCTCTGATCTTGTTTTTTTATTCAATTTCTATGTCCCCCAATTTATTTTCTTTTCATGAACCTTGGTCAATTTCGGACTTTGGCCTAAAATCACGATTTGCGTACGATATGTATATGGGAGAATTATAGGATTATTGCCTTTATGAACATGATGTAATAATTGGCAACATGAAATTGGATATTATCATTGTATTTGCAAGTTTGGGCTTGATCAGTAAATTTTGGTATAATCTTGTTATGAACAAATTTGCATAAATATTATATACATGGAATTTGGCACAAATAGGATCTATGTAATGTAACATGAGATTTGGTATATATAACATGTATGTAATTTGGAATGTAAATTAAACCACGAGTTCGGGCCTATGTAAATTAAATCAAAAGTTTTGGCTTACGATTGGGCATATGACGAATTGGGGATTTGAATATAAAAGCGATTGTAAATTTGATAATTGGCATAAATATGTATTATGAACTTGGGTAGTTGGCGTGTGTAGTAATAAAAAGATTACAATTTGGGATAACTACATCATGAATCATGATTTGGGTTTATTTGGGCATGATACATGCAATTTTGGCTATAACTCGATATGGGCGAAATAGCATAAACTTGGCATACATGTAAATAGGCAAGAAATGGACATATGTAAACTGACTAGAATTGGGTGTGTATATATATATATATATATATATATATATATATATATATATATATATATAAATTGGCATGTAATTTTGGAACTTGGGTATATGTTTATTAATATGTAAAGTTGGGAATTTGAAACACGAAAATGACTTTGTATTGGATAATTGACTTGAACACGAACATGAACATTTCTATATATTAAACACGTGAACTGACATTGGGATTTTGGGGGTAATACGACCATTAATGAACCTTTGACACGAGGTTAGACTCGGTTTGTGGTGTAAATCTGCCCGGAACCGCCTGGCAAATCCAGTAGCCACAAAGTGTCATTCTAATGTGAGAGGTCAAAGGTCGAATTGTAGGCGTAACGATTTATGAAACGAGGTTAAACCCAGTTTGTGGTGTAAATCTGCCCGGAACCGCCCGACAAATCCAGTGGACACAAAGTGCACGGTCTAATGTGAGAGGTCATGATTCGTTTGTCATAATGAATGAATTAAGGAATACTAACCATAATAAGACGTGGGTATGGTTAGAGGGTTAGGTGGGATAACATGGAAATTTGACATGTAAATGTGGACCTAACCGGTATGAGTTAAGAACATGTAAAACTTACAAGTGTAGGCTTAACCAACGTAATAGTTAATCAGACCAATGGGTGGGTTAAGTAATATGACTAGACTAATGACACTTAACCAATATAACATGACACGTGGCAGGGTTAAGTCAACTGGAACATATAGATAATACTTAACCAACTTTGCATGATACGTGGGCGGGTTAAGCCATGAATTACTTGAAATACTTAACCAATTGGACACGATGATTTGATAGGGTTAAGTCATGAACCATTTGAATATACTTAACCAATTTGACACGATGATTTGATAGGGTTAAGTCATGAACCACTTGAATATACTTAACCAATTTGACACGATGATTTGATAGGGTTAAGTCATGAACCACTTGAATATACTTAACCAATTTGACACGATGATTTGATAGGGTTAAGTCATGAACCCCTTGAATATACTTAACCAATTTGACACGACGATTTGATAGGGTTAAGTCATGAACCACTTGAATATACTTAACCAATTTGACACGATGATTTGATAGGGTTAAGTCATGAACCGCTTGAATATACTTAACCAATTTGACACAATGATTTGATAGGTTAAGTCATGAACCGCATGAATATACTTAACCAATTTGACACAATGATTTGATAGGGTTAAGTCATGAACCGCTTGAATATACTTAACCGACTTGACAGATGATTCGTAGGGCTAAGTCATGAACTTGAACGACAACACTTAGCTAATTTGACATGACACGTAGGCGGGTTAAGTCCCGAACTTGAATGACAACACTTAACCAACTTGACATGCTAGACTGATGGGGTTAAGTCTCGAATTTAAATGACAACACTTAACCTACTGAACGGAAATCCTAGTTGCACGGTCCTTTTCAGCAGTAACCCACTAGATGTATCACGGTACCCTGAAGCTAGGCAGGGTGGGGCACGATTACTAGACTTATTGTAAGCAACCAGAACGACGGCTGAGTTGGTGCGCCATTGTAGGTTCAGGCAGACTATGGTCGTGCACGTAGTCCGGAGTTGAAAAAGCAGGCATTGGGCACCAGTAGGTTTACACTGTGCGTGCTTGATTCGTGTCGATGGTTGGCACCATAGGGCTTGATACACCCTATGGTGGACCTAGCACAGGTAAATACATTTCGTGATTGGGTCGTATGACACAGACACATGAACGAGCTAGGACTTGTAGGGAGCCGATTGACTAATAGATCGTTACGTGGAATTCGTTAGGTAGCATAATCCCTAGTGGTCCTAGGTGGCGTAAACCCTAATCGAATCTAGAAAATGTTCAATAGGTAGCATAATCCCTAGTGGTCCTAGGTGGCATAAATCCTAGTTGAACACGCGATAGTTCATGATAAGGAAACTTAGCTAGAACAAGGGTGGCAGTCCAATCGATTTCAAAAATGGTGGCACTACTTTGAAGTAGTATAGAAATACGTGATGAAACCCATACGATATACGGCAAGGGACTGTACATATACATGGAAAGGATGATACGGGTTGGGATACTAGTACAGTTGGTGCAGAGAATTTAGGAAATCAGAGCAAATAGATATCATTTTAATGGTGAAGCAGAGAAATCTTGCGATGATAAAAATCTTGCGAAACTATACTTAGTTCATCCTGAATGGGAACCTTGCAATGTTATACATGACAGAAATCCTATGATGTTATTCTTAGTTATCGTGCCTGTAGCTTATCTTGTCACCATGCTTATGTTTACTTTCAGTTTATTCATGCCATGTTATCTTTACCTGTTTTTATGCTGAAAGTCACTAGGACTTACTCAATCTTGATGACTGACCCAGTTTGTTTCGCCTCTTTTTCTTTCGTCCCCCCCCCCCAAGGTTCACAGGGTGGGAATATAGCTTAGTTCGGATCTTACCAAGCTCCAAGGCTCTTTCATGTACTGCTTGGATTTCTCTTCGCTATGGCTTGCTTTGCTTGGGTAATGATTTATGACTATGGTTTTATGCTTCTTTACTATTGCAAGACAGATTTCGATGAAATGGATTTAATAGCATTTTGATGTAAAAGGCTTTAGACCTTTCTAGATTTTAAAGCAATGAAATTTGGTTCTTCTTCCGCTGTTTTATATGTTCTGTCTTGTAATATTTCTGTGTATATTTACCTAGATAATGCTCCACCAAAGCTAGTGCATTCCCTTTGTGAGTGACCCTAGCGGAGGTGGGGTGTTACAATTTGGTATCAGAGCAGAAGGTTGCCAGATTGGGCAAAAGTTTTTAAAACCTTTTGAAATTATTTTCAAAACCATTTACAAAGAAGCATTTTTCAAGAAAAGTTTTATTTTTAAAGGCTATTCCCCAAAGACCATTAGCATTATCCTTTGTTTCCTTGTTTGAATCCTTTCTTTCCTCCATCTGTAGTCACATTAGTTCCATCTGCGACTAACCTTATTTCAAGCTTTGAAGGGTTGCTGTGCGATGGAGGTAGTTCTCGAGAGACCTGTTAACACGTTTAATAAGAGGGGATAAGGGTGGTTAAGGCGAAGGAGGCTCAGAACAAGAAGGTAGAAATGTTTCTGTAGGAAAGCCTAGTTTATCTTTCTATCCTGTCCGTACCCTTTTTGATTATGGTACATTGCATTCTTTTTATTTCTTCTTCGATAGTTGAGTCTCTGCACCTTAGTACTAGCGTAGTAGAGGATCCCGTTTTTGTCTCAAATCCTGTGGGGAATCGGCTCATTTATTCATGACTTGTTTGGATTTGAGAATGTCTATGCTAAGTGTTGAGTTTAGAAGTAATGCTTATGTTTTTGGGCAATGGGTTAATTCTAGAGATGGAGTGGTTTTCCAAAAATGATACCATTCTCGAGTATGAAAAGAGGGTAGTTAGACTCTTGACTTGCCCCGGTAATGTCCTCAAAGTCTAGGGTAACCCTTAGGGTTCTTCCATGCTTAGTTACCTAGAATCTCTTGATACATTTATTGATCCGTTCTTGATACATTTATCGACCCACTTGAGTAGTGTTCGCCATTAAGGCGGATGGTTCATTTCGCTTATGCATGAGTTATAGAAAATCACCTTAGTAAGTACATTTGGCAACATGGTTGATATTTGTTTGTTTTCAAGAGATAGTTCTTCTGCGTGGAATACCTTATAGTGAGTAAACGAGATCCAGGATTCACTAGTGAATTTTGGAGAGCTTGCATGAAACCATGAGTACGAAGTTATGTTTAAGCTGAGTATACTAGAAAAAGAATAAGGGAAAGTGGAACGAGAGGCGACAATGAAATGAGTTCCAACTCATATTTTGGAAACAAGAATTAAGAAGCTACGAAATTGTAAAGTTAAAAACGGCCAAAACACAATGGAGTTAAGCTCAAGGAAATGCGACTTAGAAGATTGAAGACTAGATACGCGCATCATATCTCTTTTTAAGAGTATATCCTTGATCCCTCTTTTCCTGTAGAGCTTACTTGCATACTATCTTTCAAGTATATCCTCTCGGTCCTATTCTCAATCCTATTTTTGTTGCAAACCCCATAGGGGGTATGACTTATCTGTTAGTAATACATGTTGGGGCTTGAGGGTGTCCGTTGGGTTAACTAAACTTTTTGGGTTTTATAGGATATGGACTGGTGCTTAGGGAGTTCTTCTCCTATTCAGTATATATGTGACGTAGATTTCCAGCTTTGACACTGCCTAATGGGCATAAAGTTTTTACTTGCTTCTATCATTCGGCTATATCTTTAGGTAGGAACAATTGGGTGAAACATGTGTTTGAGACATGTTATGATTGATGGTTGCAAGTGGTTGCAAATGGTCGCAAGTGGTTGCTCGTGGTTGCATAACACACATTAGGCACTAGATCGGCTCAGACACATTTTCATATTGCATATGCATGAGTGTTTATGGATGAAATTGGATGTGTTATCATATGGATGATGCATGTGGATGGATGTTTGTGCACACATATAGTATTTATGTGACCAGGACTATTTGCATAAATGTTGGACTCATGGCACTAAACATATTTTGCATTAAGAAGATCAATCAGGCCTGATCATTTGCATTAGATAAGGAACATATACACACACTTTCTACATATGTTCATACAGCATTAGAAATCTCTTAAGGACAATGGATGCCTGTGATTGATGATTGAGTAGATGGATGATTGGATGGTAGGACACATTCTTCTTAACTTGAAGATTTCGGGGACGAAATACTTTAAGGAGGGGAGAATGTAACAACCCGTATTTTTATAACATGTTAAAACAAGAAATCAAGGCAGAATTAAATTTTAAAATCAGAATCAGGGGAAACGGGTTATGCCATTGCGTTCATCTCGAAATTTTACATGAAATAGAGTCCGAGTTTTCGAAAATCGGAGTCCAGATGAAGAAGTTATGGCCTGTACAAGTTTCAACAGTTTTCAGGCAGGAATGGACCAGGGGGTCGACCTCCCCCCCCCCCCCCCCCCCCAACCAGGTCGACCATAGGGTCGACCTACCCCCCAGGTCGACCATAGTGTCGACCCCCCACCTTACAGGTCGACCTGGTCGGCCTGATTCGACCCAGAACTCATTTTTGAAGCATGAGAAGTGTTTTGACGGTCCGGATTGATTCTAGGGTTAATCTAAGGGCCTAAACTAGTTGCTACACCTATAAAAACACCCTTAGACCTAACCTAATTCATATCAAATCCTTCTTACACTATTATGCTGCTGAACTCCCTCTTGAACCATGGTCGCTGCCCCCAAATTAAAGAACAAGCATTCAAACTCAATCCAATTCGAAGATTAAAGCTTGTACAATGATTCAAGATAATAATTCAACACTACTACAACGTTCTATGACAATTTCACTTCCTAATTCACTAGCCATGCTCTGTAAGTTCTAGTTGTTTTTAGATTTAAACATTTAATTATAATATGGACATGAAATAAAGTGGAATTGGATCTAAGTATGTTTATCAATTCTGATCTATTTATGTTGCTCCTTGAATCTTCTGTTTTGGGACTTGTCTATCTTTATGTTCATGACAAGTTTATGATCTATTCAGCAGTTTTCTTGATTTGTGATGACGTTATCATCAAGTTGTAATATTTATGCCTATGATGATGTTTTCCTCTGATCTCATTTTTTTATTCAATTTCTATCTCCCCCAATTTATTTTCTTTTCATGAACCTTGGTCAATTTCGGATCTTGGCCTAAAATCGCGATTTGCATACGATATGTATACGGGGGAATTATGGGATTATTGCCTTTATGAACATGATGTAATAATTGGCAACATGAAATTGGATATTATCATTGTATTTGCAAGTTTGGGCTTGATCTGTAAATTTTGGTATAATCTTGTTATGAACAAATTTGCATAAATATTATATACATGGAATTTGGCACAAATAGGATCTATGTAATGTAACATGAGATTTGGTATATATAACATGTATGTAATTTGGCATGTAAATTAAACCATGAGTTCGGGCCTATGTAAATTAAATCAAAAGATTTGGCTTAAGATTGGGCATATGAAGAATTGGGGATTTGAATATAAAAGCGATTGTAAATTTGATAATTGGCATAAATATGTATTATGAACTTGGGTAGTTGGCGTGTGTTGTAATAAAAAGATTACAATTTGGGATAACTACATCATGAATCATGATTTGGGTTTATTTGGGCATGATACATGCAATTTTGGCTAGAACTCGATATGGGCGAAATAGCATAAACTTGGCATACATGTAAACAGGCAAGAATTGGACATATGTAAACTGACTAGAATTGGGTATATATATATATATATATATATATATATATATATATATATATTGGCATGTAATTTTGGAACTTGGGCATATGTTTATTAATATGTAAAGTTGGGAATTTGAAACATGAAAATGACTGTGTATTGGATAATTGACTTGAACACGAACATGAATATTTCTATATGTTAAACACGTGAACTGACATTGGAATTTTGGGGGTAATACGACCATTAATGAACCTTTGACACGAGGTTAGACTCAGTTTGTGGTGTAAATCTGCCTGAACCGCCTAGCAAATACAGTAGCCACAACGTGTCAGTCTAATGTGAGAGGACAAAGGTCGAATTGTAGGCGTAACGATTTATGACAAGAGGTTAGACCCAGTTTATGGTGAAAATCTCACCAGAACCGCCCGGCAAATACAGTGGCCACAAAGTGCACGGTCTAATGTGAGAGGTCATGATTCGTTCGTCATAATGAATGAATTAAGGAATACTAACCAAAATAAGACGTGGGTATGGTTAGAGGGTTAGGTGGGATAACATGGAAATTTGACATGTAAATGTGGACCTAACCGGTATGAGTTAAGAACATGTAAAACTTACAAGTGTAGGCTTAACCAACGTAACAGTTAATCAGACCAATGGGTGGGTTAAGTAATATGACTAGACTAATGACACTTAACCAATATAACATGACACGTGGCAGGGTTAAGTCAACTGGAACATATAGATAATACTAAACCAACTTTGCATGATACGAGGGCGGGTTAAGCCATGAATTACTTGAAATACTTAACCAATTGGACACGATGATTTGATAGGGTTAAGTCATGAACCATTTGAATATACTTAACCAATTTGAAATGATGATTTGATAGGGTTAAGTCATGAATCGTTTGAATATACTTAACCAATTTGACACGATGATTTGATAGGGTTAAGTCATGAACCACTTGAATATACTTAACCAAATTGACACGATGATTTGATAGAGTTAAGTCATGAACCACTTGAATATACTTAACCAATTTGAATTGATGATTTGATAGGGTTAAGTCATGAACCAGTTGAATATACTTAACCAATTTGCCATGATGATTTGATAGGGTTAAGTCATGAACCGCTTGAATATACTTAACCAATTTGACACGATGATTTGATAGGGTTAAGTCATGAACCGCTTGAATATACTTAAACAATTTGACACGATGATTTGATAGGGTTAAGTCATGAACCGCTTGAATATACTTAACTAACTTGACAGATGATTCGTAGGGCTAAGTCATGAACTTGAACGACAACACTTAGCCAATTTGACATGACACGTAGGTGGGTTAAGTCACGAACTTGAATGACAACACTTAACCAACTTGACATGCTAGACTGATGGGGTTAAGTCTCGAATTTAAATGACAACACTTAACCTACTGAATGGAAATCCTAGTTGCGCGGTCCTTTTCAGCAGTAACCCACTAGATGTATCACGGTACCCTGGAGCTAGGCAGGGTGGGGCACGATTACTGGGCTGATTGTAAGCTACCAGAACGACGGCTGAGTTGGTGCGCCATTGTAGGTTTAGGCGGACTATGGTCATGCACATAGTCCGGAGTTGAAAAAACAGGCATTGGGCACCAGTAGGTTTACACTGTACGTGCCTGATTCGTGTCGATGGTTGGCACCATAGGGCTTGATACACCCTATGGTGGACCTAGCACAGGTAACTACATTTTGTGATTGGGCCGTATGACACATACACATGAACGAGCTAGGACTTGTAAGGAGCCGATCGACTAATAGATCGTTACGTGGAATTCGTTAGGTAGCATAATCCCTAGTGGTCCTAGGTGGCATAAACCCTAATCGAATCTAGAAAACGTTCAATAGGTAGCATAATCCCTAGTGGTCCTAGGTGGCATAAATCCTAGTTGAACACACGATAGTTCATGATAAGGAAACCTAGCCAGAACAAGGGTGGCAGTCCAAACGATTTCAAGAATGGTGGCACTACGTTGAAGTAGTATAGAAATACGTGATGAAACTCGTACGATATACGGTAAGGGACTGTACATATACATGGAAAGGATGATACGGGTTGGGATACTAGTACAGTTGGTGTAGAGAATTTAGGAAATATGAGCAAATAGATATCATTTTAATGGTGAAGCAGAGAAATCTTGCGATGATAAAAATCTTGCGAAACTATACTTAGTTCATCCTGAATGGGAACCTTGTAATGTTATACATGATAGAAATCCTATGATGTTATTCTTAATTATCGTGCCAGTAGCTTATCTGTCACCATGCTTATGTTTACTTTCAGTTTATTCATGCCATGTTATATTTACCTGTTTTTATGCTGAAAGTCACTAGGACATACTCAGTATTTATGACTGACCCAGTTTGTTTCGCCTCATTTTCTTTCGTCCCCCCCCCCCCCAGGTTCGCAGGGTGGGAATACAACTTAGTTCGGATCTTACCAAGCTCCAAGGCTCTTTCATGTACTGCTTGGATTTCTCTTGGCTAGGGCTTTGCTTTGCTTGGGGAATGATTTATGACTATGGTTTTATGCTTCTTTACTATTGCAAGACAGATTTCGATGAAATGGATTAAATAGCATTTTGATGTAAAAGGCTTTAGACCTTTCTAGATTTTAAAGCAATGAAATTTGGTTCTTCTTCCGTTGTTTTATATGTTCTGTCTTGTAATATTTTTGTGTATGTTTACCTAGATAATGCTCCTCCAAAGCTAGTGCATTCCCTTTGTGAGTGACCCTAGCGGAGGTGGGGTGTTACAGATTTGGGGGGGGGGGGCTTACGTGAAAATTAATATATTAATTAATTTATTATTTTCTTCCTCAAAAATGTTGACTTTTCATTCGAACTCCAAACGAGGCCTAACGACTGTTGTCCCTAGAGTATTACCCCCATTCGGAACACAATGGGAGGTGTATTGTGAGCTAGTTCGGCTATTACGATCAGTTTCCGTTCAAATCAATGTATATTGAATTTGAACGCACATTTCAATTTACCGGGACCACATACTAACTCTAAAAATTCCCGAAAAATATTTTCTAGCTTCGTATTGACGATACGGTTCTAACAAAACTAATTTCGTTAAATTCGGAGAACGTTTGAAAAATGGCCATTTTCTGGTCGATCAAAATTGACTGAAACTGTCAAAACACGATTTACTTCGCCACGCTCACATATTGATTTGACAAATTATGAATTTTGGCATCTAGCAGTAACTTGACATCCTGGATCCAACAAAAGTGGTTTCGTCGAAAACCGAGGTCGTTAGCAAAATTTCCATTTTTAAGGGCCAAAATTCCATAACGACTATTCTGAATTTTCAACTGGGCATAACTTTTTATCCCTGCTATAAAATTTGGATTTTTCAGATTCGTTGGAAAGATATTTTCAAATAGATTCTAATATTTTTGGTTTCACTAAAATCCGATTTATTATGAATCCTGTACATTCATTTGAAATTTGAAATCGAATTTTCGAACTACCGCGCCATTTTCAATTCCTTCTATAATTTAAAATAAAATATTTATATTCTAACGACGATCTATATAAATATATACATTCTAATTCTATTCAAAATAAATTTCTTGTCGTTATTATTTAAAATAATTCATTTTAAATATTCAAAATTCATCAAAATTGCCAAAATAAAAATTTTAAATTGGCTTAGAATTTCCGAGTTGTTACAGCATTTTTGTTAATTAGGTTTGTGTCAAAACACAAATAGCATTTTTGCTAAATAGATTTGTGTTACAACAAAAATAGCCATTTTGTTAAATTAGAATCGTTAACAATAAGAAATATCAAATAATATTCATTTTGTTAAATTAGAATTGTTAACAATATGAAATTGTCAATTTTTATTCATTTTATTGAAATAGAATTGTCAACAAAAAATGAAAAATATCATTTCAATCATTTTGTTGAAATAGTTTTGTCAACAAAATGAATGGATCACTTTGTAATCATTTTGTTGAACTAGAATTGTCAACAAAAATGAATGTATAACTTTTTATGCATCTTGTTGAAATAGAGTTTGTATGCAAAGTATAGAATCATCTTTATTGTCAATATACACGTTGGAATTTGTATATATATATATATATATATATATATATATATATATATATATATATATATTAAAGTGACATTTTTATTGTTAATATACACTTTAGAATTTGTGTATATATCAAAGTGACATTTTTATTGTCAATATACACATTAGAATTTGTGTACACATATTAAAGAGACATTTCTATTGTGAATATACAAATAGAATCTATGTATAAATTAAAGAGACATTTTTATTGTCAGAATATATATTAGAGTTTGTATGCAAATTAAAATAAACATTTTTATCTATGTCATGTCATACATTGAAACTATATACAAATAAAAATATATTTTTTATTTGTTAAAGTATAAAATAGAAATTGCATACAAATAATGAAAATAAAAATTATCTTTTTATTTGTCATTAGCAAAGATGTCATGTAAATGAAATACATATTTATTTGACACTATGAACATTTAGATGTGCTATGCCAATAAGACAATCTTTTATTTGGCGTATTAAATACGTTAGTGGAATCGTCAAATGATTTATATTTATATATAATATTATATGTATAAATATAAATTAAAATTTAACGAATCGCACGCAGTAGTTCGCGTTTCGGAATCATAACTTTAAACGATGATACCGAAAGATTCGACCGTCGGATTTTCCCAAAACTGGAACCGTTAGGTCCGCTTTGGGAAGATCTTTCCAACAATATAATTTTTTTTAGAACCCAACCTTTAGATTTCGAGAAATGTGTAAATCAATTTTGGGTAAAAACAGCACCAGGGCCGCCTATTGACCCAAAGCGTCATTAAATTAAATTAGACTATTTTTATATAAATAAAAATAGCGATAAATCATTAAAAAAATAATATTAACGACATGAAATGATTTTAAAGTAATTATATGCGAGAATTATTTGAAAAGACTGAGTTCAATCTCATTTTAAATAATTATACGACGATTTAAAGTCGAAGACATTGAAGATGGTGATTGAAGACTGGCGATCTTCACATCGAATGGATGACTACTGATGCCCTGCACTGATTTGCTTCCAGGAAAGGGTTACAGTGGTAGTTGTCCGAACGTACTTGTCGATTGTCCGAATAAGCGAGCACCTCTCTTTCGTATTGGACATACGGGATGAGGAATAAGGTGTCTCCGGTTTCACTCAGACCCAAAACGGACTTGTAAATGGATGTATGTCTGACATTTGATTTCATTCTATCTAAATTGATTTCTATTTAATATATACTGGTTTAGTGGAGGAGAATTTATTCTTTTGCTTAACACCCTTCTCTGAGACGTACGAGCTTAGAGGTTATATATTGGTAGTTATCAATCGCATGGCATGAATTGTCAATGTGGCTGCCAAGATGCAATTGATCGAGGCTTTTGTTAAATAGCAGAGCCTTGTGGTTAATGATCAAAACACGGCCTGTTTAGGCGTAGCTTTGTCTATAGCGTTACTTCGTGAGCCTCACACCCCAGTATGAGTCAAAAACGGGGCAAGGGAACGTATGGAGTGCACACGTTTCTTTCTAGCTAGAAGTGGTATCAGGGTTTTACAAGTCCTAACATTTTTCTTATGTGGATGATGGATTACGAGGCCTCAGTTATATTGGTCGATAGTGAACAATTTATAGGCTCAATAGGACGGGGAAGCATGTGTTCAGGCATAACTAATCCACTAAAGTATTTGTGGACCGGCCCTGCAGGATCCAAGGGTTGCCCGTAGGTGTGATCCTGAGACATTACTATAGTGTCTCGAATCGGTAAGGAGATCGTTCCTAGCCTTGACTCATGATGGAAATCCAACTGCGAATACGACACCATGCGGTTTTGATTGTAGAACTAGTATGGCGACATAGTTGGATGGGGTACTATGCCGTTGATGATCGATACATTATGATTGAAATGTTTTTGAAACATATATACACTAATAATAATATCAAATCCGTTTTTATCGTATCAAGCATTTTTGACCATTATAAGGTAAAACTCTATCCTCCGGTTTGCGTTGCATTGTGTGATGGGACTTGAGTTTTATAATGGTTTCATTTTTCTAAAAAGCATTGCGTTGTTTAACGATTTACTTTATTTAAATTATGCACTGGCAATCCAACGGAGTAAACCCGTTCTGCGTTAGCGGCGTGGTCCAATGATTAGCCTTATTACTAATTAAGTTAAGTAAAGATTTCTCATACTAGTCCCATTACTGACCCGCAGTTTGTTTCACTTTGTAAACTCGGGTGCCCTCTTTTCCGCATGGGTAGTCGAGCGGCTTATTTTGCAGATATATTGAGCAGGATTCTCGATCGAAGCTTAAAGATGTGTCCAGAGCATTGATAGACTTCCGCTGTATCAGATTATTGATTCCGCTGCAATGTATTTAATTCATTGTAAATTATCTTCTGTTATATTATTGTTTATCGATGTACTCTGATATTCTGTACTCTGATGTAACATTAATGTAATGTTTATAAAAGTCTACTGTTATTTGTTTTGATGTGTTGTATTCCCAGAGTTAGCGTATTCGGATTTTGAACAGTCTTGTTCGATTTAGTGATCGATTAGCTCCGGGCGGAATCCGGGTTGTTACATTTAATGCCCTGGACGGAGTAGAAATGGTCCTAATTGAGACATTAGACACTCTGAGCATAGACCAGATGGAAATTGATCAAGCCTTATAAGCCGAACCTAAGAAGGAGTCATGGATGACCCTCATCAAGAACTTCCTCCAACGTGGAACCCTCCCGGATTGAAAGAATGAAAAGCGAGCTCTCTTGCATAAAGCCTTGAGATACATCACCCAGGGAGATATACTCTAAAGAAGAGGGTTCTCAGTTCCTATGCTCCGAAGTGTGGTCGACGACGATGCCAAACGAGTGTTGGGGGAAGTGCATGAAGGCGAATGTGGAGCTCATATCGGGGGAAGACACTGGCGAAGATGATGTTGTGGTACGACTGCTTTTGGCCTACCATTAGTCATGATGCACCTTATTCTTCCAAGCGTTGCGATAGGTGTCAGAGGTTTTCCCAGATTCCAAGAGTTCCACCGACCCTACTCACCCATATGGTTAGTTTTTGGTCATTCGCTATATGGGGAGTGTACATTATTGGAAGCCTTTCCATCTCTAAGGGTAGAGCGAAGTATGTGATGGTCATTGTGGATTAGTTTACAAAGTGGATTGAAGCCGAACCGTTGACCACGGTCACGACAAAGAGGGTGATCAAAATTATCATCAGAAATATAATATGCCAATTTGGGCTATCTAAAACCATCATAACTGACACAGTTCGAAAGCTCAGAGTTTAGAGATTTCTGTCAAGGATACCATATCGAGAAGAAGTACACTACAATTGCACAATCGCAATCATATGGAAAAGTTAAGGCAATGAATAATGTGACAGAAAGCCCCGCACCAGCCGGCATTTCCTTCGAAAGTGCGTTGTACACATATCCGACTAGCACAGAACAGTCCTCAAAGAAAGGAAAGAAGAGAATGAACTAACAAGGAACCTGTAGAATGTCTCACAACGCATGGAACAAAATATAATAATAACATAATCTTGACATAAAACAGGCGAGACAGTGCATAAGCTGAAAACTAAACCAACATAGCAGCCGAAATCCAAACACAACTTATGATCCAACATCATTATTACAACTTTAAACTGTCTCTAAAGAAAAAGAAAGCTAAAGTAGAAGATGCACTACTAATGCCCAAGCAGTGATCTTCAACAAAATAGGGAGAATATCTATATGTTTCATACGTGGAAGCCTCCTGCTCGTCTCCAGATCAGCTACCCGTGCATACCCCGCTAACCTGTCTCTAGTCTGCTCGTGAGAGCACCCAGAGTAATAAGAAGAGACATAAAACTCTGGGTCAGACAAAAAGTATGGTATGAGCGATAAGCAGCTAAACAGAACAATAACAGGTATACTAAACCATACCTGAACCTGGACCTGCAACCAAAGAGTTAGCACTACATACCGTACAATACTCTAAGGTGCCACTGAACAGATGGTGTAAAGATAACAGGGTGGGGTGTGCATGTCATAATGATGGCAAACAAATCAAACATAGCAACCATCCTCACATCTCTCACTCAATGCGTAAAGCATACGATATCTACCGCTTCGTTCATTAGACCCATCGAAGTAGTGACGGAGTTCAACTTGTACAACTACTGCTACTGCCAAGCTTACCACATGGAGTCATGACCAAACCTTTACAAATGACCCCACTTCATTGGTCTATAGCCCTTTAGTCGTACCTAGGCCACTGTGACCCTGAATCCGTTCACGTACCCCTTACACATAGTGATCCAAAGTTATAGACATCAACAACTCCTTAGCACACGTCCCGCAGCAAAGCCCAACTCATGAAGTCGACTCGTTGGTTCCCAACTGGATCCTGAGTACAAACTCCCTATTTGGACTACCTTTGAATCTCGGGTTTTTGGTCATCACTGGATCGGTTTGGGTCTCTCCCTAGTCATCGGTTCGGTTCGGGTTGCCCCAGTCACTGGCCATCATCTCGGTTCGGATCCTCCACATCGCATTGATTCGGTTCGGATATACATGCTTCGGTTCGGTTCGGTGTACCCTTGCTCCATCGGTTCGGCTCGGGTTCCTGGTCACGGTCCGACCCACTTCCCCATTCTCTTCGGCTCCGATCCCCCTCACTTCCCTTCAATTCGATTCGGTTCTCCTTCCTTAGCTCGATCTGATCCCAGTTCAACCATTGTGGCCTTCATTTCTGCCATACTTTCTCTTGTGCCAAGCCTCGATTCGGTTCGGTGATCCCTTGCCCAGTCCACTATCCGGTCCGAGCCCTTCCAACCGATCCGATCCGAAAACCTGCACTATTTTCCTACAACTTTCCAATGAGTGTTTTGTGCCATTCGACGGCGTTTTCGACCATTCTAACTATTCTAAACAATCACAAAGCATGTCGTACCGTTATAGCAACATATAGAAGTGACCATAGACATCAAACAACAACCAAAGCATGTAAATTAGATCAAACATAGGCAAAACCCCATATTTTCCCTTAAGCATGTTTAAGCAAAATCTAATGATATGATTAGAAAAACTTAACCAAAATAACCCAAACTTCTAACAGAGGTCTAAAACAATATTTCAGAATTTATAAATATTTTTCCAAATTTTTATCATGTCTAATTTCGTTAATCTTCACTAATTACCCTTAATTAACCATAGTTAGTGCAAAACTATGCAAATCACTCACCTTAGCCACAAATAAAACCTTTAGAACTGAAACTATACTGTTTGGGCGTGAATACCAATGCAACACAATAGCTCTACCTCGATTCTTATGCTAATCCGCCTTGGTTTGATGTTGCTAAGCTTAATCCTTGATTATAAAGTGATTTGGAGGTGTTTTAGAGGTTAGAGGCCATTGTTAGGGTTTCTAAGAGGTAACTGGCGGCTAGAAAACTGAAATAAAATGAAAACCTAACTCATTTTAGCCTCCCCATAACCCTAATCCTGAAATGGGTTATGGGCCCATTCACTAATCACCCTATTTGGCCCGGTTAATCAGTTTTTCACCTTCCAAACCTTATTTCAGCCATATCTCCCAAACGGTAAGTCTGTTTTTCACATGTGACCACTCTACGGAAAGTTAAACCGTCATCTGAAGCCAATGGAAGTGGTTTCAGGTCAAAACTCCTTTCAATCAAAAGTTATGGCCAAAACAGTATATCTAGGGCAAAATGGTCATTTAAAAATCGGGGAAAATCATGAACGTGGGAAATGACCCCAATAGTTGTCTCCCAAAGTTACATGACCATATGACTTCGTACGTGAAAGAAATAAATATTCTACGATCCTACGATGCGTAAAATGCGGGTCATTACACTCTCCCCCTCTTAAGAAATTTCGTCCCCAAAATTCCTTAACCCAAAGCATACAAAGGATCCTGCATGCCTACCAATCATATACAACAATCAATCATGCAAAACAAACAAAACAAGCCTATCCTAGCATGCGGAAAGACTAAATCGAAGTTAAAATCTTATCAGGCGAAGAGTTCTGGATACGTCTTCCTAATGCTCTCCTCTGTCTCCCAAGTACAGTCATTCTCATTCTCGCCCTACTGATCTTTGACTAACTTCACCGCTTTCCTTCGAAGTTGCTTCGTATCGTTCCCAACGATACGCATAGGCCTGCGGTTCCCAACCGCCTCGGGTTCAACTTCAATATCATCCAACTGATCAGGTGAAATAGTCACATCTGGGTCGTGTACGAATTTCCTTAACTGGGAAACATGAAATACGTTGTGAACTCCTGTCATCTTGTCTGGTAATTCAACTTTATATGCCAAATTCCCAATTTGCTCAAGAACTGGGAATGGACCAACAAATCTTGGTGCTAACTTGCCTCTCCTGCCAAATCGTTTCATGCTCTTCAACGGAGAAATCTTGGCAAACACAAAGTCGCCAATAGAGAACTTTAATTCTCTTCTCCTCTTATCAGCATAACTCTTCTGCCTATCTTAGGCAGCCTTCGTTTGCTATTGGATAACTTTAATCTTAGCTGAAGTTTCTCTTATTACATCTGGTCCGAGCGCAAACTTCTCACCAGTTTCTAACCAACATGACGGTGACTTGCACGATCTTCTGTACAAAGCTTCAAATGGAGCCATACCGATACTGGATTGATAACTATTATTATATTAAAACTCTACTAGATGCAAATGGTCATCCCATGATCCACCATAATCCAATACACAGGCTCTCAAGAGGTCTTCTAATATATGATTCACCCTCTCTATCTGTCCGTCAGTTTGAGGATGATACGCGGTACTGAGATGTAGTTCTGATCCCAATGCCTCTTGTAAGCTCTTCCAAAATCCACTAGTGAACAACGGATCTCGGTCACTCACAATGCCCTTGGGTATTCTTTGAAATTTCACTACCCACTTTATATACAGTTCCGCTAATTTAGCTGCTGTCCTGTTTGACTTGACGGGTATAAATCTTGCACTTTTGGTCAATCGGTCCACAATCACCCAAATGCTATCATGGCCCCATCAATGAAATCCATTGACACTTGTTCCCATTTCCATTCTGGAATTTCTAATGGTTGTAGCAAACCACTAGGCTTCTTTTGCTCAGCTTTAACTAGCTAGCAATTCATGCATTTGGATATAAATTTCCCAATGTCTCTTTTCATCCCTTCCCAGTAGTAGGTCTGCTTCATGTCTCGATACATCTTGTTACCACCGGGATGTATAGTGAGTTTTGAGTGATGACATTCTTTAAGCACTTCATCTCTCAATCCGTTAACATTGGGTACACTTAGCCTTCCATTCTTTCTAAGCCATCCATCTCGATCAAGCCCATACTTGTTCATCTCTCCGTCGATTCCCATCTATAACTTTGAGATGATTTCCAATAGGTTAGGATCGTTCCTCTGATAGGAACCAATCCGCTCAATCAAAGTGGGTCTGATCGTCAAACTTGCTAACATTTCTGGATCCAATTCGCACTTTGGTCTGAAATCATACCCAGCGATGTACTCCAGTTGCTTCCATTCTAGAAATATAGCCCCTAAACTGGCATGTCTTCTACTCAATGCATCAGCCACCGCATTGCCTTTCCTGGTGTATATGCGATGTCAAAATCATAGGAAGCCAAGAATTCTAACCATCTTTGCTGTCGTAGATTTAGATCCTTTTCGAAGAAGAGATACTTTAACGTTTCATGATCGGTAAACAGCTCGAACCTTTCTCCTAAGAGATAATGTCTCCACAACTTCAACGCGAACACGATCGCTGCTAATTCCAAATCATGGGTAGGGTATCTTCTCTCATGCGGTTTCAATTGCCGACTTGCATAAGCTACAACCCTACCTCCTTGCATCAATACAGCACCTAGTCCGGTACCACATGCATCTGTGTATACCGTCATCTCTTCATTCCCCTAAGGAATGACTAACACTGGTGCACATGTCAACTTGTCCTTTAGACTCTTGAATGCATTCTCATACTTTTCGTCCCAGGCAAAAGCTTGATTTTTCTTGGTCAACTAAGTCAACGGTGCTGCTATCTTGGAATAGTCTTGGATAAACTTACGATAATATCCAGCTAATCCCAAGAAACTTCTTATGTCCATTGCATTCTTGGGCGTAGACCAATCTTGTACCATAGCCACCTTCGCAGGATCCACGGCAATACCATCCTCTGAAAAAACATGGCCCAAGAATCTCACTTCCCTCCTCCAGAAGTGACACTTAGAAAACTTTGCTTTCAATTGGTGTTTTCTCAACACCTCTATTCAAATGTTCCTTGTTTCGTCCTCTATCCTCGAGTAGACCAAAATATCATCCATGAACACAAGGACAAACTTATTCAACTGATCTCTGAATGCCCTATTCATAAGATCCACAAAATATGCTGGGCAATTGGTCAATCCAAATGGCATGACCAACCACTCATAAAATTTAGATGGCGTTCGAAAGGCCGTTTTAGCTATACTCTCAGCTTCCACTCTGAGCTGATGAAAACCTGTCGTGAGATCCAACTGGGAGAACACTCTCGCGCCACTCAACTAATCAAACAAATCATCTATCTGCGGTAGAGGATACTTATTCTTCCTCGTCACCTTATTCAATTCGCGGTAGTCCACATACAATCGAAGGGAACCATCGGCCTTGGTAGCAAACACAACTGGTGCTCCCGATTCAGAAATACTCCTTCTGATAAATCCCTTCTTCAAAAGATCGTTGACTTGCACCCCGAGCTCTCACTGCTCCTTTGGTGTCATACGACGAAGTGGCATCACTATAGGTCTGGCATCTTTCACTAAATCAATACGAAACTCAATCTCTCGGTGTGGTGGAAGCCCGGTCACTTCTTTGAAAACGTCCGGATACTGGCCAACCACGGGCAAACCTGACAACTCACTTTGCAGGATGTCGAGGGAATTTAGGAAACTAGTCATTACCCATCATCGGGTAGACCACCAAACACTACCCTTCACCCATCTTCCACTCTAGTTGTCACCAAAAAGCCCTCACAGTCTACCACCACCCCGTATCTTTGGAGCCAATCGACTCCCAAAATAATGTCAAACCCAGTAAAGCCCAAAACAAAGCAATCACAAACAAATGTGCATCCATGACTCGATAAGACCACATTATGACAAATCATGCTAAGGCGTGTCGAACCACCAATCGGGTTCGTCACCGCTAATGGTCTATTGACTAACTCAAGTTCCAATCCCAACCTATCTACCAGGTCACTAGATATGAAAGAACTGGAAGCTCCAGTATCAAACAAAACTCTAACAGGAACATCATAAACAGAAAGCATACCTTGAATAACGACATTCTTTCCCTTATCCGCCGCAATTGGGGCATTCGACGAAGAAGGAATAGCATTAACGGCATATGCTTTCACCATCTACTTTTCTTTAGGGGGCTACGGACACTTTTCCCTGTGATGTCCCACTTGGCCACAATTGAAGCACTTCCTGTCTGCTGGCTTTGCTTGACATTCTTTAGTATAATGGCCCTTCTTGATACAGCTAAAGCACTCAACATCTTTCTTCTTCTTCTGGCCATCCTTATTCTGGTTTTGCTTCCTCTTATTCTAAGAACCATTCTTGCCTCCACCGCTTGCTTGCGGTTTCGGTTCTTCTGTAGACGCAGCCTCAGTCTTCGGCTTAGGGTAAAGTATTTCTGATCTTAAAGCTTTCCCCACAATCGATTCAAATGTCTCATCGATGTGGTTGATAAGCCTTTCCCCCAAGTATCCATCCAAGCCTGTTATGAACTTCTCATTTTTCTTCTCGGTAGTATCAATAAGAGATAACCCATATTTCGACAAAGTGTCGAATTCAGCAATGTACTCCGAGACAGCTCTGCCATTCTGCTTGAGTTCCAAGAATTTCTTAAACAACACTGACTTCTAAGCAGCTGGAATGAACTTATCGCTAAAGCGAGCGTTAAACTGATCTCAAGTAATCTGATCCTCGGGAGTAGCTGCCTTTATAGCATTCCACCAATTCATTGCCCGTCCTTGCAGCTGACGGGATGCTAGCCTTCTCTTCATCGCTTCCTCGATACCCAAATCTTCGAAGATACGCTCGCAGCTATCCAACCAGTCCTGAACATCCGTAGCCGACTCTGTTCCGTGGAATGGCTTCCCACCAAGATTAGTATAATCCTTATTCAGCTTGGCGAAATCGGCCTTAGGCGCCTGCACTATTGGACCACCACCATTACCAGCATTGGGAGCTGCCCCCTGCACATCCCTAAGCATCTCCCTCATGAGGTCAGTAAACATCGTCCTCATGTTAGAAGCATTCCCATTATTAGCTCCTCTACTGGCACCTCTTGCATATCGGCTCATCGTTCAATCTGTAAAGAGAAATAAATTAACCATCTCCATAGTGGTGCTAGTGCAGTGCGACTTCATCCTTAGCTATAATAATAGTATATATATAGCTTTTAAAAATCAAAATAATCACAAATACGCGCTCTCATATACGTATACTATCTCTCCCCGATAACTTCCCTAGGTTAACTACACAACCTAGAGCTCTGATACCAAGTGTGACGGCCCGCCGCGCACCAGCCGGCATTTCCTCTGAAAGTGCGCTGTACACATACCCGACTAGCACGGAACGGTCGTCAAAGAAAGGAAAGAAGAGAATGAACGAACAAGGAACCTATAAAATGTCTCACAGCGCATGGAACAAAATATAATAATAACATAATCTTCACATAAAACAGGCGAGACAGTGCATAAGCTGAAAACTAAACCAACATAGCAGCGGAAATCCAAATACAGCTTATGATCCAAGATCATTATTACAACTTTAAACTGTCTCTAAAGAAAAAGAAAGCTAAAGTAGAAGATGCACTACTAATGCCTAAGCAGTGATCTTCAACAACACAGGGAGAATATCTATATGTATCATACGTGGAAGCCTCCTGCTCGTCTCCGGATCAGCTACCCGTGCAAACCTAGCTAACCTATCTCTAGTCTGCTCGTGAGAGCACCCAGAGTCATAAGAAGAGACATAAACTCCGTGTCAGACAAAAAGTCTGGTATGAGCGATAAGCAGCTAAATAGAACAATAACAGGTATATTAAACCATACCTGAACCTGGACCTGCAACCAAAGAGTAAGCACTACATACCATACAATACTCTAAGGTGTCACTGAACAGATGGTGTAAAGATAACGGGGTGGGGGTGTGCATGTCATAATGATGGAAAACAAATCAAACATAGCAACCATCCTCACATCTCTCACTCAGTGCGTAAAGCATACGATATCTACCGCTTCGTTCATTAGACCTATCGAAGTAGTGACGGAGTTCAACTTGTACAACTACTGCTATTACCAAGCTTACCACATGGAGTCATGACCAAACCTTTACAAATGACCCCACTTCATTGGTCTATAGCCCCTTAGTCGTACCTAGGCCACTGTGGCCCTGAATCCGTTCACGTACCCCCTACACATAGTGATCCAAAGTTATAGACATCGACAACTCCTTAGCACACGTCCCGCAACAAAGCCCAACTCATGAAGTTGACTCGTTGGTTCCGAACTGGATCTTGAGTACAAACTCCCTATTTGGGCTACCTTTGCATCTTGGGTTTTTGGTCATCACTGGATCGGTTCGGGTCTCTCCCTAGTCATCGGTTCGGTTCGGCTTGCCCCAGTCACTGGCCATCGTCTCGGTTCGGATCCTCCACATCACATTGATTCGGTTCGGATATACATGCTTCGGTTCGGCTCCGTGTACCCTTGCTCCATCGGTTCGGTTCGGGTTCCTGGTCACGGTCCGACCCACTTCCCCATTCTCTTCCGCTCCGATCCACCTCACTTCCCTTCAATTCGATTCGGTTCTCCTTCCTTAGCTCGATCCGATCCCAGTTCAACCATTGTGGACTTCCTTTTTGCCAAACTTTCTCTTGGGCCAAGCCTCAGTTCGGTTCGGTTCGGTTCGGTGATCCCTTGCTCAGTCCACTATCCGGTCCGAGCCCATCCAACCGATCCGATCTGAAAACTTGCACCATTTTCCTACAACTTTCCATCGAGTGTTTTACGCCATTCGACGGCGTTTTCGACCATTCTAACTATTCTAAACAATCACAAAGCATGTCATACAGTCATAGCAACATATAGAAGTGACCTTAGACATCAAACAACAACCAAAGCATGTAAATTGGATCAAACATAGCCAAAACCCCATATTTTCCCTTAAGCATGTTTATGCAAAATCTAATGACATGATTAGCAAAACTTAACCAAATTAACCCAAACTTCTAACAGAGGTCTAAAACAATATTTCAGAATTTATAAATACTTTTCCAAATTTTTATCATGTCTAATTTCGTTAATCTTCACTAATTACGCTTAATTAACCGTAATTAGTGCAAAACTATGCAAATCACTCACCTTAGCCACAAATAAAACCTTTAGAACTGAAAAACTACTGTTTGAGCGCGTATACCAATGCAACACAGTAGCTCTACCTCGATTCTTGTGCTAATCCGCCTTGCTTTGATGTTGCTAAGCTTAATCCTTGATTAGAAAGTGATTTGGAGGTGTTTTAGAGGTTGGAGGCCAATGTTAGGGTTACTAAGAGGTAAGTGGCGGCTAGAAAACTGAAATAGAATGAAAACCTAACTCATTTCAACCTCCTCATAACCCTAGTCCCGAAATGGGTTATGGGCCCATTCACTAATCACCCTATTTGGCTCGGTTAAGCAGTTTTCCACCTTCCAAACCTTATTTCAGCCATATCTCCCAAACGGTAAGTCCGTTTTTCACATGTGACCACTATACGGAAAGGTAAACCATCATCCGAAGCCAACGGAAGCGGTTTCAGGTCAAAACTCCTTTCCAATCAAAAGTTATGGCCAAAACAGTATCAGCTAGGGGCAAAACGGTCATTTAAAAATCGGGAAAAATCATAAACATGTGAAACGACCCCAGTAGTTGTCTCCCAAAGTTATATGACCATACGACTTCGTACGTGAAAGAAAGAAATATTCTACGTTCCTATGATGCGTAGAACGCGGGTCGTTACAAGATCATCAAGTCCATACTGAAGAAACGATTGGAGCGGGACAAAGGAAAATGGGTCAATGAACTACCGTTAGCCTTTTGGGCTTATCGTACAACCTATAATCTAAGACCGACAACGCTCCATTCGCCTTGTCTTACGGCTCCGAAGTAGTCATCCAAATAGAGCTTCAAGTCCTCTCTCGCAGGATAACATACTATGACCCTTTGGCCAACAAGGTGTTTCTCTTAGAATCACTGGATATGATTGACGAAAAGAGAGAGGAGGCTAACGGGCGTGCTATAGTGCACATACAATGAGACGTTCAATACTATAACAAGAAGGTTCGACTCAACACCTTTAACTTCAGCGAATTTGTTGTAAAACGAGTCTTCCCAGCCTCGATTCACTTTACTATTCTTGATGGCGATCCACTCTCAAGAATATGGAATGTCGAGCACCTACATCGTTATCTTTCTTAGTCTTTTATTCGTATGTATTTCATTCTTCTAGCATTGTAATAAGGCATAACTTACTATTTATTATTGTTCATAAATAAAAGTTTTACCATGCCATGTTACTATGTGCATTAATTTGGGTAAGTGTTATAACTTGACTGGACATGCTGAAATTTGAATGAATGGATAGATTAACCCCCTAACGATATTCACTCGCCCATGTTCGATAAGAAAACTCGACCCCGTGACTAGTCGGGCGAAAATTAACCAAGTCCGAGCTCGACATCGACACTCGAAATGGAGAAACTGACATTAAAGGAACCTAAGTGTAGAAATGACGTTTAAAACATCTTCAACTCTTTCCTAAGTCTCGAGGGGAAGAGTATAAGTATGACTACCCTAATGGCAACCTTTTCCCTTAACGACAGGGCGAAGGGAAGCTGCCAAGCCGAGTGTGACCCGACCACTTGCTTGATTACCTCCATTCCATAGAGCTTGGAACGGAGTATAAATTAAGGATGAGTGTGACAAGTGCACCCGGACTGACAACCACTCATTTCCCAACTCTAACTCCTGATGATTTAAGAGAGAGTATAAATGACTTGCGTGCCTCGATGCAAGGCCCTTAACCCGCAACTCTAACCCAAACTGACTTTTGGGGGAGTATAAAAGACAATGCTACAACAACCACGTAAACTCATCTGCCCCCCAACTGGGGACAAGAGTATGAAATTTAAGGCCTTAACGCCCTATTGGCATAGCTTGGATGCCACCATTGCTAGAGGGTCGAGTTGCAAATAGAAATTAACTTTGAAACACAACTCGGATGCGACTCGTGATTCAAAGTTAATTAAGGGCATATACAGTGTACATTCATACTAACTACGACGTTTGGCACAGTTGGCTTAAGCAATACAACCTAATGCTTAACACTTAGTAATTATTATAAATTATTAATGCCTATAATTCATACTTGACATAATAAAATTAAAATCACGAGTACACTGAGTGGAAAGCAACAGAGATTTGCAAACAAGTAACGTTGTTTTGATCAACAAAAACTTTGTTCATTCACAATGTAGGTTTTGTACAAAATTACATGCAAAAACTCAAGGGCCACAATCGTAACAATACCAAACGGCCTAAAGACGATACAAATGTATAGTCAACTAAGCCTCAGATGGCTCATCGCCAGTCTTCTTCTTCTTCGCACTCTCCTCAGCCAACTCAGTCAGCTGCTCCACAGTGAGGCTGCGCTTGTTCTGGGAATTGTCAGTAGGAGAATCTTCGACTGAGGAAGCAGTCACGTCACGTTTTTTCTTGCTCCGTTTGGCTGAGGAAAGTGGATGAATCTCCTTGATCGACGAATCTGTATTGGAAGGGGCAATGAATTGAAGCTACTTGACCGTAAGTGGTCCAGAGCTTGACTGAACCTTGAGGTGGAGACACTTTGTCTCATCCTGCACCTTCATATCAACAATGGTCAGAAGGTCCGTCCTTCCGGATTCCCCTGTATAGACAACTTCTTCCTCAGGATGGGAGCACCCACCGTCCAGTGTTTGAATGCATCGACTAGTTCTTTATACTTGTTTGGTTCCTCGGTAGGGCGCACTTATTGCTTCTCGACTGCTTTGGCCTCTGATTCGGAAGTAGTTTTTGCTATGGATATAACCAAAGGAGGAATAGCAACAATCAGACCTGGCATAATAACGGGTCTCTTGACTGGAAGCTCGACCACTAGGCGACAAGTCATAATAACTTTCTGAAATTGATGAGAGGGAAGAGATATACCCTCGGCTGAATCGTCCGCAGGTGTAGCAGGAGTAGCAACTCCAGTGATCGGAGTCATAGGCACTTCTGTGATTTGGTAAGATGTCTTGTAGCTCCCGAGGCAAGAAAGCCGAGATCATATTACTCTATCGGATCAGGGGTGACAGAAGAGGAACTGGAGCTTCCTTTTACAAAATTCCCTTTAGCCTAATGCTTGTTAGCATCCACTAATTTCTTCTGAAACCTTCATCCCTTGGATAGGAATTCCGGGTCATTATACTGTAGGAACTTCTTCATTAATTAAACGTCATCCATGTCTCCGCCTTAGGACAATCGCTTCTCCTCATCGACTAATTCAGCCCAGGCGTTAGCTAAGGTCTGGGGATAATCATCTATCCAGGATATTTTTCAGCGGCGAAGGACCTTAACAAAGAAAGGCATAATTAGTGGCCCTATGTCCTTTATGGACGACTAGGCTTCCTCAAGCTCTTTCTTAAACCCTTGAATTTCAACATCGTATTGCAGCTGAGAGTTAGAGGTAGACTCCAGAGTTGTATTGGGTTTTCTTCAGCTGTCATTGCCCTTTTCCCATCTTCAACCAATCTGGCCTTCAAGACGGCGTTCTGCTTCTGAAGGAAAGTCTTCTCAGTCTATGGAAGAATAAAAGATTGCCTTAAGTTTGCATTTTCAGTTGTAACGGTTTTGCACCCCTTCTTGAGGGTATTATTTCCTTATTGGTGATGCCAAGTTCCTTGTGGAAATGATCTTTCAACTCAGCGAGCAACTTCTTGTATTTCTTAGCCTCCGCTTCTGCAATTTTCAGTTTAGTTTGGGCCTCGGTATATTCCTTATCAACTAAGTCCCGGCAAGTCTTATCACAGTCCCATAACTACTTTTAGTTGGCCAAGTCCACTCTAGGCCATTGATGGTTTCGGAAAACTTCCGGGGATACCTACATGTTTCCTAATACTGCCCACAAATTAAATCTATCTCCTTTTTGACGTTACTAAACTAGTCTTCAGGCATCGGTAGAGATTGGGAAAAAGTGCATATGTTTAAGGTAATAATGAAGGAATTGGTTCTTCAAGGTTTTCATCTATTATGCAGTCGATAGTTCTAGCCTGATTGGATCTGATATTGAGATATCTTGGGTTTTGTGCTTTACTTGAACTGGCGTTGATTTCTCTTGAGTCTGATCTTTAGAAGATGAATGCTTATGAGGGCGATTCTCTTTTCGATGAGTTTCTTTAGAAGGAACAGAGGCCTTTACTAATGACTGGTCGCCTCCATAAGGATATTGATGACACTTCAACTTATCAATGTTCCAACGAGTCTTGGATCGCGATCGAAACTGACGACGTAACTTGTATGAGTAATGATGCTTCTTTTCCTTATTTATCTCCTCCTGATCTTAGGCCTCTCCATATTCTCGCTCTGAATCTGATGGATAGTAGTGCGACCCTCCTCCCTTGGATAAGCTACTCTTGAACTTATGGATCTTGTAAGATCGGCGCAACATGGTATCTGTGAGTCAAGAAAAATAGATGTCAGATCTAGGAAATCATACAAAGAACAAGTGTTGTGATGTGCAATGCAAGTATCGTGTATGTCCTAGTGCACCCCTTTGAAACATCCATCGTTGTCGTATGACTTGTAGGCATAATCTCTCCCACTAAAGTTGAAATGCTTTCTTCCTCAAACGAAGGGAAAAAGACCGGTAGAGCTAAATTCGATAAGGAATATTGCTCAAATGGAATATCCAGATTTTCCATGCCTTTATAAAGATTCGTTGGAGATACTAATCCTCCTTCTCTAATTAGGGACTGAAATGATTGGTCTTGGGGTGATGGCATGTGCTCGGAAGTAGTTTTTCCTACATCGCCCTCCTTCACAATAGGGGATTTCTCAAAAGTTGTTTTCTGTAGAGGAAGTGATTTCCTGGCTTATTCCTAAACGACCTTTTTGGGGGATCCTTCCTTCTCCACCCTCCCGGGCCTCTAAATGGGCCCACCAAGTCTAAATCACTTCCTTATAGACTTTTTGACTTTCTTTTTGGGAGTGGCGGTAGCAACCGATGACCCCTTGTCTAAGGGAATGATCAGTGGCGGTATGACGGCTGGTGGGACTTGACCTCCGCCAGCTCTTAAATTCTGATTCGCATCGAGGGGATGATAGCAATGTAGGAGTGCATCTGTAAGACATCCCTTAACACTTTGTTCCTTATTTGTGATGCTCAACAGGGTAGTCAGATGTTCTTGGTACACTTGGTGTAGTGACCCAGAAAATTCAATGCTCGAATTTTTGGCACAAATACATTATGTGTCCAAACTCGAGTACCAAACATCCAGAAAGTTAAAAGAAAGAAGTTAGAGATGTAAAAAGATAAAAAAGAAATATTAGAATAGAAGAATAAGAAGAAGAGCCGACACCATACACAGCCTCACATCGCAATGGAATAAAATATAATATAGAAATAAATCTTTATAAAGAACTTGAATAAATACACTTACATACGTCAGAGTATAGCAAACAAATCTGGACAGTTACAATGATCTGTCCTCATATACAATACACAGCGGAATAAATAGTAATATGTCTGGGCCTCACTTCTCCAGCCTGTCTTCTGAAAAATGTAGCATCTTAAACCTAAACCTATAAAACTCGATCTGACCCAAGCATTACAAATGCCATGTATCAGTCCGGTGAATCAGTGTGAGTAAACTCACTAAATTTAAAGGTTTCATCCAAGTTGCTTAACTTTAGAAAATTCTTTTGAAATAAAAGGATAATAGTAAGACCAGCCCACACATAAACACAAACGGGTTTTACCTTACGATAACCCAAAAAAATTTTGGTATATCAAAATCCATTGATATTATAATAGTGTCTACCAAATCACAAATAAATAACCATCTATCAGAACGCTTGCATCTCACTCTCTACGTATTCATTATATAATCAGAAACCACAATGCGCTTATTGGAGAATGGTTTCCAACTATGAGAAGGTATGGGACTACCATCCAATGAATGTACTCTAGAGGGGATACACTGGTTTTCAACAAGAACATCTTGCAACCCGGCCACACATGATCTACCATTTAGTTAACTTGAGTGTATTGAATATTTTGTCACCCTTATGGCTTTTTGTCGCGATCACCGTAATTTCAGAAAGACACAGAATCAAAAAAAGAACAAAAATGGAATTTCTCTAGATTGGTGACAATATACCCTTCTTGGGAATGACCCACCCAGCCATGCTGCCTGCACGATTTTGGTCATTTCCCGGTTGTGAGGCTTGAGGTCACGATGATCTTTTTAGAACATTTGGCCATCATTCACTTTAGATGTCACATCGTCAGATCCGTCAAATCACTAATTGACATCCACAAATATACTCTGGGTGTTAAGCAAGAGAATTTCTTCGCCACCAAACTTGGTATATTTGTAAAAATCAAAGTATGTGAGTTTAAGTAAATAATCTATCAGACATTAGTTCATACAAGTCATCCAGGAATAGGATGAACCGAAGGCAGTCTCCTACTGCATTCTAGGAATCACCCAAAGAATCAGTAGTAAGAATTCCTTGCACTCCGAAGATTTCAATCACGATAGAATCACTGTTGAAATAACTCTGGTTGCAAGTTAGAGAAATTCAACGAGTAGTTCTTCCGCTCATGAAGATCCACGGTCTTCAATGCTCCATCCTCATAATTTTCAGGTTAGTCGCAGACGCACAGTCGGTTCGAAGTGGTTTTGGGTCTATTTCCCATTTGGGTCTCTTCAAAACAACACGTCAAAAGGTCCAATAATACTCATTGATAGTCGGTGTTTTAACTATCAATTCAAATAGTATAGATTAGTACTTTGGCAGCTCAGTCCCTTTTCATTTAAAATCCAATTACTTAAAGAACTTTATTGATTTAAAATCGATTATATAACTTATCTCATCAAATCTCTTTCATTTCCCATTACTAGAAAACAAAATCAACATTCCATTTAAAACATCAAAACATCTTCCCAAAACTCATTCCTTAATTCCCTTTACCTTAAAACTAGCGTTATATTCTCCCAGTCCCAATTTATTCTCAACCCTTTTTGGTTTTTTCCCTTTTTGAAAACATTATCATAAATATTTACAATATCCCCTTCCCACTACTTATACCATTACAAACTAATATCATCTCTTGATAATAGTGAAATTGTTCAAGTTGGGGTATCTAGTTACCTCTCAGACCTTGATTATCAATGTTCTTATCTTAAGAAGATAATATTTTGTAATTCAAAAACACATTTACCAAGTCCTTTGCCAATTCGTTTTGTAACTTATTATAAAACTCAAAGTTTTGATTCTTTGATTAAGATTCCTTTATATCCTCTTTTACCATATTGGAAACTTCCTTTAATTGTAATTTAAAATAATGCTTAACCTCAATCATTTAACGAAGTAACTTACTTCATTATTGACTGACCATAGGATGGTTAATCTTTTTGCAAATGTTTATTACTTTAAGAATCACTTCTGGAAATAAACAAATTCAATAATTTCTTAGAATAATTAACTAGGAAATTAAATAATCTTTAACAAATATCATTAAGTAAATAATTATTTATCAAAACTTATCTCTACTAAGTTAAGGAAAACAAATATAATTAGATAACGAATTTAAACTAATCCAACTGACTCAGTACTTAAAACACCAATTAAAACTCTAACCGATTTCCCTTAATCCCTCTTCTTAAATTAAAAGTATAACTAAATTAATTACATTGCTCAATTGTTTTCCCAAAACAAATTCCCAAATTATCAACCCTTAGGTTCACTTCTGACTTTATAAACTTATGACTTATTTAATTTTACCAAAACAAATCATTTTTAATAGAATATTAATTTGTAAATAAACTTTTATTTATATATAAAAATATAATTTAAAACTTTGCTTCAGTTATGAAATAAATTTTATAGCTTTAATTACGTTAATTAGATCATTCACTATCAACCACTTAATCAATATTGTCTATTGATTAAAAATACAACGATTATTGAATTTTCAGTCTAACGATCAACTTCCAATAAGTGTATAACGATAATTGAGTAAACAATTCATATACATGAATAATAACATATAATTTATGTGAGGAATTTAGTTGGATCCCTCCAACCCGTTCTTACCTACATCAAAATGGTTTACATCAATTTCAATATGACAATATATTTATTTTTATTCTTCACGGTAAACAGAAATAAGCAGTTTAACTAATAATGATCAACAATTAACTAATAACATTCAATCAAGCATCCAATTATTTATTTAATACGTTTATATTATTATAAATGTAACCAACAAGGTAAGTTACCTCATTTGGAATCTAATCGTTAAAATAACCGTGTAATTCGATTAAGTTAAACAAACGTTTAATTAAATCAATGAATATTAAAAATATTCAGCATACATGCAAACAGTTTTCCAATCATCAATCATTAGCAAACATTGCACACAAATTAAATACCCTACTAATATAAAATATAAGTGGGATAAACTGAGTGAGTTGGACTCACCTTGGTTTAATTTATCGGTTAACCACTTATTTTTAACTATATTAAATCGAGGTTTAATTTAATTAAAAATCCTCATAGCTTCCTGTGCTGACCAACCACACTCCATCTCGTAGCTTACATCCACACGGTTCCAACGAGGCCAACCATGCGCAATTCTGATAACATACGTGCGATATATTACATTAATAAGGTTATAAAACAATATATTTAATTTAAATTTTAAGTTATAACAAACCGGGCCCTTACCCATGCCTTGCGGCCCAAGACCATCTCTACTGCCTGTTATGTTCTTCTTGCAACCAACACTTCCCCAATTTTTTTGTCTGCCCATTTAAATTCTTTTTCCGAAGCCCAACTGGCCAATTTACATAGCCCACGTCCCTTCACGTCCCATACCCGAAACTACAAACTACTTAGTATTTATTCTCCCCTATTTTAAAAACATGAAATGCTGCTTGTTCAGGTTTCCCCCTTTCAACCCCTTTTTTTTTTCTTTAACCGTAAGGCTCGCAAGCCCATTTCAAAAAACCACAGCCCATCCCTTCTACATCCTTCTTCCCATTCTCTCCTATACACTTCCTGTTCTGTTGAAAATAACCTCCACCTGATGCTTACTTCGTTCCTCAACCACAATTCTTCATCTCCACGCCAAAAAGCCTCCCTCCCATTCTTCGTTCTGTTCTGATATACACCATGCAGGCTTCACCACGTCCCAAGCCAAACTCCTTCCCATTGAATAAATAGATCACCTTGCGTTAAAAAGCATGCCACTGAACGTCGCGCTAAATGATGCATCCATCCCCACTCCATAAGCTGAATCATACTAGCATTATCCCAAGTATAACTTGATCGAACTCCCACTTCCCATGTTTCTGTCCCCTTCTCTATTGTTCATGCATGCACGGTGTTGCTTCCTCCCTACCAAATTTCTGCTTCATTTCTTTACATGCTTAACTAGTCTATTTTCCTCCTCTATCCAAATATTTGTCGCTTCTTACTTGTTGTGCCTCCTCACCACGTCGGACCACCCAGCTCCAATCATAACTCCACCTTCACCGCTCCAACACCAACCCCCTTATGTGCCGACACTCACACATAACCAACTGACCCCATGTTCTAGTTCTTCAGTCGACACTCATAGGTTGAAGTTACATGGATCTGAAGATTTGAATTTTTATTGAAATGAGTGGGTGCGGTTTCGTTTCTATTCGCTGCAGTATGGAAGATTTGAGGCATGAAATATATATTAGTACAAGGGAGAAGAATGGCACGCTGAATGTACAGGAGGGGAAACATGAACGGGTGCCATGTTATTTATAAAAGAGTGGATTTAGGATAAGAACAATGTTTTATCAACAGGAACAAGGTAGGCGGTAGGTGCAGATGTAGCCGAAGGGAATGCATCGTATTTTTCTATCACTAGGTCTGTGCATGAAAAGTTAGCTCGGGTGCTGAAGAAATTTCATGAGTTTTCATTTCAGTTTTAGGTATGCGTTAATAAAATTTGTACAAAGTGAGATAATTTTTCTTCGTCGGCTAAAACTTTAATTTGATGAGGACGTTCCGAATTAGGCTGATATGGGGAAGGTTATATCTAACTTTGATTAGTATAAGGTAATTTTTATATAGTAAACTTTATTGTATCGCTATTAAACGCTACCATTAAATTTGCACTATTTAATATTCGTACTGATATTCGCGAACTCAAAATGCGATGAAAGTAGACATACTGCTACGTTTTAACATTCCGTCCCAATGAAATTTATTTCTTCGAAAACGGACTTTGTTTGCAAAGCACCGTTATTTTATTTCCAATTTATTTATCGGTTCACTTTTAAACTGCGCCTACCCACAAAACAACTTCAATTGGCTCCAAATTGGAAATATAGCAATAGTTAGTTATACATATTTCAATAAAATTCGTTTCGTCAAAAACCGTGATTGTTTAGAAAATAATCAATTCTACGATTTATATAATATCAATAAAGTATATTTAATTTACAAAATAATTCTATTTAAATAATAATTCTAAATTATTATTATCGTATCTCTAATTGAAATCTTAAATAGCTTCAGAATAGACCAATATATATTTTAAATTCAATATTTATGATTTCTGGGTTAAACAATATCTAAATTATATAGAAATTTCTTTATATTTTATTAGATAAACGTTACCGTTTATTAATGAATTACATAGCGACTATTTGAAAATTTGAATTGGACATAACTTATAATTTATAAGCTAAAATCTTGATTTTTCTCTTTAATTAGAAAATTATAATCAACTAGATTCAAACGGTTCTTGTTTCAAAGAATTCCTACTTATATCGGATCCTGTATATTCAATTAAATTCAAAACTCAATATTACGAACTACCGCGTCGTTTCGAGCTCGTTTTAATTAGTTTATAAATTTATATGTTCGAACTCCGTTTTTCAATAAATAAATTCGATATAAAATCCATTTATATTACCAAATCAATATTTAAAACGGATTTAGAAATTTGTAATTAACATTCAAAGTCTGAGACGTTACATTCTTCCTCCCATAAAAGAATTTTGTTCCCGAAATTACAATGTAAGAAGAATGTTACAAATCCAATCATTTTGAAATAATTACTTTTGAATTATCATCAAAATAAATTCAACCTCTTAAAAAATTTCAAATTTTTTTTCAGCACCTTCTGTGCATGGTTCAATCGGAACTACTACAACTGTCACTCCGGGCCTCATATCGATCAAAAGAAAACAAAGCTAAGCGACAACCCGACTCAGGGGTATAAAACAATCACCAACCAATTAATATATCAAGGTTTACCTAGTTGTTGGCAACTCAATTCCAATTTCGAAGTAAATCAACTAAGTGTTCTTCGCCTTCCAATCTATACTTACAATCTGTGTAACCAAATCAACTCCATAGCCTTCTTGAATCTGCACTTAACTCAACTTACGATGCAAATAACAAATATAGGGCTAAATTATTTAGTCTCATTTCACAAGTGATTTTATTTGCAATCCATTATATTGGGATTTAGTTCCAACTCATTCAACTTTTTTATTGACTCATTTAATGAATTTTATTTGCCCAGTCCAACATCCAAATAACAAACAACCAACTCATCCGAATTACACTCAACATTGATACTTACTAGTCTGCATTCACTTTGGTTTAACATACATTAACATCGGTCGATTAATATTCGACTGATTTTTCTTATTATCCATTCGATTTCCAAATTTCCAAATTTATTTTATTTAATTTCATTTCTTAAGTTAATTTTAATTCAAAACAATCAATCAAAACATCCAAGCACCTAATATTACCATAATTTAAGAAAACTATTTCCTTTTTCTATATAAAAATATAATTTGGGCAAAATTATTTTATTTACCCTCTTTGCAAAACAATATTGTGTCAATTTCCAGTTCAATATGGTTTCCTAAAACTTGAACCAATTAATCAACACAATACAAAACATCTTTATAAAATCTACAAATACGCTCTCTCGTATACACACTCATACTCAGTCTAGGGTGTTACTAACCTAGATTACCCGATAAAGATAAGTTTACTCACAGAGGCAAGGTTATTGCTAAAACAATAGCTCTGATACCAACTGTAGCGACCCGGAAAATTCGATGCTCGAATTTTCGACACAAACACATTCTGTGTCAAAACTCGAGTACTAAACATCCAGAAAGTTAAAAGAAAGAAGTTAAAGGATGTGAATAAATAAATAAGAAATATTAGAATAGAAGAATAAGAAGAAGATCCAACACCATACACAGTCTTATATTGCAATGGAATAAAATATAATAAATAAATAAATATTTATAAAGAACTTGATTAAATACGCTTACATACATCACAGTACAGCAGACAAATCTGGATAGCTGTAATGATCTGTCCTCATATACAATACATAACGGAATAAATAGTAATACATCTGGGCCTCGCTTCTCCAACCTTTCTTTTAAAAAACATAGCATCTTAAACCTGAACCTGTAAAACTCGGTCTGACCCGGGCATTACAAACATCACGGATCAGTCCGGTGAGTAAACTCACTAAATTTAAGGGTTTCATCCAAGTTGCTTAACTTTAGAAAATTCTTTTGAAATAAAAGGATAATAGTAAGACCAGCCCATACATAAACATGAATGGTTTTTACCTTACTATAACCCAAACCATTTTTGATATAACAAAATCCAGTGATATTATAATAGTACCTATCAAATCACAAATAAATAACCATCTGGCATAACGCTTTCATCTCACGCTCTGCATATTCATTATATAATCAGAATCTGCAAGGCACTTGTTGGAGAATGGATTCCAAATATGACAAGGTACGAGACCACCTTCTGGTCAGTGTACTCTAGAGAGGATACACTGGGGTTCAATAAGAATATCTTGCAACCCGGCCACACAAGACCTACCACTCATTTAACTAGAGTGTATCGAATATATTGTCATCCGTACGGCTTTTTATTGCGACCACCGTAATTTCCGCAAGATACAACATCGAAAGAAGAACAAAAATGGAATTTCTCTAGATTGGTGACAATATACCCTGCTTGGGAATGACCCACCTAGCTATGCTGCCTTCCTGATTTTTGTCATTTCCAGGTTGTTAGGCTTGAGGTCACGATTATCTTTTTAGAACATCTGGCCATCATTCCCTTTAAATGTCACATCATCGGATCCATCAAATCACTAATTGACGTCCACAAATATACTTTGGTTGTTAAGCAAGAGAATTTCTCTACCACCAACTTGGTATATTTTTAAAAATCAACGTACGTGAGTTTCAAGAAATACTCTATCAAACATTCGTCCATACATGTCATTCAGAAGCAGGATGAAACGAAGGCACCCTCCTACCACATCCTAGGCAGGGGTGTAAACGGGTCGGACCGGACGGAGGTGTGTCCAAGCTCTGTCCTATAAGAAATTCGGACGGACATGGACCGAACATGCATTAAGTTCGAACACTATTCGTATGAGCTGGACAACGGACGAAAAACGTTCGAACAATGGAAAAACATCGAACATTTGGATCGGATGGGACCCTGGGGTGTCTAAGCTCTGTCCTACAAAATAATCGGAAGAACACAGACCGGACACCTTATAGCTTCGGACCAAGCCGGACAACGGACGGTCTTGTCCGATATGCAACCTAACCCTAAGAATCACCAAAAGAATCAGTAGCGATAAGTCCTTGCAATCTGAAGATTTCAATCACGATAGAATCACTATAGAAATAACTCTAGTTGTAAGTCAGAGAAATTCAATAAGTAGTTCTTATGCTCATGAAGATCCGTAGTCTTCAATGCTCCATCCTCATAATCTGCGGTTAGCCGCGAACGCACAATTGGTTCAATATGGTTTTGGGTCTAGTTCCTTTCCCAATCTCTTCGAAATAACACGTCAAAAGGTCCAATAATACACATTGATAGTCGGTGATTTAACAATCAATTCAAACAATATAGATTAGTACTTGGAAGCTTAGTCCGTTTTTATTTAAAAACCATTTACTTAGAGCACTTTATCGATTTAAAATCGATTATATAACTTATCTCATCAAATCTCTTTTATTTCCCATTACTCGAAAATAAAATCATCGTTCCCTTTTAAAAATCAAAACATCTTCCTAAAAGTCGTTCCTTAATTCCATTTACCTCAAAACTATCGTCATAATCTCCCAGTCCCAAACCTTTTTGGTTTTTTCTCTATTTTGAAATTATTATTATAATATTCACAAAATTCCCTTCCTATTTCTTATACCATTACAAACTAGGGATGAGCACGGAAACCGATTACAAACCAAATCGAAACCGCATAAAACCGATAAAAACCACATCTTAATAAACCACACAAAAATAAAACCGCAAAACCGATGAAACCGCACCGTTAATATGGCATGGGTTCGGTTTTTATCTTTTTCCAAACCGCAAAACCGAAACTACACCGATATGATTTATGAATTATTTATTGTAATCATATCTGGCGCTTCTCAGACATATAACCTGCTTCCTATTTAGCCTTCACTGTCCTATATAGCCTTCACTACTTGCATTCCAACAGCAGTTTGTCTTGTATCTTTCAAACCAGTCACTTGAACTTATTTCATGACATCAAGCTAGGTTTGATTCACAGTCATTTGTTACCTTCACATATTTATTCCTAAGATGAATTGAGAAATGACATTTTCTTCATTTGATCTAGCATTTAATAAGCTCAATCCTAATGAATATGCTACATAATAGATTCCTTTTCCTGCATATGGATCATGTTCTACATGCTTCTCAGTCAACATTCAGTTACCAGTTCTCTGCTAACGTTCAGCTACCGTTCTCAGGGAACAATGCCTTTTTTTATTAATCGGTTTTGAAACTGAAACCACACTTTTAAAAACTAAAATCGCACTTTTAAAACTAAACCGCACCAACAGTTATTGGTTCGGTTTCGGTTTCTACTTTTGAAAGCCGCTCCCTAGCGGTTCCGAGTGCGGTTTTGAGTCAAAACCGCACCAAACCGCACCATGCTCATCCCTATTACAAACTGATATCATCTCTCGATAATAGTGAAATCGTTCAAGTTGGGGTATTTTAATTACCTCTCAGACCTTGATCGACAATATTCTTATCTTAAGAAGATAATAGTTTGTAATTCAAAAACCCATTTATCAAGTCCTCTGCCAATTCATTTTGTAGCTTATTATGAAACTCAAAGTTTTGATTCTTTGATTAAGATTCCTTTATATCCTATTTTACGATATTGGAAACTTCCTTTAATCGTAATTTAAAATAATGCATAACCTCAATCATTTAACGAAGTAACTTACTTCATTATTAACAAACCATAGGATGGTTAATCTTTTTGCGAATGTTTCTTACTTTGAGAATCACTTCTGGGAATAAACGAATTCAATAATTATCCTAATATAGTTAATTAGGAAATTAATTAACCTTTGGCAAATCTCATTAAGTAAATAATTATTTATCAGAACTTATCTCTACTAAGTTAAGGAAATAAAATATAATTAGATAACGGATCTAAACTAATCCGGCTGATTCAGTCAACTTAAAGCACCAATTAACTCGCTAACCAATTTCCCTTAATCTCTCTTCTTAAATTAACAATATAATTAATTTAATTACATTGCTCAATTGTTTTCCCAAAACAACCTTTCCCAAATTATCAACCCTTAGGTTCACTTCTGACTTTATAAACTTATGACTTATAAAATTTTATCTAAACAAATCATTTATAATAGAATAATAATTTATAAAAAAACTTCTATTTTCATACAAAAATATAACTTAAAACTTCGCTTCGGTTATAAAATAAAATTTATAACTTTAATTACGTTAATTTACCTAACGGCAATCAACGTCTAAAAATACAATTTTTAGATCATTCACTGCCAACCACTTAATCAATACTGTCTACTGATTAAAAATACAACGATCGTAGAATTTTTAGTCCAATGATCAACATTAAATCAACAATCAACATCCAATCATTATATAACGATAATTGGCTAAACAATTCATATACATGAATAATAACATACAATTTATGTGAGGAATCCAGTTGGATCCCTCCAACCTGTTCTTCCCTACGTCAAAATGGTTTACATCAATTTCAATATAATAATATAATTATTTTTATTCATCACGGTAAACAGAAATAAACAATTTAACTAATAATGATCAACAATCAATTAATAACATTTAATCAAACATCCAATTATTTATTTAATACGTTTGTATTATTATAAACATAACCAACAAGGTAGTTTACCTTGTTCGGAATCTAATCATTAAAATAACAATTTAATTCGATTAAATTAATCAAACGTCTAATTAAATCAATGAATTTTAAAAATATTCAGCAAACAGGAAAATAGTTATCCAACCATTAATTATTAGCAAACATTGCACACAAATTAAAAACCCTACTTTTATAAAATATAAGTGGGATAAACTGAGTGAGTTGACCTCACATTGGTTTAATTTATCGATTAACCGCTTGGTTTTAACTAAATTAAACCGAGGTTTAATTTAAAAATCTCGTAGGTTCCTGTGCTGACCAATCCTGCTCCATCTCGTAGCTCACACCTACACGGTTCCAACGAGACCAACCATGCGCAATTTTGATAACATACGTGTGATATATTGTGTTAATAAGGCTATAAATCAATATATTTAATTTAAACTTTAACTTATAACAAACAGGGCCCTTACCCATGCCTTGCGGCCCAAGACCATCTCAACCGCCTGTTATGTTCTTCTCGCAACTAACACTTCCCTAATATTTTTTGTCTACCCATTTAAATTCTTTTTCCGAAGCCAAACTGGCCAATTTACATAACCCTTGTCCCTTCACGTCCCATACCCGAAACTACAAACTACTTAGTGTTTCTTCTCCCCTACTTAAAAAACATGAAATGCTGCTTGTTCACGTTTTCCCCTTTAAACCCTTGTTTTTCTTTAATTGTTAGGCCCGCAAGCCCCTTTCAGAAAACCACAACCCATCCCTTCTACATCCTTCTTCCCAAACTACTCTCTCCTATACACTTCCTGTTCCATTGAAAATAACCTCCACCTGCTGCTTAACACGCACGCTACTCCATTCCTCAACCACAGTTCTTTATCTCCACGCCAAAAATCCTCCCTCCCATTCTTTGTTTTGTCCTTATATACACCATGCAAGCTTCCTCACGTGCCAAGCCAAACTCCTTCCCTTTGAATAAACAGATCGCCTTACATCAAAAAGCATGCCATTGAATGTCGCGCTAAATGATGCATCCATCACCACTCTTTAAGCTGAATCCTACTAGCATCAACCCAAGGATAACCTGATCAAACTCCCCCTTTCCATGTTTCCATCTGCTTCTCTATTGTTCATGCATGCATCGTGTTGCTTCCTCCCCACCAAATTTCTGCTTCATTTCTTTGCACGCTTAGTTGGTCTATTTCCCTCCGCCTTCCAAATATTTGTCGCTTCTTACCTAATGCGCCTCCTCACCACGTCGGACCACCCAGATCTGGTCGTAACTCCACTTTCACCGCTACAACGCCAACTCCCTTCTGCGCCGACACTCACGCACAACCCATTGACCCCATGTTCTAGTTCTTCGGTTGACACTCTTAGGTTAAAGATACATGGATCTAAAGGTTTGAATTTGTATTGGAATGAGTGGGTGCGGTTTCGTTTCGATTCGCTGTAGAATGGAAGATTTGAGGCATGAAATATATATCAGTATAAGGGAGAAGAATGGCATGCCGAGTATACAGGAGGGAAAAAAATGAACGGGATGCCATGTTATTCATAGAAGAGTAGATCTAGGATAAGAACAATGTTTTATCCATAGTTTTTAAAACCGGACCGCGAGTCAAACCGTGAGGACTCAGGGTCCAAGGTTTTGAAGGTCTGACCGATCGAACCGCCGAGAGCCGCACATGCTTGTTAACAGTGAAAATATGAATAATCAAGTTTTATTTGCACTCAAACAAATTAATAATAAAGTTTGAAAGTAATCTATTTATAAACTAAAATTAATAAATTGCATGATAGAATAAAATAGCAAGGACATAAACAAACACACATGTTTTTTAGAACGAAACGATAAAGTTTATGGTTTAAATGTCGGAACAATTATGATTTTTTGAAATATTTTAGTTGTTATTTTCAATACAATACAAAAGATGAAATTATCAGAAAGAATTACATAATGAGAAGTATGGAAAAACAAAAAACTGTGGTTTAACCCTGTAAAATTGAAGGTTGGACCGCTGGTTTGAAGGTCCGACCAGGGTTCATGCATGAATGAGGTCTGATTGAGTTCCGCGCCGTGACGGTCCAAGGTTCAGGATTATTCGAGGTTGGACCGCGGCAGGGTCGGGTTTTAAAAACACTGGTTTTATCAATTAGGATAGGGTAGGCGGTAGGTGCAGATGTAGTTAAAGGGAATGCAGCGTATTTTTTCTATTACTAGGTCTGCGCATGAAATGTTAGGACGGCTGCTGAAGAAATTTCCTGAGTTTTCATTTCAGTTTTTGGTCTGCGTTGATAAATGTGTACAGAGTGATATACTTTTCTTCATCGGCTGAAACTTCAATATGATGAGGACGTTCTGAATTAGGCTGATATGGGCTAGGTTATATCTGACTTTGATTAGTATAAGGTAGATTTTATATGGTAAATTTTATTGTACCGCTATTAAATGCTACGGTTAAATTTGCACCGTTTAATGTTCATACTAATATTCGCGAACTCCAAATGCGATGAAAGTAGACGTACTTCTACATTTTAATGTTCCGGTCCCTGTGAAATTTATTTCGTTGAAAACGGACTATGTTTGCATAGCACCGTTATTTTATTATCAATTTATTTATCAGTTCACTTTTAAACTACGCCTACCCACAAAATAACTTCAATTGGCTCCAAACTGGAAATATAGCAATAATTAGTTATACGTATTCCAATAAAATTCGCTTCATCGAAAACGGTGGTTGTTTGAAAAATAATCATTTTTGAGGTTTATATTTTATCGATAAAGTATATTTAAATTCCAAAGCCATTCTATTTAAATAATAATACAAAATTATTATAATCGTATCTCCAATTGAAATCTTATACAGCTTCAGAATAGACCAATATATATTTTAAACTCAATATTTACAATTTTTGGGTTAAACAATATCCAACTTATATAAAAATTTCTTAATATTTTATTAAATAAATGTTATCATTTATCAACGAATTCCATAACGACTATTTGAAATTTTTAATTGGACATAACTGATAATTTATATGCTAAAATCTCGATTTTTCTCTTTAATTAGATATTATAATCAGCTAGATTCCAACGGTTGTTGTTTCAAAGAATTCCGACTTATATCGGATCCTGTATATTCAATTAAAGTTCGAAACTCAATATTACGAACTACCGCGTCTTTTCGAGCTCGTTTTATTTCATTTATAAATTTATATGTTCGAAATTCATTTTCAATACATAAATTCAATATAAAATCCATTTATATCACCAAATAAATATTTAAAACAGATTTAAATATTAGTAATTAATGTTCAAAAATTTAGGACGTTACACTTTCTCGATGGGTTTGGCAGGATTGCTATATATAAAGAGTAACCGATATCAAAGACCTTTTTATGAGGCTAATATCATAGTATGTTAGGATCCGACGCTTATTGCATTTGAGCCATCTTCGGGCGCACCTGGCTGTTGAGGAGTATAAATCCATTCAGGCCTTATGTTGTCTAGCTTGCTTGGCACATCCTCGGTGATTTTTCTTCCTCGAGCAGCTTCAAAAAGGAGAAATGAAGGAGTTAGGACCTTCCAATGATTAAAGTTAAGAAAGAAGGCCACATCATCAATAGTTAGGGCATGATGTAAATGCTCCACATACAAGACAAACAACAAAATCAGATTGGCATATGCAATGGAGTGAAACTACATCGGCGCCAGTTTCATGGGATTGAGAAAGTCGACAATGAAGGGATGGAAAGGAGGAATAATGCCCACTGTGAACGTCTGACGACTTATCTCCATGAATCCTCTAGCGGGTCGTGAGGAAACTCCTCTCTGTGGATCTGAACGTCTCCTAAGGGGATCTTGTGCTTCGCTCTTAATCTCCTCAGTTTCGCCTCATCCGTGGTACAGGGCTAGGAATTGGTGGGAGCCTTCAAGAATACATCTTCGGTAGTAACACCAAGGGATACTCCTTCCCTTTCTTCTTGTACGTCCTTATCTCCTTTAGAGTTTCCCACCATTCCAACATGCTCGTGAATGACATATTCTATGTCATAGTTATCGGATTCAGTTTCAGAGGTGGGCTTCTCCTTTGGATCTTCTTGGACCGCTTTGTTCTTTTCTTCCTTGGAGTAGAGAGTTTTATATTTGGTAGAATCTTAGTTGTGTTATCCAGAAAAGAATACTGATTAGAATAATAAACTAGATCACCTCGAGTGTGTACTAGTGCAAGTGCGTGTAGTGTTGTTGAACTAGTTGCATAAACCGAAACATTAAAGAATGAGATATGCTTTGGCCCGAATAGTCCAAGTTCATATGCAATGTTAAGGTCATATGCTCGGATTAACGGGCCCTACCCTAACTGTCAGATATGTATTTGAAGTTGATCTATTAGCAGTTGTTGCGGTGTATGGGATTATGGTTGTAAGCTGATTCAATGGAAACGTTGAATATTAAGACCGACTCTCGGGTCGAAATGCCCGGGCCGATGAACCTAGGTTGATAGTGTTTTGTTCGAACATCATCCACCTGACCCAAACTTCATCTCCAATATCCCATTCGACTCTAGCGGGCATAAATTCCACATCAACGTCTTTCGTTTCGGCATGTCTCCTCTTCAAACCAAACCTCCAAGCTACACACTTCCATTCAGTAGCTTCCCTTTCCACTTCCTAGTCCCATGCCGGTTCGGTTTAATGTCTTCCTATGCTGAACCATAACCGAGATGATAGTGCAAATCTAGCCTCCATCATCCTTGTTAATTGTTCAAGAAGGCTCTGAAAGCTTCGAGCCTCATCCATCATCTTCTCAAAAGAAAAGCCTCGTATCCATCGCTCATTCACCCATTCATCGCCTTCTCTGGCACCTTGCCCTATCTCACTTTACCACCTCAAACTCTAGACCGAGGCGATGACGTCGCCTCCTCCGGTGGTGGCTCAGACACCACCCTCGGCAGTGATGAATTCGAGAGCATTGGATTAAAACTCAATTCGAATGATAATAATGGATAAAAACCGTGAAGAAGTACAGAAACCCACCTAGATTGAATCGAATTCAAAGATTTAAAGGTTGGAATTGCAAGTGAATTAGGGTCGGATTGATTTTCACTATTTAGGGATAGGGTCGGCTCAAGTTGTGGTAAAAATAAAAGTAAAATAATAAAGTGTGGGCAAGCCTTATATAGTAAAACGAAGAGAGACTCTTCATGTTCTGTTTGAAATGATAGTTCCTTGATAAGAGTATCCCAGGTCGACAATGTCGACCCAAGATTGGTCGATCCAGAGATTTTAGACCAGACTTTGATTCGATCGTCAACCCGGGGAGGATGGATCTCTACATTGATTTCTCTACAATCTCATGGTTTCAATGACTTTGATCAACTTCAACTCTCGTGTGATTCCAATAGCATCTCATACGGACTTGTACGTGATCACCTGGTCTACTTAACCACGCGCTCGACTTGCGCAAGATGACGACATCGCTTGGCAATGACCTCATAGAGGAGCCAACGATTTGGCACGATATACTACAAGTTATTCATGTAGACAAGATAATCCAAGTATAATGGCTCTTTAAGTGGACATGTGTAAGGACCCGTAACTTCCCCGGTAAGGAAAGCGCGGATACTTTGAGGACAACACACAAATGAACGCAGACGGAAGAACATTTCATTGTTATTACAACAATTCCATCAGATACAAGAATATACAGAGTATAAATGAATAAATTACATTCAACAAATATCAGAGATTTAAATTACATTTAAATACATTGCAGCGGAAAATAATACAAAAACACAACTAGAAGTAATGCACGGATACAGAGCTTTCCGAGCATCGTTCCAGCTGTACATCAGGACCCTGTGAATATAAATCTGCAAAACCAAAACTACTAGCTGCCCGTGTGGAAAATAGGGGCACCCAGAATTTAGGTTAAAACAATAAACTCCAGATCAGTCATGTGACTGGTGTGAGAACTAAAACAGTTATTTAATTCAATTTTAAAAGAGAGTAATTCAAGGGACCACGCCGTATAACACGGAACGGGGTTTCTCCCAAGAATACCAGTGCATAGAATAAACAGCGCAATGTTTTTTGGAAAAATGAAGCTATTATAAGACCCAGGTCCCATCACACAATGCAACGCAAGCCGGAGGATAGGGTTTTCCCTTATAATAGCCAAACATGCTTGGTACGTTTAAAACAAATCATTTGATAATATCATAGGTGTATATAGTGTCAAAACAATTTCAATCATAAATATCAATCATAGGCGGCATGGGTACCATATATCATGTCGCCATACTAGTTCTACAATTAAAACCGCAATATCACGTATTGGAAATTGGATTTCCGTCATGAGCCGAGGCAAGGGGCAAGCTCCTCTCCGCGTTCGAGACACTCTAGCAATGCCTCAGGACCCCACTCTGATCCTTTGGAACCTCCAAGGCCGGTCCTCTCATACTTTTGAGGATTAATTATTCCTGAACACACGTTTCCCGGTCCTTACAGACCTATATCCGAGGCGCCTCATATCCAACAACCACACAGGTGAAAAGTATATAAATGTCAGGGCTGGTAGGTCACTGACACCACCCTAGCTAGAAAGAAACGTCGTGCACTCCTTGGGTCCGTATCCCGTTTTTGACTCATACCGAGGTGTGAGGCTCGCGAATTCACGTTATACACAAAGCTACGCCACACAGGTCGTGCTTTGATCATCAACCACAAGACTTTGCTTTCCAATAGAAGCCTTGATCAATTGCCACTTACGCATGCCACATTGGCAATTCACTCCATGCGACTGATGTCTATCGATATACAACCTCTGAGCTCGTATGTCTCAGAGAAGGGCGTTAAGCAAGAGAATAAATTCCCCGCCGCCAAACAGATGTATATTTAATAGAGATCAATCAACACAGAATAAAATCCAATGTCAGACACACAATCCATTTACAAGTTCGTTCTGGGTCTGAACGAAACCGGAGGCACTTTCCTCGCATATCCATCCATCTCCAGGTACGTCTGGACGATCACCAACTGATTCCCTCATCCTGGGTGTACAGCCCAATCAAGATCATCAGTAATCACCCAAACGATGTGAAGACTTCCGGTCTTCAACCATCGTCTTCACCCTCGACATCTCGTCGAACCGGTTATTCAGAATGGGTATAAACCCGGCCTTTTTGAATAACCCACGTATATAATAAACGAATGTTACACAAACACAACAAACGCCTCATTCCAATTCAGAATATTCTTTTATTCACAAAATCACATTCTTAGGGAAATGTTCCCATTAACTTTATCCAAGATAAATTCTTCTAAATTCATTCTTTAATCCTCCTTTGGATATCATTTCAAACTAGTCGGGATTAGCGAACCACACCGAAGTAATTATTTATTTTATTTCCCAATCCCAACTTATATATCCCATGGAGAAAACTGGTAATACTCCACATCTAACACCACGGTGTTATCGGTAAAATTAATTACCATTTCACGTTCAAATCTAATTAAAGATTTAACTATCGCTTTGGAGCAAAACTGGTGGTACTCCATTCTCGATCACCTTTCAGATTTGATAATTTAAATTATCAATTCACATTTTTAATCTAATTAAAGATTCATTAAAACTCCACTTAGTTTTAATCTTTTCAAAAATCGATATCTTGCCTTTAACCGGGTTAAAGAACCAACGTCATCTAAAACACGATTCACGATAAACCCAAATCACATTTGATATTAAATACAAGGCTCTGAATAGAAAATATATCGGCTTATATTTAATATCAAATTCTGAAACCAACAAATATCGTATTGGAAATAACGATATAAAATATATCTTTCAAATTCCCATAACAATATCTGTATAGTCACGAAATCCAACATCGAAATATCCCGAAGATAATTTCGATTCAACTCCAGTCCAATCCACGTATTGGGAGTATTGATTATTTTTAAAATCACTTTCAAATTCAATTTATTTATTTCAAAAATAAATTGATTTTAATTCTAGTTCACAACTGGTTCATTTCGATAAAAATCTATTTTTATCATTTCAAATGTGGAATTCTTCATCCCAGTTCTTTCCAATTCACATATTATGATTTTACACAAATTATCAATATTTTTAATAATTTTATCAAGGCCCGTACAGTCGACTTCCATCAACGGCTATCGAACTGCACTTACAGCGACCTTTTTCAAATTTGATTTGGACATAATTCCAAATCCAACCGTTAGTTTTCAAATTTCTAATATTCATTGGAAAGCTCTTTTCGATACGAACCCAACGGTTCCGGTTTTAGGAGAATCTGACGGTTGGATCTCCCGCAACGTCAATTCGAAGTTAATGGTTGAAATTCACGAACTGCAGCGGAGCGGCGCGTTCTATTCAGGCCATTTTATATATAATATATATATATATATATATTATATATATTTCGTCAATTTCCTTTTAAAACGTATTTTATAAATCGTTTTAAATTCGTTTTCAAAACCATTTCAACTCTATATTCAATTTCTAATCAAAATTGAATATTTCATATCATTACTATATAAATGATAATATTTTCTAAATGTTATATTTTGAAATCACTTCTTTTCTATAATCATTATAAAAACGAATATAATCGATATAAATATCGTTCACGTCAAAATAGCGCAACTCTAATCAACACGGCTTTATATATTTCAATAAATCCGTTATTCTATTCAACAAATGAATATTTATTCCATTCAACACATGAATCTATATTTCTTCCAACACCTGACTAATCTCAACACATGAGTACTGTCAACACATCACTATTTTTGTTATGTAAAATATTTTATAAAATTATGGTATCTATCGTTTGATTTTCAATTAGATTTCAACCGTAAAGTAGTTCTAATTTTAAATATGATAAAGATGTAAATTTCATTGCATAAAATATTTCACTCAACACATGAACATCGTCAACACATGACTATTTTTATATTCAACACATGAATTTTCTTTTATAATCTTCCTTATTTTCCCGATTGGAATGAGGCCCAATCAATCACCATATAATGTTAATTATATGGATTCTATACAACACATGTATATAATAGCATTGAAAAATAATCAACCATCAACCAAAGTGTACCACACAACTGCATGAGCATCAAATATAAATAATCGACGCTTACACAGTCTGTCGACCAATCGATCGACAATAATTAAATAATTGGGATTAGTGTACGCCAAATATCATCCCAACACCCGTGTGGGGTTTCAAATCAACAAACACTGAATATTATTTGTGCAGTTGGGTGATGTGTAAAATTTATCATCCCAATCAATATCAGTCAAATCAGTGTACATAAACAAATCGTCTGATTTGTAAATGAATATTTATTTACTCACTTATTCACTTTCACGTTAAAAATTCTATTTTTAACGATAATATATTTTTATTTTTCTAACATATTTTAGAAAATTTCGGCGGCATAACGGCACGATACTAGAAACGGGACGAGGCCTAGCCTTATCCCCGGTCTAGTGAAGGCCCACGCCATTCACACATCAATCAAATCAATTTCAATTCACCAAACAATTCAATTCAAACCAAATAATCTAACCAACTACACAACCAAACAATTAAACAAACAAGCCATCTATGGTCTGTGGATGACGGGTGTCGGGTGCTACTAAACACCGTCTACATCCTAGTATATATATATATATAACTAGAAAAAGAGATTTTGAGTGAGAAGTTCTCACCGATAGCTATCCAATCATCTTGACTCTTCTTTGATAGAAATTTTCATCGTTATCGCATTTTTGTCACTTCGTTGCCCGTAGCCACCACATATATAAAAATCACATTTTTATTATCTACATTATATAAAAATCTTATCTTTATACCTTCTATAAGTTAAAAATCGGATTTTTATCCTCTCTATAATATAAAGATCATATTTTTATTTATTTCATATGTCAAAAACTGTAGAAGCTTTAAAATGGAGAAAACTCACTTTTTTTCTAACGCCCGGATTCATTGTTCGGGTTCCAGAATTTGCAAACGAGCTTCAATCTTCACACCATCTTTTTTTCTTGCACAAGCACGCCATTCTGAACAACTTTTGCCTAGTGGTCTTCTTGCCGAAAATGTGCCATTTCGCCGGAAATCGCGAAAAGACAGCATTTTGACAGTGTTTGAACAGCAGACTTCGGACGCATTTTCCCGACAACTACGCAATGAAAAATAGGACTTATCATATACCAAATCGAAGATAATTTCGTGCTCTACAACTTTGGTTTTGAGGAACTTTGGCTAGAAACGCACAATTTGGGAGTTATTCGCGAAATGGTGACAGGGTGTTATTTGCAAAACGGGATTTTTGGTGAAAAGGGAGATATTGGCCATGTGGGGCCCACGGTCGGAATTGGGGGAGGCAAAGGGGGGCGTGGGGCCTGAGGTGGCGTGGGGAGGCGGCTAGGGGGCGGCGGCGGTGGTGGTGGTGGCCGTGGTGGTGGTGGTGGCTCCTAGGGTTTGCAAAATCACATAAAAGAGAGGAGAGAGAGAGGAGGAAGAGGAGGAGGAGGGGAAGAGGAGGAGGGGGTGCGGATGGCCGGCGGCGGTCGGTGGAGGTGGTGGAGGGGCGGTGGCAGCGGCAAGGAGGAAGGGTGGTCTCCATTTTTTATTTTTTTGGAGGAAGGAGGAAGAAAATAATGAAGAGAAAAGCAAGTAAAGTGGCTTATATGTCTGTTTCTCGCGTATCGCCTGAACGCTAACGATCTCCAATCACCGCGGATTTCGGACACGAGATAGTAGACGTGAAGACGAGTCCAACGAAACAAGTTTCGTCGAATTCCGAGTTCGTTTGACCATTCAACAAAAATCACAAAAATGCTCAGACAAGCTCTAAAAATGCGATTTTGGCGCACCTTTTCTTCTCGCACGCTCACATGCTAACTCAAAAAATCAAGCCCTTTTGGATTTAACCATTATTAGATGATACGAATCTAGAAAAAAAAGTAGAATTGAATTCCGAGGTCGTATCAATAATGTTCCTTTGTAAAATAACTGCTCGTTTTACCCCGAACTATTTCAGCTCGCACGGCCACATACTGACTCCGTTCGACGCGCCATTTGGAACTCAACAATGATTTGTCATTATGAATCCATAAAAATTTATCTCGTCGAATTCTGAGCTCATATGCAAAATTTCACTTTTTAAGGGCTATGTATTGTTAACCGAAAAGCTCCTGTCAATTGCCACTATTCCGGATATCGGAATATATCGAAGCTTATACTTTTCGGAGTTCTAAACAGCATTTTGAACTCAATGGAAGTGGTTTCGAGTCCAAATTCATCCGTATGCAAAATATGACTTTTCGGGCCATGTATAATTTACATAGCGACTATTTTGAATTTTCAACTGGGCATAACTTTTGATTCCCGCTATGAAATTTCGATTTGTCGGATTCGTTGGAAAGATATTATCAATTAGATCCTAATGTTTTTGGTTTCACTAAAATCCGGATTGTTTTGCACCCGGTACATTCAATTGAAGTTTGAAATCGAATTATCGAACTATCGCGCCATTTTCAATTCTATTTATAATTATATAAAATATTTATATTCTAACGACGACGTATATAATATATACGTCGAATTATATTCAAAATAAATTTCTCGTCGATATTATTTAAAATAATTCATTTTAAATAATCAAAATTCGCTAAAATTGCCAAAATAAAATTTTTAAACTGGCCCAGATTTTCGGGTTATTACAATCTCTCCCACTTAAAACTTTTCGTCCCCGAAAAGGAACGAAGTCGAAAGTGGTTTGATTAATCATCTCTACGTTCGATCTGGCTTCCATTCTCCAACTTTTCAGTTTCTGAGAATTTTCAAAATTTCAAAAATTTGGCTAACACCCTAAATTTTCGAAAAATTTCGCCATAACCTCCCCTGCACCGGGAGCATCGGGGAATTTCAAATAGCTTCCCCGGTCCTTCAGATCTCAAAAAGAAAAAGAAAAAGCCAAGCGGCTAGCCAATAGGCTCATAAAATCATCATCACCCAAACAAAACAGTAAATTATGTAGTAAACATGTACCTATTTGTCGGGCAAACAAATTTTATTCTTCGGCTCTAGCCTCCTTGCTATGACCTGTTCAATGTAAGTAGTGTATGCAAGCAAATGCGACCAATTTTCAATACAATTCAATATTTGATACAATTAGGCTAAATGGTTCAAAATTATCAAACAAATAAACAAACAACACAAACATCAATCAATTAGTGAATTAGAGTTTCAAATTCATAATTTTGATACATATATACAAAAAATCATGTTTTGATGCCAATTCACAACAATGTATTCTAGCTATATTAGTTTTGGTTCTCACACCAGTCTAATGGAAATATATAGATATCACACCTTCGAAACACGAATATGAATACTGATGATGTGGCCACATCATCAGAATTATCCCCGGGTGTCTAGAATGTGACTCTTTATCTATCCAGTATATTAAAACCTCGAATATACGTTCATGACGCGTATATGCAAAATCTTTATATAGTGGATTGTCCATATTCAAAATAAATAAATAATCAAATACGTATAAAGCGATTTAAATTTTCAAAACCAAAATTGTTTTCATTTGAAAAATATACTCTTTACACTCGTTCTAGGATACTACTGATCCTATCTCTAACGAGACATTCTAATTGGATATTACTAATCCAATATCTGATGAATTCTTTCGTAGGGTTCTAATGTGTCTTGTTCTCGAGCTCTGTAAACCAAAGCTCTGATACCACTGTAAGGACCCGTAACTTCCCCGGTAAGGAAAGCGCGGATACTTTGAGGACAACACACAAATGAACGCAGACGGAAGAACATTTCATTGTTATTACAACAATTCCATCAGATACAAGAATATACAGAGTATAAATGAATAAATTACATTCAACAAATATCAGAGATTTAAATTACATTTAAATACATTGCAGCGGAAAATAATACAAAAACACAACTAGAAGTAATGCATGGATACAGAGCTTTCCGAGCATCGTTCCAGCTGTACATCAGGACCCTGTGAATATAAATCTGCAAAACCAAAACTACTAGCTGCCCGTGTGGAAAATAGGGGCACCCAGAGTTTAGGTTAAAACAATAAACTCCAGATCAGTCATGTGACTGGTGTGAGAACTAAAACAGTTATTTAATTCAATTTTAAAAGAGAGTAATTCAAGGGACCACGCCGTATAACACGGAACGGGTTTTCTCCCAAGAATACCAGTGCATAGAATAAACAGCTCAATGCTTTTTGGAAAAATGAAGCTATTATAAGACCCAGGTCCCATCACACAATGCAACGCAAGCCGGAGGATAGGGTTTTCCCTTATAATAGCCAAACATGCTTGGTACGTTTAAAACAAATCATTTGATAATATCATAGGTGTATATAGTGTCAAAACAATTTCAATCATAAATATCAATCATAGGCGGCATGGGTACCGTATATCATGTCGCCATACTAGTTCTACAATTAAAACCGCAATATCACGTATTGGAAATTGGATTTCCGTCATGAGCCGAGGCAAGGGGCAAGCTCCTCTCCGCGTTCGAGACACTCTAGCAATGCCTCAGGACCCCACTCTGATCCTTTGGAACCTCCAAGGCCGGTCCTCTCTTACTTTTGAGGATTAATTATTCCTGAACACACGTTTCCCGGTCCTTACAGACCTATATCCGAGGCGCCTCATATCCAACAACCACACAGGTGAAAAGTATATAAATGTCAGGGCTGGTAGGTCACTGACACCACCCTAGCTAGAAAGAAACGTCGTGCACTCCTTGGGTCCGTATCCCATTTTTGACTCATACCGAGGTGTGAGGCTCGCGAATTCACGTTATACACAAAGCTACGCCACACAGGCCGTGCTTTGATCATCAACCACAAGACTTTGCTTTTCAATAGAAGCCTTGATCAATTGCCACTTACGCATGCCACATTGGCAATTCACTCCATGCGACTGATGTCTATCGATATACAACCTCTGAGCTCGTATGTCTCAGAGAAGGGCGTTAAGCAAGAGAATAAATTCCCCGCCGCCAAACAGATGTATATTTAATAGAGATCAATCAACACAGAATAAAATCCAATGTCAGACACACAATCCATTTACAAGTTCGTTCTGGGTCTGAACGAAACCGGAGGCACTTTCCTCGCATATCCATCCATCTCCAGGTACGTCTGGACGATCACCAACTGATTCACTCATCCTGGGTGTACAGCCCAATCAAGATCATCAGTAATCACCCAAACGATGTGAAGACTTCCGGTCTTCAACCATCGTCTTCACCCTCGACATCTCGTCGAACCGGTTATTCAGAATGGGTATAAACCCGGCCTTTCTGAATAACCCACGTATATAATAAACGAATGTTACACAAACACAACAAACGCCTCATTCCAATTCAGAATATTCTTTTATTCACAAAATCACATTCTTAGGGAAATGTTCCCATTAATTTTATCCAAGATAAATTCTTCTAAATTCATTCTTTAATCCTCCTTTGGATATCATTTCAAACTAGTCGGGATTAGCGAACCACACAGAAGTAATTATTTATTTTATTTCCCAATCCCAACCTATATATCCCATGGAGAAAACTGGTAATACTCCACATCTAACACCACGGTGTTATCGGTAAAATTAATTACCATTTCACGTTCAAATCTAATTAAAGATTTAACTATCGCTTTGGAGCAAAACTGGTGGTACTCCATTCTCGATCACCTTTCAGATTTGATAATTTAAATTATCAATTCACATTTTTAATCTAATTAAAGATTCATTAAAACTCCACTTAGTTTTAATCTTTTCAAAAATCGATATCTTGCCTTTAACTGGGTTAAAGAACCAACGTCATCTAAAACACGATTCACGATAAACCCAAATCACATTTGATATTAAATACAAGGCTCTGAATAGAAAATATATCGGCTTATATTCAATATCAAATTCTGAAACCAACAAATATCGTATTGGAAATAACGATATAAAATATATCTTTCAAATTCCCATAACAATATCTGTATAGTCACGAAATCCAACATCGAAATATCTCGAAGATAATTTCGATTCAACTCCAGTCCAATCCACGTATTGGGAATATTGATTATTTTTAAAATCACTTTCAAATTCAATTTATTTATTTCAAAAATAAATTGATTTTAATTCTAGTTCACAACTGGTTCTTTCGATAAAAATCTATTTTTATCATTTCAAATGTGGAATTCTTCATCCCAGTTCTTTCCAATTCACATATTATGATTTTACACAAATTATCAATATTTTTAATAATTTTATCAAGGCCCGTACAGTCGACTTCCATCAACGGCTATCGAACTGCACTTACAGCGACCTTTTTCAAATTTGATTTGGACATAATTCCAAATCCAACCGTTAGATTTCAAATTTCTAATATTCATTGGAAAGCTCTTTTCGATACGAACCCAAAGGTTCCGGTTCTAGGAGAATCCGACGGTCGGATCTCCCGCAACGTCAATTTGAAGTTAATGGTTGAAATTCACGAACTGCAGCGGAGCGGCGCGTTCTATTCAGGCCATTTTATATATAATATATATATATATATTATATATATTTCGTCAATTTCCTTTTAAAACGTATTTTATAAATCGTTTTAAATTCGTTTTCAAAACCATTTCAACTCTATATTCAATTTCTAATCAAAATTGAATATTTCATATCATTACTATATAAATGATAATATTTTCTAAATGTTATATTTTGAAATCACTTCTTTTCTATATTCATTATAAAAACGAATATAATCGATATAAATATCGTTCACGTCAAAATAGCGCAACTCTAATCAACACGGCTTTATATATTTCAATAAATTCGTTATTCTATTCAACAAATGAATATTTATTCCATTCAACACATGAATCTATATTTCTTCCAACACCTGACTAATCTCAACACATGAGTACTGTCAACACATCACTATTTTTGTTATGTAAAATATTTTATAAAATTATGGTATCTATCGTTTGATTTTCAATTAGACTTCAACCGTAAAGTAGTTCTAATTTTAAATATGATAAAGATGTAAATTTCATTGCATAAAATATTTCACTCAACACATGAACATCGTCAACACATGACTATTTTTATATTCAACACATGAATTTTCTTTTATAATCTTCCTTATTTTCCCGATTGGAATGAGGCCCAATCAATCACCATATAATGTTAATTATATGGATTCTATACAACACATGTATATAATAGCATTGAAAAATAATCAACCATCAACCAAAGTGTACCACACAACTGCATGAGCATCAAATATAAATAATCGACGCTTACACAGTCTGTCGACCAATCGATCGACAATAATTAAATAATTGGGATTAGTGTACGCCAAATATCATCCCAACACCCGTGTGGGGTTTCAAATCAACAAACACTGAATATTATTTGTGCAGTTGGGTGATGTGTAAAATTTATCATCCCAATCAATATCAGTCAAATCAGTGTACATAAACAAATCGTCTGATTTGTAAATGAATATTTATTTACTCACTTATTCACTTTCACGTTAAAAATTCTATTTTTAACGATAATATATTTTTATTTTTCTAACATATTTTAGAAAATTTCGGCGGCATAACGGCACGATACTAGAAACGGGACGAGGCCTAGCCTTATCCCCGGTCTAGTGAAGGCCCACGCCATTCACACATCAATCAAATCAATTTCAATTCACCAAACAATTCAATTCAAACCAAATAATCTAACCAACTACACAACCAAACAATTAAACAAACAAGCCATCCATGGTCTGTGGATGACGGGTGTCGGGTGCTACTAAACACCGTCTACATCCTAGTATATATATATAACTAGAAAAAGAGATTTTGAGTGAGAAGTTCTCACCGATAGCTATCCAATCATCTTGACTCTTCTTTGATAGAAATTTTCATCGTTATCGCATTTTTGTCACTTCGTTGCCCGTAGCCACTACATATATAAAAATCACATTTTTATTATCTACATTATATAAAAATCTTATCTTTATACCTTCTATAAGTTAAAAATCGGATTTTTATCCTCTCTATAATATAAAGATCATATTTTTATTTATTTCATATGTCAAAAACTGTAGAAGCTTTAAAATGGAGAAAACTCACTTTTTTTCCGACGCCCGGATTCACTGTTCGGGTTCCAGAATTTGCAAACGAGCTTCAATCTTCACACCATCTTTTTTTTTTTGCACAAGCACGCCATTCTGAACAACTTTTGCCTAGTGGTCTTCTTGCCGAAAATGTGCCATTTCGCCGGAAATCGCGAAAAGACAGCATTTTGACAGTGTTTGAACAGCAGACTTCGGACGCATTTTCCCGACAACTCCGCAATGAAAAATAGGACTTATCATATATCAAATCGAAGAGAATTTCGTGCTCTACAACTTTGGTCTTGAGGAACTTTGGCTAGAAACACACGGTTTGGGAGTTATTCGCGAAATGGTGACAGGGTGTTATTTGCAAAACGGGATTTTTGGTGAAAAGGGGAATATTGGCCATGTGGGGCCCACGGTCGGAATTGGGGGAGGCAAAGGGGGGCGTGGGGCCTGAGGTGGCGTGGGGAGGTGGCTTGGGGGCGGCGGCGGTGGTGGTGGTGGCCGTGGTGGTGGTGGTGGCTCCTAGGGTTTGCAAAATCACATAAAAGAGAGGAGAGAGAGAGGAGGAGGAAGAGGAGGAGGAGGGGAAGAGGAGGAGGGGGTGCGGATGGCCGGCGGCGGTCGGTGGAGGTAGTGGAGGGGCGGTGGCAGCGGCAAGGAGGAAGGGTGGTCTCCATTTTTTATTTTTTTGGAGGAAGGAGGAAGAAAATAATGAAGAGAAAAGGAACTAAAGTGGCTTATATGCCTGTTTCTCGCGTATCGCCTGAACGCTAACGATCTCCAATCACCGCTGATTTCGGACACGAGATAGTAGACGTGAAGACGAGTCCAACGAAACAAGTTTCGTCGAATTCCGAGTTCGTTTGACCATTCAACAAAAATCACAAAAATGCTCAGACAAGCTCTAAAAATGCGATTTTGGCGCACCTTTTCTTCTCGCACGCTCACATGCTAACTCAAAAAATCAAGCCCTCTTGGATTTAACCATTATTAGATGATACGAATCTAGAAAAAAAAAGTAGAATTGAATTCCGAGGTCGTATCAATAATGTTCCTTTGTAAAATAACTGCTCGTTTTGCCCCGAACTGTTTCAGCTCGCACGGCCACATACTGACTCCGTTCGACGCGCCATTTGGAACTCAACAATGATTTGTCATTATGAATCCATAAAAATTTATCTCGTCGAATTCTGAGCTCATATGAAAAATTTCACTTTTTAAGGGCTATGTATTGTTTACCGAAAAGCTCCTGTCAATTGCCGCTATTCCGGATATCGGAATATATCGAAGCTTATACTTTTCGGAGTTCTAAACAGCATTTTGAACTCAATGGAAGTGGTTTCGAGTCCAAATTCATCCGTATGCAAAATATGACTTTTCGGGCCATGTATAATTTTCATAGCGACTATTTTGAATTTTCAACTGGGCATAACTTTTGATTCCCGCTATGAAATTTCGATTTGTCGGATTCGTTGGAAAGATATTGTCAATTAGATCCTAATGTTTTTGGTTTCACTAAAATCCGGATTGTTTTGCACCCGGTTCATTCAATTGAAGTTTGAAATCGAATTATCGAACTACCGCGCCATTTTCAATTCTATTTATAATTATATAAAATATTTATATTCTAACGACGACGTATATAATATATACGTCGAATTATATTCAAAATAAAGTTCTCGTCGATATTATTTAAAATAATTCATTTTAAATAATCAAAATTCGCTAAAATTGCCAAAATAAAAATTTTAAACTGGCCCAGATTTTCGGGTTATTACAACATGACTGTTTGTTACCACTATTCGAGGACTAGAGAATGTTCCGTGGAATAACATCTCAACCAATTCAAAGCACAACCTGTCTTCGACGCGACGTACTTTGGGGGAAAAGTGTTGACCTGCCTTTTGGCAAGGATGTCAATGCTTCAGGCATGCAATAATCAAACCCAGGCCATGCCGAATCGAATCAAGTCTCAGGTCGGTGGAGGTTCAGCTCAGCGTAGGTCTACCACTTAATGATTAAGCATTAAGCATCACCAACTCGACTCGACTAAAGCCTCGG